>JARHVA010000024.1:10130000-10607500 GCA_037957365.1 Torreya grandis
TATATACATACATATATACATACATATGTATATACATATGTATATATATATATATATATATATATATATATATATATGTATATATATATGTATATATATATATATATATACATATGTATATATATATATGTATGTATATATATATGTATGTATATATATATGTATGTATATGTATGTATATGTATATATATATGTATATATATATACATATATATATATACATACATATATATATACATACATATATATATATACATACATATATATACATACATATATATATATATACATATATATATATATATATATATATATATATATGTATGTATGTATATATATATGTATGTATATATATATATATATATAAGGCTTAAAGCCTTTAGTGTTGGTAGTGCATATTATATACTAAGGGCCACTCTTATTCTAGTTCCCCTTCTAAAATTGGGTAGATCAAAATGACTATCTTGATTCTTATTCTAGTTGGTGATTGGCCATTCTATTAGAGAGTAATGAGTAAAGATATAAAGGGTGAATTAATTCCTAAAATTGGTAGTTTGGTATTCCTCTCAATTATTCTAAACTCCCCTCCATCGCGGTTAGGGTTTTAAATGGTGAGTCAAGGAAAGTGAAATAAAATGGTCTATTCAAACCTATATATCTATATGGCACAAGTTCCCTAAATCTATATTCAGCCCTATATATCTATATGGTACCTTAACCATAGATGGGATGTTATCTCCCAAATATATAAATAGAGCATTCATATCACGTATATAATAGACCTATATATCAGTTGTAATTTTTACACCTTATGTTCAATATTGAAAATCTAAAAATTAAGTACTCACCAAATTTGATTTTGAAAAACTATCTTCTAAATACTAACTACAACTCTAGAATTGATTTTAGAAGATGTAGTGTGGCCCTAATTTATTATATTTAATAAAATAAATGTATGGTATAGGTTTAGATTTAATTTGTATTATTACATAAAATGTAATATAAATTAAATGTAAAATTATATGTAAATGTTTATTTTCTATATATATATATATATATATATATATATATATATATATATTCCTAATTGCAAACAAAACAAACACAAGCAAAAATAAAGGGCGCACACCCTTTGCTCCACATTTTTGAAATTTTTAGCATTCCCTCCAAAATAACATTTGAAAGAGTGTGTTCCCTTTGAATTACATAAGGAACATGCTCTTTAGGATTGGTATTCCAAGCCCATTCAAATCTATATTTGGGCTTTTTTTTCAAAGGGCATGCAACCTTTTTAAAAGAGTACTCACCCTTTATAAGTCATGGACAAAATTTTGAGGAATGACTAATCCCCCAACTTTGTGCATCTACCCTTATCATAGAATGCATGGACATCATATAGATAATGTTTGGGCTGTGAAGATAAAAATACAAATTAATATTGATAGTGGTGATCAAAACACCACCAGATTCAAGCACACTTTTTACATTTAATGTTACATCTCCTAGTGAACAAGTGCAAAAAAAAAATGACAATTACAAAAGGCATAAATAGAAAAGGAAATGACATAAAAGTCACAATTATAAAATGAAATATTACAAAAATAAAAACTAGAAATGGAAAGGTTGTATAAGGGAAAAATTCAAACTAGACAGTTATTAAAGGAAATGTTACAATGGGAAAAGGTACAAAAAGAGAAATTGTTGAGAGATAAGTTACAAAAATAATCACAAACTAAAAAACAAAGTGTACTTATGTTTAACCCTTTTTTTATTTTAGTTTTAGGGTTAAATGGGTAGAATAACCTAATCAAATGGATGAATAAAAATATTCTAGAGCAAGCCAATTGAACTTATTCAAATAATACAATATACTAAATCTATAAAATTACTAAACATGGAAATTATAATGTTAATTGATATTCTAATGGTTGAAACACAAGGGATAATACTTATCTTATTCTTTCTAGAGGTAGGTTGATGCCCAGGGTCCAATCATTAGATACTATAAATATTATTTATAAAAGCCTAGACACTTGTGTCGACCTATGGACACTTATGTTGACACTTTTATTTGTGTCTCAATGCAACTATCCTATACAAAATATTCATTGTATTGATAAGTGACTATATGCACCCATTAGTGTCTTTTATTGCATTTTTATTGATATGTTTAGATCACGTGCATAGGTTTTGTGGGAATATATAACTCAAACCCTAGTTCTTGCCTCTTACACACATGTGTCTCAATAAAAAGGGATTATCATGTGAGTTGAGCTAAAACTAGCATCCATGTTGTTACTAAGTGTTGCCTACATAGCCATATACTCCAAGGAATGCCTCAGACTCACATGTAGTTCTCCCACTTAGGGGTGTGTGTGTGTGTAATGGTGATTATGAAACTATATGCTCTTTCTCCTATTGTAACTCTTGGTACAATTAATAAAAGTGCAATTTGACCTTTTATGATGCTTCATACTTCAGCCTTATGCCAATCAATTTAAGGTGTGATTAAATAGATTTTAAATAAATAATTTATGTGTTAATTAAGAGGCTCACACACAATTGAAAAGTATGCCTTAGCTTTGTATATATAGGCAACCTTTTGAATTCAAATTAAGACTTATTGGTGTGCTAAATCCAACAATAAAACAAGCATATAAACCTTCATAAATGGTCACAATATGGAAAGTTCATAAATATAGAAAAGGATAAAGAAGGAAACTACCATCAACTTTGGACACTAGCATTGACACTAGTGCCCCAAATCGAATGGTAGTGTCTGAGAGCTTAAAACATAGACAAATAATAGAATTTCAAGGATCCCTGTCATAATGCAACCAAAGTGAAACATAGTGATCATGAAGTAGCAAAAGACTGGACAATGTAATAAATATCCATGGATCCCAAGGATCCCATGCAATATTGTGCCACTAAAAACTTAACCTTTCATCAAAAAGGTTGTACATTTGCAGCTACGCAAGAAGACACTGTAAAATGAAGCTTGTACTAAATATGGTATCTACATTCCACCTTTCCTTTAATCTATTAAGTATATGGAATCAAATTAATATAATTAAATTAATTTCATACATGGGTGTGAACACACACCTTGGATTCATGATAGTTATAACTTGACTTTTTATCTCTTGTCCTACAACCAAAAGCACGTTACAGTATAATTAGCGTATATGATCTAAAAATGAACAATAGTCAAAGTATCTAAAAAAAAGAACATGAAAATAATACACTTGTAAATGTGTTTCATGGTGATGTCTCTAGAGTGTTGTCCCCACCATGGAGGATGGTGAAGTAGTGAGGTACTTGGGGCCCTACCCATTTCCTAGCCAGGAAAATGAATAAGTCCAAAAGTGGTCAAGTGTTTTGTATCCTAGAGATGCTTCTTGAAAAGGAGGATTGGGAGGTGATCATGCTCCCAACCTAGTATAAGGAGAGCGGTGTTAGGTCATCAAAGATATTTAACTTTAATTGCACAACTCAAGGTTAGATATAGATTAGATAATCTATGTAATGTTAGTGCCATAACCATCTCAACCCAAGTAAAGAGAATAGTATTAGGCCATCAAGGGCATTGAATCTCGACCATACTACTCAAGGGAGCCAACTATTGTAGATAGATAAAGGATCAAAATGGTGTTTTTTGGTAAAAACAATGTTTCTTGGTAAAATATTGATACTTCTTGGTAGGTATTTTGATTATGTAATTTTAATTTTTTGAAGAATCAATGCATCTTGGTAAAATAGTTTGTATATGTAATTGGAAAAAGAAATCATTACATTTTGGTAAATAAGAGAAGGAATGAACTCCATTTGTTCCCCCTATAATATATTTTTTGAATTAAAATATTACTTCCAATATGTATTTTTTAATGTTTTTGTGCACTTGCATAGCATATGCACTTCTAGTATATGTCAAGTTGAAGTATCTATCAACATGTAACCTTTGATCTATAACTATGTATAACATATGTCATAAATATGAAAAACTTAATTCCAAATCTATAAACATTAGTGGAAAATTTATAGTATTTTGATCCAAGTGTATACCTAAATCATGTAACCTTTTTCACATTTTGCAAACTATGTACTTGTGGAGTCATGCCTTTTTGACATGCCCCACAGATATGCCCCTCTTTTGGGGTGAGGGGAATAGAAACTAGTATATAACTCATCACAAAAGGATAATATACCAAACTATATATGTGCCCAACATATAAGGTTCCACTTTGTACAAATGTTATGTATTAGTAAATTGATAATTTTTAACTTTAACTTTTGTATTTTGCACACATATTTTGAACCTTGGTGTGAATAAGAGAAGAACAAGGCATTTTTAAATTTTTAAAAAGTGTTAATGATATTAATATAGTGTGTAAGTGCTCATTTTATATATCCCAACACAATTCACATTTTTAAATTTGGATACTCAATGCTCGATATATCTGAGATCAAAGTTCTTAAGTGCAAAAGACAATTGAAAATTCAATGACTATATATAAAAAATTTGAAAAAAAATCATTTTAATTTTTTAACTTCTAGAATATCCTCAATCTAGAGATATTTTCTATAATACATTGAAGAAGATTGGTTCATCTGATGTGATTTAACATCATACGTGCTACTTGGGGAGGACATGATCTAGAGGAAATAAGTAGAACTTTTGGCTCAATTTCACATTTTTAAATTTTTTATTTTTTTCATTTTTCATCCCATTTTGGGCCTTTAAAATGTTGATGGACACTATTTTTGGTGTTTGGGATAGTACCATGTAGTTTTTAATGATATCATTTAACTTCTAATGCTAGTGTCCTACGATTCTATCCAAACCTGACAGTTACGTCTAACGCTAACAACCAACAATGTTTTATTAAATTTTTTCATTCTTATTTGCTAACATATTATGCAATTGATGACTGATATTCATTTTTACTTATTTTTTTTCATAAAGACATTCATATATACAAATTTAGATATGGGAGGCATCTATCTACCCTATTGGATTTGGGGTTAGATGACGTAGATTGGGCCATTATTGATCATGTGGGATTGGATCATGTTGGTAGATTAGGGCAGATCCACTATAATATTCATCAGATGACAAAATTAATACATAGGTGGAATGTTGATACTTGTAATTTCTAGATCTTGATAGGGATATTACTATTACATTAGAGGATGTATATCAATTATTACATCTGCCAATTATAGGGGAGAGGGTCTAGGTATTAGTATATAACATCATTGGATATCTGCAACAATCACACATATATTTTATAGGTCAATGAGTGGATGAAGGAGAGACCTTTGGCATGGTCCATCTGGAGGATATTGTTGGATCTTGTGTTCTACAATTGAAAAACTTTAATTATTTTTTTTAACATATTTTGTGGTTGTGGATGGTAGTAGGGTAGTTCTATCCTACCATATGTATAATATTGTTCAGAACATTAAGTATCAAGGTAATAGGTACTCTTGGGGTGCACCATGGTGGACCATTTATACAAATATTTGTACAAATTTTTCATAGAGACATGAGGTGTCAGATTGGATACGACCACCCTTCTCCATGTATGGGCATATGAGCATATATTAGTTGTATGACCCATCAGTGGACCCCTAGTTGCACATCTATAAGTTTTTGTTGTATGATGGGTGTTACCTTAGAGTAGGGTGTACTCAACTATGGAGTATCACATGATACTAAACCAAGTAACACCTACACAAATTATCTGACATACATATAGGAATTTTATTAGGTAGCCTAAGGATGCTTAGGAGTTATGGTAAGTTTATGTTAGTATGTGGTTTGTTGATCATCTTCTTAGTGTTTATGAGATTTTTTAGTATGATCATGTGTTGAGATACTTTTTCATTCAATAGTGAGTCCCCTCTAATCCCTATCCATGACTTCATAAGAAAGAGTTGGCCACATGTCAAATGACAAGCCTATCCCCAAAACTATAGATCTAACATTATTCCCCCTGGCGAAATGGATCATGTTGTTCCTTTGGTTGTGGGTGATGATGAGATGTGTACAGATGCTTATACAAAATGGTAGTTTGTTGCATGTTGGCCCTTATTATTTCTTTTTATTATTTCCCCCCTTGTTTAGTACTTTCAACACATGGTAGAGATGGTAGGGGTAGAGGTGTAGGAGCTCATATATTTCCATAGCTTTTGGATGAGGTAGCCATCAGAGTCACATGTAAGTATATTATTATGTTTGATTTTTCTTGTAGAATATTTGGTATGTTACATCCTAATTCCTTGCTAAGCAAACTTACTTGATTATCCATGGATATTTATAATTAACAATTTGATTTGGTTATTATTAGCTTAGCTATGAGTTATATGCTATTGTGGGATAGTTGAATGTTGCTTTAGCTACATGATTACATTGTTATGAGTTAGTTATAGTGTATATTTTTTTATAGATAATCATGTTAATTTGCTATTTTAATAATATGTTATGATGTATATATGTCATAATGTTATGGTCTAACTACCTACTTTTTGTGAGTTTGATGTAGGATAAACTCATCAATGGAGGGAGAACATCATTGAAGAGGGTGACATAGATGGAGATATTGGGGGATGATAGATAAAACGGCTAGAACCCTACACACACCACATTATTTAATACATGTTATATGCATGGTTACCATAGTGTGTTTTGATGTTGTTTTCATTTAGATAGTCGTTTACACATGGTAAATTATGAGTTAGTTCAATTTAATATTGGTATGTGGAATACATCATGTGTGATTACATTGTAGACATTATGTGTAGTGTTAAATGTAGAATGTTACAGTTTGGTTATGTTTGTGATTGGTTTAATTAACATATGATTTACCATTACATGATCAAAATAATAGGTTCTATATGTATTAGTTTGGATACCAGTAAAATTTTGATAATGCTAGCTTAGTTAAGGCATTAATAAATAAAGCAAATGCATTTTATTTTACTTTGAAAAAATATATTTATACCAAAAGAGATTATGAAAGTATATAATCATCTACTTAGAAGTTCTAGGAAATTAAAATGAATAAAGTAAAAATTAATAAAATTACATATTTGCAAAAAAATATAATTAGGAAAAATCATGCAAAGCAAAAGAAAGACAAAAAAAGGGAAAGTCTTAAAATATAAAAAAGAAGACCTTTAAAGAAAGTGTGAAAATTTAAAAAAAAAAATTGGGGGAAAAAAAGATGAGTTTTAAAAAAGAATAAAAAGAGAGGAGTATGGTGCAACTTAGGGGAGAGAGGATTGGCCAAGAAGAATGGGAGAAAAGAAGAAAATAAAGCACGATGTAAGATATCCTTTGGATCGTACTGCTTCATCTTGGATGTTTTGCCAAGTAAGTGAAGTTATTATAATATTGTACGGAATTTATAAATATTTTGTGTGAATTTTTGTGTGTAAAATTTTCCCACGTATGTGCTTAACTTGGTAATATTAATAATTCTACCCTAAGGTTGAGCCTTGAGCCTTCTTAGCTTAGGTTAAGACACTAGATGCCCTGCAGCCTCGATTCAATCTCCATTTTAGCTATGTATATGAAATCAAACAAATATACAAGACCATTAATAATTCACAGCCTGCATGGGCATCATAGATGACTAATGAAATGAGATTCACCTCTAATCACATAAAATAATATATTGTAATAAAAATAGTTAAACATGCTCAGTTCATATATGTGTAAATTTATATATGTAATATAAATAAAATACAAGTAGACATTACACCTAAGTGAAGCACCTACATACATATGGTGTGTTGTTTATGTTGAAGTTGATAAACCAACCTCACAGATCCAAATGAACACCTGCAAGCAAATAACCTGTCACATAAAAGAGATCAAGAGGCACAATAATGGTGCTCTATAACCCTGAAGAAAAATATGCAATAAACAAAAGTTAATAATTAAAATAAGATCAATCCTTATAAAAAGAGATCGAAAACCTAAAAGTGAGAACCCTAGGATTAATAATAAATTATTAAAGTGCCTAAGTTTAGCTTAAGTGAAATAAAGTAGAGGTGACTTAACCTATAACTCTAACACCCCCCCTTAACATGAACTTAGGGAGAAGTTAAAAAAACTAAGGACAAAATACAAGAAAGCAACGATGGGTCCCAACAACTAGGCCTGATGAGGTACCCATATACAAAATAGTCTCTCATAAATAGAGAAAAGGAGAAAACCATATGGGAAAAAATCCTCTCCAAAAGAGAGAATAAACCTCCCAACAAGAGAGAGAGAAAGAGTGAAGGACTAAGAAGCCTCCAGAAAAGATGTCCCAAAAGAATAGGAACATGAAGAACTCTACTGAAGCATGAATTATAAACATTGTCGAAGACTGACTGCTATAATGCTGAAAGAAGAACCTCCTCCAAAAAAAGATGAAGATCAGGATCAAGAAGACAAAAATTTGTATGAGTACCCCCAATGACACTACTCGAATCAGATGGCAAACAAAGGCAAAACATCTAGAACTTGAAGATACAAATGGCACATGTACCAAAAGTTTGAAGAAATGATCAAGCAAAAATAGAAGGTTGCCTCCACAAAAGGAATACAAGAGTGTCCATATGGTAAATGCTCCATCTCATTTAAATGCATGGGTAACCAACCACTAATGTACCATTGCATCCACCTAGTTTATAGGAACAAATACTAGATACATAACTCACTGCAATGTGAAACCAAGGAAGCATTAGCACCAATAGTAAACCCCCCCCCCCAAAATGCAGATAAGGGATAGCCATGATAGGTATATTGAAACTATGTGAAATCAAGAAGTACATGTAGAAGAAACAAGAACATCTAAATGTGCAAACATGAAAGTACCAAAAAATAAAAGGGTGTGCAAACCAAAGCACACATGCATGACAAAGGTGTGATGGCAAAAAAAAAGGAAAACATCAACCTTCCATGGCACTTTATATCATAGTGCAAGTACAATAAGGTTCAAAATGATGTCCAAGATCTAAAGAATACATGTACAATGCTGAGGCACTTTATTTCAATGCATTTACATATGAGAAGTGCTTATTATGGAAGCTCACAATGTCTAAAAAGGACCACATATAGCAAAAACCATGATATCTCCTCAAATAAATTAGATTAGAGATCAATAATTGGAATATGTATTAATGTTGATAAATGAAGCCCAACAAAACAAACAAAACTTCCCCATGTGCCAAAATGTCTAGAATATCAAACAAAAGACATAAAACTAAAAAAATGAATAAAGAATATGTGGTAAATTTTCTAATGAAAAAATATACAATCTAGAAAGAGAACTAGAAGACCTTTCCAACACCTATTCATTTTTGAAAAATGGAGTCTGTATGCAAAAGTTATACCCTCAGAAGCATAAAAAATGAATATCTGACTTTGAATGGAAATAAATGCAACAAAGATTCAACACTAGGAAACAATACCTGCACCACTGGATTGGGCTCGGAACCATCTTTTTGGTTATATTTTGTTTTCAAAAATCTGAATTTGTATGCAAAAGTTATGGCTAAAATACCAAAACTACCCCAAAAAGGGTTTGGGGTGAAGCTTGGTTGTTATGCTAACCACTAGCATTAACTGCTAGTGATTAATTGATGGTGGCACCTGTGCACACTATTTTTTTCCTTGGATTTCATGTTGTACTGGGCCGTATGGCCTAGAAATGAAAAAAAAATTGCCTCTTGAAGTCACAATGTCTGATTTTGATGATTTTACAGTCAATTTTGGGGTTTTTGGGTGCTTTGAACGTGATGGTGAGGTCCATTTGGGATAAAAGTGCTCTAAAATTATAGGTACCCTTTGGATTTGGAAACCCTCTCAAAATTTAAACCTTTGTAGATCGGGTACCGTATAACCAAAATTGAAGAAACAAAGTCAATATTGACTATTTTGAACCTTCTAGATGCAATGGTGAGATCCAAATTGACTCAAGATGCATTGAAATGTCACTTCAAATAAAAATCCCTCAAAAAATGAACATCAAGCTTTATATTTGGAGCTCTGATACCATGTTGAAGTTGATAAACCAAACTCACAGATCTATCACTTGTAAGCAAATAATCTATCACATAAAGGAGATCAAGAGACACAATAATGATGCTCTGCAACCCTGAATAAAAATATGCAATAACCAAAAGTTAATAATTACAATAAGATCAATCCTTATAAAAGGAGATCAAAACCCTAAAAGTGAGAACCCTAGGATTAATAATAAATTATTAAAGTGCCTAAGTTTAGCTTAAGTGAAATAAAGTAAAGGTGACTTAATTAATTAATCAATATAACCTATTATTCTAACATGACTTAATTAATTAATCAATTTGATTAAATTAATTAAGTAAATAACCTATTACTCTGACAGTTTATTCCAAAACCAACGATAATGTTTGTTAAACATTTAAATTTTGATAAAGACCCATCCAACCCTAGCAATCTTAATAGGCTAAAGTTTAAGTAATAGGCTAGATGAGGATACAATAATCTTAATCTATATATAGGGCTCTAAATTTAAAAGTTTTTTTTTTATACATTTAATCTATATACATAGTGATCATTATATTTGTTTTATACATAGTGATCATTGTATTTGTTTTATAAATTGAAATTTTAGTATGCAATAAGAAATATGTGCAATTTAATGAATCGTTGTA
This sequence comes from Torreya grandis, assembly GCA_037957365.1. Classification (NCBI taxonomy): domain Eukaryota; kingdom Viridiplantae; phylum Streptophyta; class Pinopsida; order Cupressales; family Taxaceae; genus Torreya; species Torreya grandis. Next base: position 10,140,696 of record JARHVA010000024.1, read on the forward strand.
ATCTTAATTTTTATATTGAAATATTCCTTACGTAGAATTCGGTATACATGTTCTGATACATAAGAATATGTGATGATGTATTATATATTACTTAGAAAAATGTATTACTTTATCATCATAAATATACATATAATTATAATGTACATACTTACTTGATGTATCATCCCTTACATGTATAGCGAAATAATACTTACTATTTTAACTTAGAAAAAATGCAGCAAAATAATATTTTTACATTGTGAAATAATACTTACTAGTGTGCCTAGTGAAATAACATTTGTAAAACTAGTAAGTATGTATTTTGTGAAATATACTTAAAAGTACACATGTACAACAAAATATACTTCTTCACGAAATATATATAATGTTAAATGTATTATAAATGTACATACATTTAGAAACATATCATAAGAATATGTTCATCATTCTAATGATGATGTATTACTTTATCACTATGGTTGTTGAACGTGATACATGTGGTAGCATATTCAACTTTCTTATACTTGATACCACATTTGTATATTGAAATATTGAAAGATTTGGTTAACATATTAGTGACTTATTTATTATTCTTGTGTGAAAACATTGTCTATGTTATTCATCATTATTGAAATAAATGGTTATCTCATGTATTACTTATGTATTATTGTATACTATAGTGTATATAGTTATGTTTGTTATGTATATGACAAAAGAGATCATAGATACATAGTGACATGAGATAATTCATATACCTCCTAACTATGAATAATTTATAGTTATTATAACATAGTATTTATATGTTATGGTCTCCCCTTTGTGTTAATGCTACACCATGTACCAGATATTCTAGATAATATATCTATCTTAATTATGACATGTGACGAGTTTTCAAGTCAATAATGGAAGTTAGAAGTGTAGGTGTTCCCAAATGCTCATACAGTAATGGGTTTCCCTTTGGCAAAGTCACTTTTTGGTATTGATGGTAGGAAATAACTTTAAAATACTAAATATGTTTTCATACTTAGTCTTTGCCTTTGAGTTAGTGTGATAAATGCATGTCTCCTATTTCAGGTTATTTCGGTGCTTATCCATTACTTCATAACATGAAGTGTTTCTTGATTTATACTTTGAGACACCTCTGTAGCGCACACACACACACACACACACACACACACACACACACACACACACACACACACACAGATATATATATATATATATATATATATATATATATATATATACAGTTAAGGATACATTGTCATATAGAATAAATGAAGAACATAACATTTCAATAGCATCAAACAAAGTGAAATGGCATAATCCATGTAAATATATTAGGTTGATATGTCAATAGTAATATAGATTTGTATTAAATACATAGCATTTAACTGTTTTGAATGATAACAATATATAATATATTGCTGACACATATCATTTATAACCTATAATAAGCTATGCATATTATAAAAAGTTGAGCATCTGGTATTATAGATCCATTGGAAGCTAATTACTCATATCTATTCGAAATACTAATATCTTATAATAAATCCTCAAAGTATTTTGTGAATAAGGAAAATTATGTTAAAATCATATGAAGTCCTTAATTAGATTTATAAATGACTGTTAGCATTTACATATAGTATAAATTGTTTGAAAATTGGTGGGCAGTACATATTATGACTATATTAATATATACAAGTGTTTATAAATATATAAGATATATTAGTGCATCATGATGTGTGCCTATAAGTTATAGTAGTATGCAGTTTAAACATAGGATATACTCGGTTGATATAAACTATACTTGCTTGCCTATTATTAGGGTTATGAGACATTTGATTCTTGAAATTGTAAGACTAGTTATTCGTAACTGAATAGTTGTGCATGAACAATGAGCTATGATATTATGGGATGTCACAGAGTGTAGTATATTAGAAACTACTTATAGGAATTAAAAAACTATAGTCTAAATGTATATTATACCTAGGTGGTACAAACTATAATTTTTACGTCTAGATTCATTCATATGTTTGATGGACTAAATGTATGTATTTCGGTTATTGCTATGTTTATCATGTTTTATGATAGCTAGTATAAAGTACTATATTATGTCTATTTATGGAAAATAGAATATGCAGCCTTATATATATTATACTCAGTTGGTATAATTTGCACTTGTTTGCTTATTATTTATATGATAAATCATATTGTGGAGATTCATTCATATGTTTGATGGACTAAATATATGCATTTGATTATTCATTTTCTTAGCATGTTTTGTGATTGCTAGTAGGAATTAATCTATATGAATCTATTGGTTATATTTGAGTTAATCAATTCTCATATTTTTGGTACTAAGTATTTAGTGAGACAAACTTCACTAGCTTACTAGCATCACAGTGCTAGATGAAGGTAATTTGATCAAGTGGTGTGTATGAAATTAATTGATCCTAGAGACCAATAAATATTTAAAAACTCTGGCCAAAGTAATGTTAAGTTAGACATTGTCATTTCATGTGTATAATTTATATGCTTGTGCGATATCTTGTTAGAATGGGTTTTTTTATGATACATCGCATGTCTTTTTTAGAAATCATACAACACACGGGTACTATCTTGTGTCTTTGGATTCCCATACCATTACTATCTACTCATCTGTAAATGGAGGGCCATTCCTTAATGGGAAATTTTATGGGGGATCGATGGTCAATGGTTGGTGTGGAAAAGCACTCGGATGATGCTCTCCTCCCCACAATAGTACTTACTTGAAGATGACACTTGAGATTGCCAGAGATACTGGAGTTTTGGAGCTCATGCTCCATGGAGCCATATATATATATATATATATATATATATATATATATATATATATATATATATATATATATATATATATATATATATATATATATACACACATTGTATTATATTTATTATTGAGACATTATTCTGATGAAATTTATTTATTACGTATTATACATTGGTAGCAGTGGTTGTATAGTTATTCCAGCCATGGCTAGACATATGTAATTACTTTCTATATTTGGTTATGATGTGTTTCATATGTTGATAGTGATCAATGACTGTTAGAAGTCACATGCTTATTTATAGTTATCATAGTGAAAGTATTATATCTGGATCACTAATTATATTTTCATGATGAATTCGAATGAAATAATATGTTGATTTTTTTTTAAATCTTGTTTTTCTAAGTCGAACCTAGTGGGGTTGTTACATGATAGATTGTATTCAATTTGTAACTTGATTAAATTGATTATAAGTAATTAGGAGTGGTCTATGATGGTAGATCATATCATGCAAGACCTGACACATGGTATGCCCATGGATATTATGGGTGATGGTTTTGTTGAGAGAGTAGTTTATATTGTGGGTTCCCATGCACCCATATTTGATTATGTGGCTAGACTAGTGCTAGCATAGCACACAGTGGTTACCGAGCAATATTATTTGCATGCCATGTTAGATAGGTGGTATATTATTGAGAGGAATTCAACCAAAGTGATATAGGTTTTGATTGATCAATATGATGCCTTACGTCATGATCATGATCAAACTCTACATCAACTAGGAGCGCTAGAGGAGAGATTGTGTGAGCAATCTCGATATCATGGTCCTATGTGAGATATTGGGGCCTCGACATCGAGAGGTGTTAGGTTGTTAGATATTGATAGAGATGATGAATTTTATACTCCCAAGTATATGCCCTTATGTCTGATTGACTTTGTTGCATATAAATTTGTTTACATTATATATTATGGTAACATTCTTTAATATTTTATCATAATGGATTTAACATTATGTTTATGGATTTGAATGCTTTAAGTGTGTGCACATAATATATCTAAAATGTGATATTTGTTTATATGGAAAAGTATTATTAGTTGCTCATTTTACTTTATTTAGTGATAACTAAGGCAATCACTGTGCATAATGAAATCTAGTTTGGAATAAAAATGATCAACTATAAAAATCATGTGGCAATTGTGCTTCTACTTTTTGTTCTAACACTATATCTAGTATATCTCTAAAAGTATCAAATGTATTTGTTTCATTTGTAACCTTATGATTTGGTTTAGGTATCCATTTGTGTTATATATTAAACATAGGTGTCAAAGTATGATTGGATTTTATAACATTTGGTTTTGTGTTTCCCCCAAGTGCACCTCTAATGAGAATTCAAATTACCAATGGTTCCTTGGTAAGAATATTGTGGGAGAGATCAAAATTTTAGAGTGTGTCCTAGGGAAAATACTTCTTCCAGTGGTTTTATTTTGAAAGGGGTGATGGACCATGCATTCCTTAGTAGGATTGGCATGGGATGTCTCAAACATCTTAGAATGACCTCTAGAAGAAGTGGCAAAAGGAGACAGTGTCGTCTCTTTTTAAAATGTAATAACTCCTTCGTTTATAAGTTATGTAATATTTTACTTTAAATAATAATAATTATGGTCTCTATGCCCATTAATATCATGGTAAGTGAAAAGGGGTTTTGATTTCACATTTGCACATCTATGTGGTGAATGGTAATAGTTTGGAGGAAGAGTAATCAATCATTTATCCAATAGTATATGTAATATATCATGTGGTTTATCTCCTAATGGATCAAATTGAAATGGTCACCTCTTGAGAAAGGTATGTGTTTTAACTATAGGAGGTATCATGTGTGTTAAGTATTTTTCTTGGTGTAAAAAATTTACTATTTATTCCTTGGTATGAACTATTGATTTGGAATAAGGTATATGAGATGGATCATGAACCTTCTTGGTTCATTAAACTACTTTTTAGGATTGGTTTGTAACATGTTTGCGTTTAAGTGAAGATTCAAGTGCTTTGGTATTAGTTTTTTTTAATACACATGCATATTTATGCACATATATGTATAATTTATCAAATAAAGCAAAAGGCTTATGAAATGCTCTTTATTTTAATGGAGAAAGAAGGCCCCTACTAATATGAATTTCACTTCCAAGTTTGATGGTGTATAATTCAAGGAATATAATGCATCATTAAATAGGATGGCATAATCTTGAATAGACTCCTCATCATGTTGTGTTAAGCCTCACAAATGTTTCAATGGTAACTTAGGTAGTTTATGCTTACATAAATCAAATAAAAATATGTCTTCAAGTTTCTTGAAAGTTGGTAAAGAACCATTTGTAAGGCTATAGAACCAATCAGTAGCCTCTTGTGTTGGACTTATATGGAATGATTTTAATAATAAACATCTATTTAGCCCAATGATCAAAGGAATGTACATATTATTTTTAAGTTATTTGTAGGATATCCTTGACCATTGAATGAAGGTAACATAGACATTACAAAATTGATGAGATAAGGATGGTAAATGACATATCTTGTAAGGGGTTGATCTTATATAATTTTATCATGAAGAGTAGCCTCATGTGAAATTAATTGTAACTTAAGAATTGTCATTTGCATTTGAAGATATCCTATAGTAGTCATTATAGATATAATGTCAATAGGAGGAATGGTTTTAGATTTTGAATATGCACTAATAGGTTGTAATTTACCATCCATATGAAACATAGGAATGATGGCATCTTTACAACTATCATTACATTCTAATTTAGGATCATTACATGATAAAAAATCATTGGGAAAAGGAGTAATCATATTGCATGATGATTCGACAAAGGTAATTAAATCATTTTGGATGTCATGAAGGTTGATACAACTATCATGGATAAGATCTTGAGTATTTGAATTTACATTACATGAAAGAGGAATACTAGATGCATTTTCATTATCTTCATCCAGAATTGGAACATGATTTTGAGTAGAAAATATGGAGGGAGAAAGAAGAACATTTTCCTTTTTGTTTGAGTCATCATCATAGGAATAAAAAATGCAAGATTAACTTTCATTCTTGAACTCAAATGAGAAAGGAATAGAAGATGTAATGCCCCTTTCTAGTTTAGATACATCATTATCATATGAGAAAGGAACATTAGCATAACTAGCATGTGAACCTTAAGGTGAATCAGTTTTATTTAGTTTGGGAAATTATTTCATTAAGAAACCTTTGGAAAAGATGTCGTGTTGTTTATCTTGAATTGGATTAAGAGAAGAAGAAGATGCATCTACCTTACTTTGACTAGCAATATCATTTTCATATTTCTAACCTAAAAGGATAGGGAGAGAAGTAGTACATGCATTTGTATTCATTAAGATCTAGAGAGAGAAGCACTTTTACTATTTTCATTTGCATGAGCAAAATAAAGAATAAAATCTCCACTTTTGATAACATTTTCAACATTTTACAAAATAGACAAATATTCATTCTTTGTAACATGTTCATCATTTAATAAAAAGGATGTACACTCAATTATTGGTTCATATTTATAATGATTTATGCATGAAAAATGGATATTTTCAACATTTGGAATGATATTTTCATGCATGTTCATTTTATAACATTAAATGCTATGTAATTCACTAACAAATGGTATACTTGGTCTTTCTTAAAGCACATCAACATTATATTGTAAATCAAACAATGTAGGAAAAATAGGAGAGCTAGGTTCCTCACATTCATCTTTGAAATATGTGGAATCACAACCATAATCATAAGGGGAATAATAAATCATGATATTAGTTTCACCATAATCAAAAATGTTTGTATTTACATTATTGGTCTTTTCATTATCATAATTATAAGGATTTATTACAAAGGAAAGCTGGGTATTACACTTTTGGCTAGCCATAAGATCCTCATTAGTAATGTATTGATCATCAGGAATATTAAGTATAAGATCTAAATGATGAGGCTCTTTAGGGGAGTCATTATGAGTGTTCATATTAAGGGTTGTAAATCTAAACACATCCAAAATAAAGAATACATGACCTATAGAAATAAAGAGATAAAAATTCACTTATACTATGCCCATGCAAGAAAAATCAGGTTTGAAAAATAAATACAACAATTTGAATAATTTATGGAAGGAAGAAATCCTAAAGGAATCTAGGGTTTGGTGTGATTAAATAATAGAGCTCAGATTCACCAAATGTTTAACCCTTTTTAAGTTTAGTGTTAGGGTTAAGGGGGTAGAATAACCTAATTAAATGGATGAATAAAATTATTCTAGAGCGGACCAATTAAAATTATTCAAATAATGCAATATATTAAATCTATAAAATTACTAAACATGGAACTTACAATGAAAATTGATATTCTAATGATTGAAACACAAGGAAGAAATAATAATTAGCTTATTTTTAAATGTTCAGGTATATCTTTGTGATGCAGAGGTGGAAACAGGTAGGTTGATGCTCAGGATCTAGACGTTAAATTATAGAAATATTATTTCTAGAGGCCTAGACACTTGTATAGACTTGTGGACACTTACATTGATGCTTTTGTTTGTTTCTCAACGTAAATTTCCTATATGTAATATTTTTTATATTAAAAAGTGACTTCATGTGCCACCTTTCTATTGACATTTTCAGAACACACACATAGGTTTTGTAAGGACTGTATATAACTCAAACCCTAGTTCTTACCTCTTCCACACCTTTGTCTCAATAAAAAGGGGTTAACACATGAGTTAAGATTGTTAGGGTGTGGAGCTAAAGCTTCAACCGTTTGCACACACATGAAGGAAGGATGCTGAAGAACCAGAGCCACCGGCGTCGGCAGTATGACTGACGTCGGTTAGATGCAGTGGAGAAGGAGACCGGCGACGGCAGAGAGTCGGCCAACGTCGGCAGCACCAGACAAGCAGGGACCGACGTCGGTCGCCTGTGCGGTCCAGAACTGCTGTTTACGAACAGTCAGTTAGATAAACTGAGTGTTTGCATGCTAAGAGACTATTTTAAGTCGCGAGCTGTGTGTCTAATTTTAGTAGTTAGATGTCTATTTTTTGTAAGCATGGGATCTTATTTATAGACCCATAAGGCATGTATTGTAAAGAAATTCTAAGGCAAGTAAAGGCATTGAAGCTAGCAAGGTCAAGGAGATCTACAGGTGTAAGGTCAAGGAGATCAGCGATAGCATTCAAGGAGGGATTGTAACTCAGGGTTTAGAGTTGGTTTTGTGTTGAGCAAGAGAGAGAGGGAAGAAGGTCTTGAGGTGTGGCAATCCTTTGAGGTGGAGGAAGAAGTGGCATCTTCCTTATTTGTATTTTCTTCTAGTATTATCTAATACAATTGTGTGTATTGTCTCTCAAATTCTTTGCTGTCTCATGTTTCTAGTTTCCTAATCATTCTGGTATAATTTCCATGTTCAATTGCTCATATATAAGTAATCAATTGTGCTACCGTTGGATAAGGGGCCTCCTAACAATAACCCTAGAAACCTTGTTATTACTAAGTGATGCTTGAATATCCATATACTCCAAGGACAACCTCAGACTCACATTTAGTTCTCCCACTTAGGGGTGTGTGTGTAATGGTAATTGTGTAACTATATACTATTTCTCCTATTATAACCCTTGGTATAATCAATGTTAGTGCAATTTGACCTTTTATGATGCTTCAGAATTTAGTGTTAATAAAATTAATGTAAGGTGTGATTTAATAGATTTTGAATAAATAATATATGCGATAATTAAGAGGCTTGCTTCATAATTTAAAACTATGTTCTAGATTTTTATATATAAGGAACCTTTTGAATTCGAATTAAGACCTAGTGGCATGTGAAATATGATAACTAAACAAACATACAAAACTTAATAAATGGTCACAAGACAAAAAGCATAAAAATAGATAAAATGATAAGGAAGGACAATACCATCAAATTTGGATGCTATCATTGACGCTAGTGTCTTGAGTTGAACGGTAGTGTTTGAGAGCTTAAAACATAAACAAATAACAAAAACTCAAGGATCCCTATCAAAAAGTAGACAAAGTGAAACAATGATCAGAAATTAGCAAAATAATAGATAGTGTAATAAAAAATACATGGATCCCAAGCGTCCCAAGCAATATTATGCCACTAAGTGCACAACCTTCTGTTAAAATGGCTATACATCTAAAGTTATGCAAAAAGACACTATAAAATGAAGCTTGTACCAAATATGAGTATCTACAACTTATGACAGAGAAAACTAAGAAATCATATTTGACTAAGAAATGAGTTCTTAATAAAGTAGTTCAAATAAATATGTGCCTAAAAAGGCTAATGTCACAAGCATAATTTACAAGGAGGTAATTACAAGGCCTTCCTCATATATAGTTTTTTTAACTGTTAATCATATTAAAGATTGCAAATAGTGTGCATATGTTGTGATTTATAACACTATAAAAATGAATTTTTTAAGCATGAAACTCCTAAAATCTCGGGGATATGATAAATAAGTTTTGAATAAGACTACTTCATCTAGATCATTTATTAGATCAATTGAGCTTCTGATCATAATTGGTCCATAAACATTTAATTTTATTTAGCATTGTCCCTAATTTGGTCCAATATAGTGTTGAATTAGGAAGATCATAGATGAGAACAATGGGTGCTACACTTGGTAAGGATAATGACTATATTACATTTGATCGTAAAGGTGTGAGTATTACCATTTCTAGAGAACAAATATTTTTAGAGTAACAAAAACAAGTGGAAACAAACTCTTTCACTAAAAGTAAGGGAATGATACTAAATTCTTCCACAATTAAAAATAAGATGGAAGAGGTTGATAATAGGGGACACATTGAAGAGAAACAAATTATAAAAATCAATTACATAATATGGCAAATTTTGTTTACATATCCTACTACAATTATAGAAAATGATTATAATAATTTTGATGATATCGATAATGGGCATTATAGTGATGATGAAGAAGATCAATTCTTGTTATAAGCCAAGAGCTTCATGTTTTGCACAATGATATAATATAGGACTCAACAAATAAATGGTGGATGAGGGATACATGACCTAGATATGACTACCCCATATATGAGATCATTAGTTAGCATGAATATAACTCATTAAAAAACATTGAAAATACCCAAAAAATAAAAATATTCAAAAAATAAATAACATGACCTATGCATGGCATGTGTAGATTATTTAAATGACTTGTTTATGCTTTATGATATATAGTACTTTATATATCCATTTTTATATACATATGTGTTTCACAATCTACACGACTGAGATGTAGGACATACAGGTCATCTATGACATGGACACATAGATGTGTGACTTTCTTACCCACAGGAGCTACTTTCCTTCATTTGGGGTAAGCTCCTATTGGAGGCATCTAGATACTTTACACATATTTTATCATTCGATGACTATTTACATTGATCATAGTACACTAATTTACATTGATTATATATGAATTGATTTGACTCATACTATTTAGCATGCCATTTCACTAGATACTATATTTTTTTATATGTGATGGTGGTATACATTGATTGTGTAGATTAGACTTACTTTTTATGTGCATTCTTGATGATGTTGTTTGTTCTATGCGGACTATGTTAATTGTGTGATATTTTAAAGTCCATTATGTTTGATTCTTAGTGTATGAGATTATATTTTTCATTATGTGTGTGACATTAGATTGTCCATTGTATGCAGCCCCTTGGCCTTGTGTGACATTGATTGCCATTGCATGTGCCTTATTGTGTGCGTGTCATGGTTATGACATCATGTGTGACTCTTTGGATTTATTTTCTATGTGTGGATAAATCTAGGATTATTTGTTGATATTGTTGAGATTGTTGATCTTGTTAGTGTCATTATCTATATCACACACTTGTTTATAATTCTATGATACATATTATGCATTTTCCCATGTAGTTATCACTTAGTTTATAGATATTCATTTCAATGTTGATTATTCCTTGTGTTATATATATATATATATATATATATATATATATATATATATATATATATATATATATATATATATATATCTTGACATGACACTTATATGCTTAGGATACATATATCATATATACTCATATCATTTATTCTTACTATGATGACATATTCTCCACATGTTATTATATGTTTTACACTTATTACATATTTTATGTATAACACAATGCCTTTAACTACTGTATTTTGAGATAAGTGATTTTCAGGTTTCATTCCTCACCTTAAGAGGGGGGCATACATAGTGGTTTGTCTTAAATTTCAAACTTTCACAAAAACATAAATCCATATTTTTGGGTATAGACTATTTCAAATGAATACATGTTTACATAATTTATTATAGGTTTTACTTATATTTTGATAGTTTTGACTCAGATTGGGGGTATATGTGTGTAATTGTCCATATATTTCATAGGATTATGATATATTTCACATATGTGATCATATTATTGCATATATTACAAAAATCGGATTACACAAGTTATTACAATGGGGGTATATGTTCACATTTTCACAAATATCATGATACATTGGCATATGTTATATGACTCAATTTTCTTAGATTACCAGATGGAATGGAAACTCGTGCAATTATTTGCTCAATATTTCTTGGATTTATTTTAGAAATAAATTATACTCAATCATTACTCACTAATTACTAAGATTAAATCATATAATCTGTCTACAATAGATGATTCATAACTTTACACAGAGTCTCAGGGATTACTCAAGCATTTATCCAATTTATAGAACCCTTTGTGGATTCCATTTAATTATATTTATTGGACTTGTATGGCATTGAAGCTATGCATAGAATAACTTTTAGACACTTCCCCATTTCAAATGAGGGTTGGGGCTTATCCATATCAACCCATTTTCTTACTTAAGCATCATCAATGGGACATGATCACCCCATTCTCCATTATCTCCAAAAGACAAGCTTGATTTGCATATATATAAGTGTATTCATTCATTAGTATTTAATTTCATATATGTTCACTATTTTTAATTTTTTAATTTACATCATAATTAAAAGTTAATTATTACATGTTTCATTGCAAGTTTTATTGGAGCAAGGCCCAATACATATTACATGCTTGAGCACACCCATCGTGGTTCTCCTCCTTATACTTGGGGTAGAACTAACCCACACCTTTATAAAATTAAAATTACTGATATGGGTCAACCCACATGTTTTTCATGTTATTTTAGAATAAATTTCCCAAAGAGTTATCTATATTATCAAATTAATCCTAAGCATGTATTTATATGGCACTTATCTAGCTCATATCTAAAAATCTAACATCTATCTAGCATTTATCTAGTACATATCACACTATCACTATAAATCACCCCTCAATGGATAAAATACCTGAGCTAGCATTGAATACCATTCACAATACCGATTCACATGTTGTCAAGTGTTGAAATCCATAGACATGATTTCACAACATACTAGTATTACATAGAATTGCACACAATCAACTAGGTGAGAAAACTACATGCGGTTTGAAATCCCTCTTTAGAGTATTGGATATATATGAAACATTTAGTCATAATGGAGTGGATAAGCTTATCTTAACCCTTCTATTTCACCCTTTATCTCAGATTGTAGCTATCTTAAAGTGCATAGCTAGGGTTTGAAGCAAAGAGAAGGAAAATAGAGATATTTTCCTAGATTTAGAGACATCAAAATATACAAGAATATAAGTCATTATACTTGGCTAGTTGTGATTAGATTTGTTTAGTGATGGCATATCTTAAATAATATAACTTATTCAATAGTTTTATGCATATTAGGGTCACTTAAATCCTAAAATCAATAAAAAAATATCTCATTTTTTGTGAATCCCATTAAGTTCATATTTGTCCCTTACCAATAAATGCTTAGCCAAAGAACCTACCTTTTATTGAGAAGCCTTAAAAGGACAAAATATCACAATATAATTATCTAACTGACATCTAAAACATCACCTAGTAGAATCCTCATAATCCACTTTTTGTGTATAAATAACTTATTTATAGGATAATTAAATATGACTCACCATAGTGTCCTAAAATTAACTAAAATGTTCAACCTCACATAAAATGGAAAAATATAGATTTTTCATTCTTGGATGAAAGGAAATAAATTTCCCACATCATTCCCAATGTCTACAAAATTTTGATCTTTCAAATATTTAGTTGGCAAAGTATAAAGTCTTACCCATACTTCCCTAAGGCTTTCTTTTCTCAAATTCAACATATGGTTATCCTCCCAAGGTTGCACTAATTTATTATTATTATTAAAAACTAGATACGCTTACTAAGAACAAAGAATTTATCATTCTCACCTCTAAATCTTACCAATAAAAAATCTCTAGGAAGGAAAGTGAAAGAGATCATGTTCTCCCTGGGCACATTTTGACCATCCAATCCTTTAAATTATTGAAAACAATTCTCCCTATGAAAATTATGTTAATGAGCACATTTGCATGCATAGCACCTCTAAAATCCATCACCTTTCAATGATCTACCATAACCATCCTCATTTCTCCCATAGGACAAGGTAGCCTAGAGGATACACTTCTCTCTTAGCCAATAGCATTCTTAGACCAATATTTTACCTTATAACCCAAATTAATTCTATTATCACTATAAATAGTATTAAAATTACCATGATTGCCTTTCCCACTTTTATTCCTTGTAATAAACTCCCTCTCCTTCAAACTCTCAAACTTAAAATTATCCAAAGGATTATTAAGCCTATTATCATGAGGCTTGAAAATATTCATAATAGGAAGATACGTATCCTTATTCTTATGTACTAGGTAAGAGATATGTTCCACCTCCCACATAAATCATATACCAAGCACCTTACAATGAATTCCTTTAAAATTAGGTATTTTAATTCTAACCAAATGATTGAATACCTACTCATTTTTCTCAACAAGCTTTCTCACTTGAGAAACCTAAATCTGACAAAATCTCCATCCATCCTCCTCACAAGAACTTCTTGTTGTTAAAGATGGAAAAACTCCAATTTTTCCAAGATTCACAGAGGTATGAACTATTTGTGCACCATATTCTTTATCTGCAATAAACTTACCACCTTTAACTTCATTTAATTCTTTCCCCTTTGAAGAATCCAAATTATAAGAGTGAATAACTTCATTAATTTTATTTAAACAAATTAGATCCACTTTTCCAAAATAAGAAGGCTTTATTCTAAACTTATCAATCTTAGCTAACACCTCCTTGCCATGCATATTCTTAATATACAAGATTTTTTTTAGAAACCCCAAGAAAAAGGTTAGGACTTACAGAAACAAAGAGTTTATCCTATAGATATTTTAACAAGTAATCAATTAGACTTCAAATACTTGCAACCATCTAGATTTTCCTTACCCACTTAGTCATTATTCAATTATTCCCCATCTATGATTTAACATATTCTCTAGCCAACATCTTTTTACTTCTTAGATCAACATTTAGAATTACCAAAAGATTTTTAATATTTATTTATAAAATTTGGGAAAACCTAAAAATATGTCGATTACCCTAAGTGACAAACTTCTATGAAAAATTAGGAACAACAATGCTACAAATATTGAGCATTCATTGATTTGAAACTAGCTAAATCTAGAAACATACTAAACAAGGAAAGTGAAATAGAAAACTGAGAATTAGATGGAAAAAGTTGTTTTATGAGGAATCATAAGATTATATTGGTAGGGTTTCTATATTAGGTGACTTTGAAACTGGATCTGTAGTTGAAATGAACCCTAGACAACAAATCCCTAAACTAGACAGGAGCAGGGGGTGCTCCTATCTTGTGTGAGACCAGTCTTGTCCAACAGACAATGAAGATGTGAGATATTTGGGTTTTATTCACCTCAATATGTAAATTTTATGTTTCATGTAGGAGATTTAATTTAGTTTTGGTGACCATTGTATGACTATTTTTCCTTCAAAATACTAGCTCCTTGATATGTGAATACCAATGCAAATCAATGGAACAAAGGGGATTAATGGTTGAAGTTTGGCATGAACTCAAAACCAAATGTATTGATTGATGCCTGCATACCAATACTCTGAAGAGGGATCAAACTTCATATAATGGTGGTGTGTGAATAATTGGTGCAAAGTGATATATGATGGTGCAATACTGGTGTGATTAAGCACCTTAACCATGACTTGTGACCTTGAAAATGTATTCAAACTTTAGCATTGGACTACTAGGGTTGTATATAATCATAATTGGGAGAAATAGGGAATTTTATCTCAATGTGCAATTAGAATCCTTATGTTTTTTAGTGTGGGAACCTCTTGTGTGTAAAATGGCTTTAAATGTATTTATATAGTCATATATTTAAAATTCCTTTGAATGGGGATTATTAGGGACATAGATAGACTTTTCCATAAATTTGAATTTTGTAAATTAATCATTATTTGGTAGGAGGACAAGAGAGAGGGGGATTAGATAATAGAGTAGGACTCTTCTGTCTAATAGGGTGTTGTATAATGAGGAAAAATAATGGTGTTAAAGGTCTAATATGGCTTGGATGATGGTTTAGGTTGATATTGTGATCGATAGGTGAATTTTGGGGTCATCATTTAACTAGAAGAGTGATTCATCCACACATAAGGTGGTTGAAAGTGATTAAAATGGCCCTAAGATAGGTCCAAAGATAAGTGCGTAAACGAGTGGTCACAAGTGCATTATTTTAGCTTTAAATGTTAATTTTTGTGTCTATAATATCTTATCATATTAACTTATTCACTCCCTATAAATTTTAGATTTCTTCAATCTAAAATAATCCTACCTCCTATGAAATATCCCAAATCTAATAACATCAACATCACATAAAGGATCATTTATTCTCATAGTCTTCAAACAAATGAAACTCATTATTTTTTAACCATCTTGGCACTAACTTCTTTTCATCCTCAACTTGTTAGTCTCTACTTTAGCCAAATTCTAAAACAAATCATTGGATTTAAATGAATCATTCTATGTAACATCACACACTATGCTACCCCAAACCAAATCCCATGATCCCAATGTACCTTCATCTAAAGATCTATGCATATCTCCATCCTAACTTTATTTATATGTCACATATCCAACATCAAGCACCATATCCAATCTACCTACATTTTCCAAGGCATCCCTTATTACAAAATCTTCAATAACATCATTCACATTCCATCAAAGCTAATTTTATTACTTCTCCCTTCACTTTTTCCTGAGGAGTTTTCACAACTCTTTCCAAAACTTTCTACCTAGCCACTTCCTTAACATCTCCAACAACATATTGTAAAACCTCTTTTGCATCCATGTCCTCAACATATTGTTAAACATCTTGGAAAGCCTCTTCCACACTTTTTTGGTTCATGATCCACCACACCTCTTAGGGCCTTCGTCACAACATATTTGAGATGTTTTTCTATTATCACTACCATAACACTTTCTACAACAACTACCAAAATGCCATCTCTATAAAATTATTGATTCTCCTCCACAACATCATTTAGATACTTATCTAAAAAAAATTGTAAATCCTCACCTGTATCCTCTTCTAAATCCAATTTTAAATCCACTTCCACGACCACCTCAAGATGCCTCCCCAAGTTAATTGTTAGATATATTTCTTCATTTTTGCTACTTTTTTATAGATTCCCCCTTCCAAAGGATGTAGGGTAATTTATAAAACTATTGAGTTCTATTAACACCTCCCTACCATAAATTTCCTTAATAAAATAAAAATCAGCATAAGAAACCCCAAAAGAAATATCAGGTTTTACCTTTAAAAAAAGTTTATCTTCAAAATCTTGAAAGCATCCTTCAAGTATAGTTAGTTTTTTTGTAGTTATGTTTAATCAAACATCACCATTGACATCATCATCCTAATTCACAATCTCTTCCACAACCGCTTCCATAAACACTCCCTCAAGTCTTTCCACAATCTCTTCCCCAACATTTTTTGGTAGCCTCATCCACAACCTCTTCCATAGCCTTTTTTCTATCCTCTTTCACAACCTCTTTAGAAACCTTTACCACAATCTCTTTAACAACCTTTACCAAAAAAATTTCCTCAACTTATTTCAGAACCTCTTTTTCAGCCTCTTCCATCATTATATATATTCTTTTAATATATCATCAAAGGTCTTTTCTTTTGCATTCCAAATAAACCATATATTCAATATATTTTCATGATTTTCATGTACATGTTACACACATTTTTTTCATGTTATTAACAAAGTGGGTAAGATACATGATACACATGTTACATATAAACATGGAATTATAGATTCTATGTAGCTACATTTATACCCACCTCGAGAACATTATTACATTAGTGGTATGATTTACACTGGGAGTATCTCTCTACAATGGGTTTATAGTACTATCCTTCTATATTTCCATTTATCATATAAAACTACTTGTATTGACTATAAATATCTTCCTACTCCCTACATCTTGTATGTTACATGATTATATACATTTGAGTGTTACATGAATACATTGTGTGTTCTTTTGTGTGTCTATGATTATTTTATTACCTACATATGTGTGTTTGTATTTGTGTGCACTTATGTGTGTTTCTTATCAAGGTTTTGTCAATTCCTGACCATCAAGGATCCTCTAGTTATCATGCCATGTTATGTCATCTTTGCTTGTAAGTCATATGCCCTTGTGTGATGGTTTCCTATTCTATGTTATATTACATGATTGTGTGAATTGATTTCCTATACTACTAGGTTTGGTGTCAGGATCCATACCATGCACTTTATTGCTTGTGGCTTACTATGTTTGGTGATTACATTGACATGGTCATTAACCATGCATCTAATGGGGTATGTTATTATTGTGTGTGCATTCCATTATTGTGTGTGTGTGTGTGTGTGTGTGTGTTACTATTGTTTTCCCACTAGATACTTTTATGAAAAAATTCAATACCCCTCTTTAAAAATATTTATTCTATTCTTGCATATGGTGGCCTAAACCATGAAGCTTAAAACTGTTGGTGGGGGGCAAATTGTTTGCATTCATTTAATGATTATTTTTTGTGCATATGATTAAATATGATAATATTTCATGTTGATTGATTTGAAAATTCATAGCATTTTAAGATAATTATGCATAGTGTAAGTTGGATCAAGTGTCCTAAAAATATTTTTTCTCCATTCAGAATTGTAATGTTGCTTGGGTAATTTTCATAAAATTATGGATTTGTATGCAATGTCTTTTCACATTTTGTGACTTAATCCAATATGTTGAGACTTAGAATATTGTGTGCTAAAAATGGTTGAAATTATTGCTAACATGAAAAATACTTCATAATATACTCAGATCTATAAATTATGTGATATTGTTCATTGATGTCAGTTTCAAAAAAACATTGAGTATTTTGATTCATATGATTATCAATACTATTATTGTGTATTTTGGGTATATTATGGTAATTGATGTTCATTTGGTATTTATATTGCCTAAGTATAAATTAAACATCACCATTATTTGATAATTACCATCAATCATTGATATTGAAAGTGGTCATTTTCCATTTCAATGGATCGAATACATGTAGTTGGCATTAAAGGTAGTCTTTTTGACATGTTGTTTACATCAAACTAGTCATTTGATATTCCATTGGATCAAATGAATGTTTAATATAAATGGTCCTTATCACATTAATGTTTCAATTACTTAGATTTTGGATATCTTGAAACACCTTATATGCATAATGTTCAAATTTAAAGTTGTAGTGTTAAGGGATTTGTTGCATATATTGTGATATTCTAGCATTAATGTGTCATTTTGCCTCATTTTAAACTATAAGAAATTTAATCGGTATACAATTTGGTAATTGATTTAGCATGTCACTAAGACATGGTTTTAAATATTTGGAAATGGGTATTGTATGTGGTTTGGTACCTTGTTTTGGCAGAATCTATCATCCACTAATCTGGTGGACATGTCACCCTAACTACATTAATGATTGTATTAAAAACCACTCCACCATAAAACACTCATTTTTTGTTATTCAAGATTCATTTTGATAAGCTATCTATAGAAAGGATCTATTTCTAGTCTATCCTTTGAGTGGAATAATGACTTTTTCAGTACAAAACCATTTCATTTTATGCACTTAGTGGTGGAAAATATGTAGATAGTTTCATGTGGTTGTTTATTGATGAAAGGTTGCATTTCAGTAAGAAAAATTATGATTTGATATACAATCTATGCATGAAACATTTTTATTCATATATGGCTGCCATGGTAATGATTTATCATAAATTATTTGAAACTAGTAGATATTTTCATTGCATGTATGTATTTTCTTCTTGTTTTGCTACAAGGAAGTCAAAGTTTGGTTGATGATTTTATTTGCATGCACACATTTCATTTTACTTTTGGGTTTTATTTTGAAAAATATCCTTCAAAATATAAGTTTCCATTTGTATCATATTGGTCTTGGCTTTGGATATTGTAGTCTTGTGCATTATTTGAAGTTCTACTTGAAAAGGCTTACAAACAAATGTTTCTTTTGTTTTTTTGGGTTTCATGCACGCGCGCACGCACACACACACACACACACATTTTGAATTTATAGTCAACTGTTTCAATTTTTGTGTTACTTTAGCGGTCCCATAAAATTACTTGTTTATCCTTGTTATTGTTGTGTTTTAGTCTTTGTGTACCATATAAATTTCTAGACCTATATGCATGCACATTATTTAGAGATTATAGATGGTTTCATACATAAAAATGATGTTGGGTATTGCTCCTATGGTTTCTATAGTTAGTTTCTTATATGTCATTAAGGTGAAAGTTGAATTTTTTCAAACCTTGTGATTTGTAAAATCCTATGTTGCTTATAAAATTTGCACAATGTTTAAGAAATTTGAAATGCAAGGAAAATTAACTTTTTTAGTGTGACATGAAGCACTAAAAAGTATAAACATGATATATTTGAT
This sequence comes from Torreya grandis, assembly GCA_037957365.1. Taxonomy (NCBI): domain Eukaryota; kingdom Viridiplantae; phylum Streptophyta; class Pinopsida; order Cupressales; family Taxaceae; genus Torreya; species Torreya grandis. Next base: position 10,160,512 of record JARHVA010000024.1, read on the forward strand.
ACTTTTCATACAATTTGATAGAACAATGAAGGAACTTTTACGGTTTGTTGTGTTATTTTAAGTTATGGTTTTTTAAAGATAATTCAGTCATGAAGGTAGTTTTAAGTTAATTCAGTCATGAAGGTTGTTGTGAGATAATTCCATTATGAAAGTAGTTATGAGTCAATTTAGTCATGATTTTTGTTCTGTTTAAATATGTGGTCTTGTGGAGATTTAAATACAAAAGAAGATTTTTTTGAGACATATTCTCAGAACATGAATATTTGTCTCAAAACTTTTGCAGTCATTTGGTAAATATTATGAAGTAAATGATGACATGTTGGTGCATTATACAAGTTTGAAAATGGGAATGTTGATACAAATGATTTTTTAAATTTATTGCATTTATTCTCAATTGATTGAGTAGTTCCTTAGTGATGGTCACTTGTAGTTTTATTAGAATTTGGTATATTGTGATAGCTAAACAGATGAGTAATCTTTTCAGATTTTGATATCTAGATTTGTTTGACTCAGTTGAAAAGTTTTAAAAATTTGTATGTTTGGCATTATCCTTTAAATTATCTTGGCATTTATAATCTTATTTTATTATTTTGATTATAAGGAAATGAAATGGATAAAACAATTGATCATTTATAAACATCTAGTAATGTTTTATTTGAAGATAATATGATGTGATTGCATGAAAGTATTTGGAAAAAGATTCTTATTTTAATTTATTTTAAATTTATAAAAATGTCAGGGTGGACTCTAGATTCTAGAAATTTTAAAAGGAATATTTGGGGAAGGGTTAGTAATCAGCAGACTAGTGGGGTCATTCACAGAGTATCCACCATGAAGATGCTTTAAGGGTCATAGGGTTGCCAACGCTTAATTTAGACCATTCCATTTGTAACCCATGTTTTAATCCATTTTGATACAAATGACCCAAATTTCTACACAATCCTTGATAATTACCCAACTTCATCCTTGAACTTGCATCGAAACATTTTTCATAGAGGTCAAAGACGAGATACTTGGCAATCTCGTCCATATGGATGAGGTACATCAAGTGACTCTTTTTTAAACACAACACAAGATCCTTTGAATTATTCCTCTCCTACCCTTAACCATGTTGAATTATTTCCTAAAATCAACCCTAACTTGGCTAATCTAAACCTGCCTCTGGAAATTGTACCTAGACCTACTACACTTGTACCTAGTGATCCTTCATCCTCAAGTAAGAAAAGTATCAGCAACCCTATGTCCTAACCATTGGTAAATCATGTGTTGAAAAAACTAAAGCTTGAGATAGATGATGATGATGGTGGAGGTAAAAACTTGGTCGAGTTTATTAATGTGTCACTAAAGTATACTAAATACCAAATAGATAAAGGAACTCCTTTGATTAATTTAGTTTATGAGAGTGATTCAGATTTATAATTTGATGTAGTGATGATTTTATTTTTGGTTGCTTAGTTGTTTACGTTGTTTGTCAAGAAACTTGTTATGTTCTTCATACTTTCAATTCTGAACTCTCTTTTATGGATTTGGTTCTCTAGATAGTTACAGTTTTGAGAACATTTTCCATTTTGATCCATGGATAAATGTTCATATTTTTGTTTAGTGGTCTTGATTATCATGCTTAATTTATGTAGTGATTTCAGTGTGTTCATTACTTGTTGGGATAGTTGACTTGATACATATTTAATCATATGATGTTTTGCTATGTTATTATGGTTTATGATGATATGTGATGTTTTGATCATTTGAAAAAAATATTTATTGGTTATTTATTCATGTATGGATATGATTAATTATTTAGTGATGTTGAAAGTCAAAATGCCCCCACTCATGAAAATATATTAAAGATTGGTCTATATTAATTTAATTTAATATTGTGAAATTTATACTAAGTTCTAAATATGAATTTAAGTTATAAACTTTATAACTTATAAAGTAGCTAATTATAAATTAATTGACTTTTAAAAGTTATTTTATTATATAACTATAATTAATTAAAGGTTAGTTATAACTTCAAGTATAAACTCCCTCAATGAAGCTGCTTTATAAGGAGATTGAAGACACATAACACATAGAGAAAGCATACATGTATTAAGAGAGATTCAATTTTGGTCTTGATTATCATGCTTAATTTATGTAGTGATTTCAGTGTGTTGTGGTCTTGATTATCATGCTTAATTTATGTAGTGATTTCAGTGTGTTCATTACTTGTTGGGATAGTTGACTTGATACATATTTAATCATATGATGTTTTGCTATGTTATTATGGTTTATGATGATATGTGATGTTTTGATCATTTGAAAAAAATATTAATTGGTTATTTATTCATGTATGGATATGATTAATTATTTAGTGATGTTGAAAGTCAAAATGCCCCCACTCGTGAAAATATATTAAAGATTGGTCTATATTAATTTAATTTAATATTGTGAAATTTATACTAAGTTCTAAATATGAATTTAAGTTATAAACTTTATAACTTATAAAGTAGCTAATTATAAATTAATTGACTTTTAAAAGTTATTTTATTATATAACTATAATTAATTAAAGGTTAGTTATAACTTCAAGTATAAACTCCCTCAATGAAGCTGCTCTGATACCAATTGATAGGACCGAAACACCCCAAAGCTCTAACGCAACTTGTCAGATTTAAGAGAACACATGATTACCATTGTATAAGCAATTAAACATGCGGAATAACCAGAAGAACAAATAACTATCAATGAGAAAACACACAAAATATGAGAGGCAACACACAATTGTATTCAACTCATTACAAAGGAAATTACAATAAAGAGATCACACTCTTCTTCCACCTCTGTGAGGCTTCCTCCTCAAGGGCTCCAAGTAATCTTCCCACCTGAGTAATCTTCTCTCATAGGTCACAACACACAGCTAACACAAGCTGTTGTTCACCTCATTGCACACTGTACAATCAAGTACACAACCGTACTCCAAGTAGATCTCTCCATGATCCTGCTGATGTATTGCTGTCACCTTGGATCTAGCTTCCCCGCTGATCTCCTTTCTGACCCTCGCATCCATACACCCCTGCAAATCAAAACCTGATCTTACTTAAACACACATGGGGAATCCTACTTGATTCCACCATGGGAAGAACTCTCCAAGCTTCACATAACTCTTCTCCAAATTCTCCACTTAACAATACAGCCCATGAGTCTCTTATATAGATCTCATGCATACACTAAAATTAGACGGGCGGCTCAAAGACTCGAACTAGTCTTCACATGCAAACTCTGCGTTCACTTAACTGACTGTTCGTCAACAGTAGTTCTGACCGCTATAGGTGACCAACGTCGGTCCCTGCCCTCCTGGAGGTGACCGATGCCGGCCGATCTTCTGTCGATGCCAGTTTCCTTTCTGCGTCCCCTGACTGACGTCGGTGTGGCCTGTCGACGCTGATGACTGCGTACACTGGAAACCCTCCTGTTTGCCTTAAGGTGTAGCTTTTAGCTCCACACCCTAACAATCTCCCACTTGGAGATAAAGAGCTGCACCTGTACCCAAAACCAGTACTCTGTCCAATCTGTATCCTGGCTTGTATTCCTCTCCAAGCTCCCACTTGAAGACAACCCACCACACTCCATGTGGTGTTAATCCTGTGCTTTCATCCAGCTGACAATCCTACCAAAAATCCCTGTTTGGTTCACCTCCAAGGAATCACATCCTCATCCATGCCAAGCTCACACCTGTTTCCTGGATCCTTGCTGCTCTACAATCAGCAACATGTATAAAGAAGAGGAACAACGAATTTGAGGGCCTACTTACGTCTTCAGTCATCCATATGGGTGTTTGAGACTCCTTGACAGCTCGTTGTCCACCCAAAATCCGTTGCAGTGACCGACCTCAGTCACTCCATAGTCTGCATCCGACCAACGTCGGTTCCCATGCGTCTGTCCCTGACTACCAACCTGTCGATGTCGGTGTCTCCTGCTGCCAACGTCGGTTCTCTGACCGACGTCGGTTTTACCTACTGCCGACGTCGGTCTTCCTGCCGACATCGGTACCTGTGTTTCCTGTGAGTGATGACTTTTTTACCCGCGAGCTCCTTTGAATCAATCTCCATGTCCAAACTGCCCTGCTCAGAAGTATCCAGCCATGTCCACTGGTTTCTGTCCGCCATCTCCTCTAAGAACACCAAGGCTTTCCAGTTCTTAAGCCTATCAAATATATCTGTCTTCCGCTTAAGAACATGCATCTCCTTCCTGCTCATGTGACCAAGCCTACGAAGCCACGTCTCTGCAACAGAAGAAGAATCAGTAATATAAACAAGTAGATAAAGAGTACCTATTTTCTTACCACCAGCTAATTCAAGTGCACCCGCTGTGAGAGTCCTTGTGCATCTCTCATCACCCAATCTTTCTGAAGAAATTAGCCATATCTCCAAACCTGGGACCTGCATGACCTTCATCAACACCTGTGTGTTGGCCGCCTGCAATTTCAGCTTCACTTCCCCTTTGTCAATTCTTTGGCAAGGCTCACCAGCTCCTCTACCTGGGGCTACATGGAAAGAGGCAACCGAATCTTTTGTCCAAGATTCAACTTTATCCAAGAAACCTGCAAACACATCCTGTGCAACAACACCTGCTACATCTGTATCTTCAGTTTCTTCATGCTGATCTGCTACCAACCAACAATCTTCTTTTACCTGCTCTTTCTTTCCATGGGACCTTAAGTAACCATCTGTGCTTTTCAACTCCTCCATCCTTAGCTTACTGTGATCTGTCGTTGCTCTACTCCCACTCAATCAGAAACCCCTGAGAGTGCCCTGTAACCAAAAAACACAAAACCTGCTTCCTGCAACCTTAGCTCTGATACCACTTGTTGGAAAAAATAGGACCAACCCGGAAGCACACAATTGATTACCAAATTCAAGCAACTTAATATGCGAAAATAACCAGAATCAACAAGTAACTAAAATTCAGAATAACACAAGATATGAGAGACAATACACAACTTGTATTAATACTCATACAGAAAAGAATACAATAAATAAGATGCCACTTCTTCTCCACCACCTTACAGAGGTTTCCCACACCTCAAGTGAACAGTAATTCTCTCCTCAAAGCTCTCTCTACTAGGTCTCAACACCCAACTCATACACTGAGTTGGTGTTCACCTTACACCTGTGCTCCATGCACTCCACAAGTGCTCCACGCACTCCACAAGTACTCAAAGTACTTCAAGTAGATCTCCCATGAACCTGCAATAACCTGCACCTCAACAGACCATACTTATGGAAGAAACTCCCTTGCCTTCCTCTTAGCTCTATCTGAGTACACACCTGTACTCCAAGTAGATCTTGCCTGATACTGCTCCCTATTGTGTTGCTGTCTATATGATCTTGCACACCTGCAAATCAAACACGGTTCTGCACACCTATGAACCTTGACCTTGCACACACATACACCTGCATATCAATGATCTTACTTACCATGTAGATCACTCTACACCCTGAAGAACCCTTGTCCTTGCCTCACCAAGTCCTTATGATTCTCCAACCAGTACCAAGCTTGGCACTTATAGGGAACTAGGAGGAACACCCTTACTCACTTCACACACAGAAGGAGCAAACTTTGCTCAACTCAAACTAGAACAATTTTTTCAATACAACCATGAGTCTATTATATAGATCTCATCCAAACAATAATTAGACATCTAATTACAATAATTAGATCCGCAGCTCTCAGTCTAAAAATAGATCTCTTCATGCAAACACTTGGTTCGTTAGCTAACTGCCCGTAATAAGCTTGCAGTCCGAACCACACATGCGACCGACGTCGGTCCCTGTCCGCCTGGGGGTCGCCGACGCCGGCCGATCCATGACCGACGTCGGTTGCTTCCTGTCGCCTACCTACCGACGTCGGTTGGCCAGACCAATGCCAAAGACTTCTGACACTCAGCAATTCATCCTGCAACCTCCTCCATGTCTGCATCAGTGAAGCTTTTAGCTCCACAACCTAACAGATATGTGATGTTTTGATCATTTGAAAAAAATATTTATTGGTTATTTATTCATGTATGGATATGATTAATTATTTAGTGATGTTGAAAGTCAAAATGCCCCCACTCGTGAAAATATATTAAAGATTGGTCTATATTAATTTAATTTAATATTGTGAAATTTATACTAAGTTCTAAATATGAATTTAAGTTATAAACTTTATAACTTATAAAGTAGCTAATTATAAATTAATTGACTTTTAAAAGTTATTTTATTATATAACTATAATTAATTAAAGGTTAGTTATAACTTCAAGTATAAACTCCCTCAATGAAGCTGCTTTATAAGGAGATTGAAGACACATAACACATAGAGAAAGCATACATGTATTAAGAGAGATTCAATTTTTCAAATCTTCTATATATTTATTCTTTTGTGCAAGTATCTCTAAGATTAAATAATCACTTACAGATTAACCAAACGACATTTTCTCTAATGGTGAAGTAATTTTCTTGACTAACGTAAATTTATCAAGATTTTTTAATTTATTTATAACTGTTTATCTAAAAATTATTAAGTATTAATGTCATTGATGATTGTAGATATGAAATCATATGCACAAAACTTCATACACTTTTCCAGAATAATGATTAAAGCATCGTATTTTGAGATAGATTATTAATCTATCAATTGTATAATGATATTTTTATTAAAATTTTTGTTTATAATCAAACTTATTAAAAATTTTCCCAATAAATTTGACTTCTCATATCCCTAAGATGATTCTCTTACAAAGTTTCGCACACTTATTTTACTTAGACATTTTAGTTAGATTTATTTACTTGGTTGATTAGATTTATCTTTATGTTTAAATCTTGTGTTATTAATATTAATTTTATGTTCTTTTCATATTTTAGTTTCTTAATATAAGTTATTTTGATTAATAGTTTAAGTATTATTTAGTTATATTTTCTTTAAGTTGTTTTCCTTCATTTCATTACTTGTTTATTTTATCTTTGTTCTTATCACTTCTTACTCAGAGATTAATCTTCATTTGTTGTTTAGTCTTATTGTTATAGCTCACATATTTATTTTCTTAATCTTTAAATATGTTGTAGCTTTAGTCTTAGACCTTATTTAGAGTTATTCTTAGATTTACTTATCTTAGTTGTCTCATACTTTATAGTTGGTTAGTTTTTAGATTAATGTTAGTCTTTGTTTCTATTTCCTTGTTTGGTTTTTGTTTCCACTTATTTTACCTCTTTTTTAGTTTGTTGTGTTATTTATCTTTTATTTTGTTTTAGTTGGTTATGACATTGAGACAAATATTGAAATATACATTATTGAATTATAATAGATTAAAGATATTTCATTCAAGAGACTGCCTTTCTCATAGGCTTTACTCTGTTAGGTAGGTTAGATAGGCTTTACAATGAAAAAATTAAATTGGTTTCTAAATATATTGATGCATAATTCTTTATGTATTATGCTGACTTATTTCTATAATTATTAAAAAAAACCCATCTACACATTTTAGGATCAATATTTGTTTCATAGATCCCCTATGATTAAATTGGTATGATTTCATCTTGACCTTCACAATATGTGAAAGGGTTGATTAGTTGACATGACATATTTTTTTGTCCAAAGAGAGATCATAACCTTGACTATCTCCTTGAACTTATTATTATTTATATATTGCATATACATAACTTACATTGGGTCATAACTTTGTTCCCCATCATATTGTTATATTGGGGCATATTGCTTGCCCTTAACTCTATTATTCTCATATGGGGTTGTATATTACTATTGAGAATTACATGATTGAATTTTATGATGGTTACATACATGTGTTTACATTGATTTTTACATAATATTCTAATGGTTTCAATTATATTACATGATAGCATGTGTTGTGTATAACTCTTTCTTTTGAGATAAGTGACTACAGGAATAGGTTTAAAATATCATAGCACAAAAGAGGAGAATACATATTTCCATATTTTATATTTACATTTTCAAAAAGGAGTGCAAATTACCAAAAAATGATAGATATTTTCTTTCCTGATATAAAAATAGAGTTGAGTTGTCATAACTTTTAGCACTTGAGTAGATTTTATTTTTAGTTGTATTTTCCATGAATGACAACATGGTTTGCATACCATCAGGTGTATTCACTCCTATTCTCATATTTTTAATTTCTATTTTACTATGTTATATTCATAAAAAAAATTACTGTGACATTGATTGCTTGCATTTTTTTGCAAGAATAATCTAAATTCACTAGGAGCCATCACCACATGTGGGTGAAGTCTAACCCAAGCATTAATAATTTCATCCTTACTTCCCTAGGTAAGTGCAAGTAAGTGCTTTAATTTATTATTTTACTTTGACACATTCATACCATCACATACACACATCAAATAGGGGTATTATTTAGACACCTAATTTTGCTTCTATAACACAATTTTCTATAGTTATTTGTCATGCTTTAGCACACTTGGTCCACTTATGTACATTTGACTATTTACAAACACTTTTATGCCCATATTAGAGTCTCTTTAGCCTTGATTCATCTTGATATACTTATATTCATGTTGTTTTTATTTAATATCAACTTCAATATCCTAATCATCTATTCTCTAAGCATTTTTATCTCCATTCTAAGCCTTTTTACCTACTAGTAAAGAATCAATATCTATCAATTATGTCCCTCTTAAGCAACCAAGTACAAGTTATGTGGGATTTATCCTTACGTTGTTGAGCCACACAAACATCTTATCTATTTATACACTTTTGAAGGAGCCTACACATTGATTTTGTATCCTTAAGTTGTTGAGCCACACAAACATCTTATCTATTTCTACACTTTTGAAGGAGCCTACACATTGATTTTGTAAAACATCTGCATCATTTCTAAGTCTTGTTCCATCATCACCTTGTGACAAAAGAAGTTTAGCAGGGAACATATAGTTACATTTGATTATCTAGGAGAAGAAGTGAAGCCACTACTCTCACTTAGGTTGGGATTAAGCTCACTTGCATAAAAGAACTACATTTACTTTTATTCCAAGTGTGTGGGATACATAACTCCAAATCCTCAAGGTGTAACTTTAGTCATCTAACTTGCATATACTTTTTTTATTACTACATTTAAGTGTTAGGTTAAGCATAAAAATAGAGATAATTTACAGCATTCTACCTATCAATTATACAAAGTGACTAGACAACCCTACTTGCCATTAACATATACACCTACCCAAAAAATTATAATAAAAAAGGAGTGGAGTAAATAAACAATGACAAGGTCATAAATGACAACATCAGAGGTACATAATCAATGACCTACCTATTATGTCCCATACACATTTGGTGACTTGTTGATTTTGTCCCAATATAGTTAGGAGTCCATATCTCATAGAGTGTAATACAATAAATTAAAAATGCTATATCTAGTTATAGAGTTACATAATTTTGCCCAGGTGTGCCAGTACTTATTTCCCTTGGTCTTTTCAATTTTATCATTTCTTGCTCAATCACTTGGCATACTTTTAATTTTAATTTTTAGCACATTAGGGTTCCAATTTAATGTTTTGGACTATACTACTATAAATCCCTCTTGTGCATCCCTTTTTACCATTTTATTTGTGGCATTATAGCCTAATGTTCACTATTTGGTAAAATAATTTCTCGTGTTAAAAAGGTGTTAATCATTTGCCATGATCACTTAAGGTTTAAAATATTAAATATGGAATTATTGTGAATACACATTACCAAGTGAAATACCATAGATTCTTATCAGCCAAGGATTAAAAAGATCCAAACCATGAAAAAAATCCAAGATAAAGTAATAATGCAAAACCTCAATAATTATGTCGAGAGGCATTCTACAATGACATCCAAGGGAGGTGGTGGATTTTAATGTAGCGGGTGCGTTCATTTTTAATTCTAACATTAAATTTAGCATCCATTTGAGTGTCACTTAAAAAAATCCATTCAAAATAGAAACCCAACGAACAATATTATACCATATTAACCTTTATTAAAAATATAATAAAATATTAACACTATTATTACATTAGTATATATATTATATAAAATAATTGGTATATAATATAAATATATATAATATTTTTATATTTATGTCGAGAGGCATTCTATAATGGTATTTGAGGAATGGTGGGACGCTGTAATGTAGTGTGTTCACTTTTACTTTCAACCTTAAATTTGGCATCCATTTGACCATCACTTGTAAAATTTTACTTAAAAAAAATCGTTAATATTATTATACCATATTAACTTTTATTAAAAATATAATTTTATGAATAGACACTATTACAAGTTAAAACCTAACCAACATTATTATATCATATAAATTTTTATTAAAAATATATTTTTATGAGCAGATACTATTATAAGTTAAAAACTTAACACTTTTTTTTAATTTCAGTGCACTCCATCACCATCACACATTATTTTTTTATTCTTTGACACGTTCAGATTGTATATGGTTATATTGTTATGATTATACATAATACTAAATTCCATTCCCATTTTCCCCATGTAATGCCAAGTCCAGCGGACATTTTATTTTTGGTCTCTGTAGTAAAACTATTTATTTTTATTTAAATTACAATACATGTGTGTATTTATAAAGAATCACTTATGCTTCCATCTAAGACTCCAAAGTGTATTTTGTGTGGGATTACAACCAGGGTATCCAAATGTATTAAATTGTACTTATAAAACTAGGGTCATTTATGTGCTAGAAAAACTGTTATTTTTATGCATTAATAATTGTAATATTATTTTTTCTTAGGTGAACCTACGGCTAGAGTTTGAGAGAAGAAACAACATTTTTTTGGAGATGTCAATTACATTGTATCAGTCTCAGATAATATATATATTTTAAATATAATTATTTATAATTGAAATAAAAATAGAGTTATGTTTAGATTTGTAAACTAAATATGAGCATCAAATGAGTCATCAATTTATGTACAATTATTTGTATTAAATTATACTCAAAATAGATGGAATGTAAAACTTTGAGCACATTGAACTATTAAAACATGTTTATTTCCTTTAGTGTTTCCATCTTTTACTATCATTGTTGAAAGAAAAAACTTTTTAGTCTCACTCGAACTAGATGTATCATATAATAAAATTCTAAAAGTTATATGTTCGCTTAGTAAGTTTATTATAGATGATTTGAAATGAACACAACTTTTTAAAGTGACTCCCAATCCTCATGGATATTACTATAAATGATAGACAAAGGACCTATACATGGTTTTTAGGTGCACCTGTATATACTAGAGAAATATGTGTAATAGACAAAAATATGACCCAAAATAAGTAATTTAATTAAAAAATTAATAATGTAATATTATATTAATGAATCATATTATTATTTCACATATATATATTTATTTATTTAAAATTAATAATTAACTAACATACATATCTTAGATAAATTTATGTAAAATATGAGAGATATCATTTTCAAGATACCCACTCCATTTATTTCACAAATCTAGAATTCTATAGGTGCCTCAAGAATGATACATCTCAATGTCTTTTACATAGATTTATCTAATATATGTATGCTAGTTTACTAATATTGAGAGAACATCCATATCCATGTAAATAGTCAATCACAAGTTCTATAATAATGAAATTTTAAAATTTTAATGTTAATTTTTCACCAAAAACAAGATCTTAGAAAATTGAAAAAAAAAAAGGAACCAAAACCATACTAGTAGGATAATGAAGTCAGATCTATGGGATACAAAGTTTGAAATGAAGCAAGCAATGTTCAATCCTTTGAAGACAATAGAATAAATTTAAAAAAATGCATTTTTGCAGATATACAATGCTTACTTCATTCTAAAAACAAATTCCAAGATGATCACAAATAGTTAATGCAACTAAGGCACATGGAATTTGATTTTATTTTTGTTTGCAACTTCAAGATTAATGATTTTTTACAACCTTATCTGCATTAAGAACTTTCTAACTCCATGAAAATTCAATGAAACATTCAGTGAGTTGTCCTATCTCTTAGAGATCGACAATTTGATAAAGATTTGATCTGTTAAAATTAATAACTTTTGATTTTTACCTAATGTCATTTGGGACTTAGGACTTGGGGTTTAGGAGTGATTGATTTCAATTTTAAATCACTGAATAAATATGTAACAATGTTTACACCACCATATATATTTGAAATTATTTGAAGGGGATTATAAAAATAACCCTTATTTTGACATTTTTGATAATTATGTATACTTTTAACTATGCCACTTAAAATTTAAATTTAGATTTGTTTTTATAGGCAATTTTTTAATTGTACTTATCTAACTGCTACACCCTTAACCATTAGCATGTATTAGGATATATATGGTTGAGTTGTGGCTAATATAACCTTTTACTTAGTCATATGATAATTTTTATATTTTCATATTATTATTAATGTTGGCCTTTAGAGTATCCATTTTTTTGGATTGATCATCACTTTTGACCAGAGCTACAAACCAGTCTAGGACACATACGAGGGCCTAGATCCCCAAAGGTTACCAAATCAACATGCCATCACTATCCTCTTGATTATCAGATCTATAGCCAATAGGCCTCAAATACACTACATATATCCATAACTAACCTCACATGTCTAACAAGATTTGAACCTGGGTAGGGTTGGAAACAACCAAGCTACTTTACCAACTCACCCACATCTCATCGGTGGCCTATGGAGTATCCAATATCTAATTAAGGTATATATAAGAGGTAGTATTTAGTATTAGATCATCATTATTACATTTTTTAATACTTATACGAAGGTTATGGAGGTTTCCCCCTTGAATTTTTGTGATACCCTATTATTGCTCTGCTCTAAATATTTATTATTCCATCCATTGCTTTAAATTTTCTTTATCTACAAATGGTATTTGAGCTTCATTTCAGGCGAGATTTTTGCACTACATTTTTTAGGTTAAGATCAGTGTCTATTAGGTGTTTTTAAAGGATCGAAAAAACATAACTTTTGATTTGAAAGGAACTTAAATTTTTTTTAGTGTAGTATTGTTTTAAGTTTTTTAACAAAAACACCTTTGTGTAGTCTAACACTTAGTAGAATTGTCTTGACAAGGAGATCGTAATAGTTTTTGAGATCTTTAGCTTTTTCAAGTTTTTGTGCCTTTGCAGAGTATACCAATCATTGGATTCATCTTGACATGATGATCAAAATCGTATAATTCCCCTATAACCCTATTTTGATCCCTAAACCTTAAATATTTGCATGGTTGGTCCACACATTAGGGGGTGAGGCAAGGGTTTTGAATCTATGGAAAAAACACCTAACAAAGAATAGACGAAGTCTAAAATTGGTGGATATTTTATTCTAGAGTTTTTTAGGATAGATCACAGAGCAACCTAGATTAATTATAATATATAAAACATACAAAATGAAATGGAAAATAAAAGAGATTTGGATAAAATCAAGTAGTGACTATATGAGATTGAGCAGAGATTCAATCAATTATTTGCCTTGTAAAAAAAATATAAAACCAACCTCAATTTACCAAAGTACAACCTAGCTAGGTTTAATCTTCTACTCAACACTTTTCAAATATAAATACAATGCAACACCCTCCCTCAGTTCATTCCAACTTGGGTACTTTAAACACTCTACCCAAAGTGAACATGTGTAAGTTTGATTGAAAAGATCCAATCACTTGGATCAACTAAATGGATAATTTTTTTGATTTACATCAAATCCCATGTGGTAAAAATTTCATAATGGCATCCTTGTATTTGGAACATAAGAAATTCATTTGGTATTAATGATTGTGTGCTCAAAAGAAGAAGACTCTTAGTGTCACTTGGTTAATTTTATTGAGGAATTATAGATGCACTATAGCAATAATGTGATGGAGAATTATTTCATCTAGTTAGCACAACTACATCAAAAATAGGGTTGGTCAAGGATAATATTAAGTAATTCCAAAATATATCCTTGTATGTGGAGACAATGGCATGTTAATTTGAATGACCTATTTATTATGTGACTCAAGGATCACATACAACAATACATACACATTTGTAATCCACTTAATACATTTTATTCCATTATCAAGACACATAGGGTGAAGGAAAGAATAATGGCCAATAGAAGGTAGGCCTTCACAAGCATTAGAGATCAGAGCACTCCAACACCATCATTCCCTCAACCTACTAGATTGAAACTGTGATAACATATATATCCACATACATAAATGTGTTAAAAATAAGTTTTTCTACATTGAAGGTGCTAATGGAGAAGAAGTAGAATTTGAGAGTTTTAATTAACTAAATGAGGAGACAAAAAATACCCAACCAACTATTTCTTTCTAGGCACTTCATGAATTACTACCCACCAAACCCTCAAGGTAGTGGGTTTCTTACAAAATTAGAAGGTGATAATATTGATTGACTTGAGAAGTGTCAAGAAGTCCATCAACAATAAGTTGGATGTCCAATTGAATTATTTTGTTTATCCAACTCCACAATTTCAGGGCATGATTGTAGATGGTGGTATAATCAATTTTATAGGTAAATGTAATAGTATTGACTCACCATGGGAGACTACTTATTAGATTGTCATATGTTCACGATTTCCATGTGTGGCTTAGATATTATGTTAAGAGTCTAATGGCTAACTACCTTTAGAATGATTAAGTTTAATTTCCAAGAGTTATCCACATGTATTTCATTCAGAATGAAGGTTATTTGAGCTATGCTAAATAAAATTCCCCATGGTTAGCTCTCATTAGATGCAAAATATTCTTAAAAATGGAGTAGGTGGGTTTTTGGTGTAGATATTTTCATTAGAATCACTACTAGCAAAGGTTCTCACACCACCAAATCCACCCAACATCCAAAAATATAAGTAACCATATGTACAAAAGAGTGAGATTGATAAGATGGTATATGAAATGGTCAGGGCAATAATTATTCGACATACCTAGAATGTTTAATCCCCTCCAATGGTAATGGTGCATAAGAAGGATGACACCCAACACATGTGTCAAGACTACAGGGAACTCAACACCTATACCATCAAAGATAAATTTTTAATTCTTAAAATTGATGGTATGTTAGTTGAGATAAAAGGTGTTGTATACTTTACAAAACTTGACCTCACTGAAGATATCATTAGATCATAATCAAAGATGATGTTACATATAAGACAACTTTTATAACTCATGATAGCCACTGTGAATTTTTGGTGATGCAATTTAGCCTAAAAATGCACCATCTACATTTCAAAGTTTGATGAACTCTATATTTCAGCCTTTTTTCACAAAAAATAATCTTAGTGTTTTATGATGAAATATTAACAAAATATGGGTAGAACATTTGCATGATCTGAATTAGATTTTAAATATTTTTGCACAACATTAGTTATACACTAAGCCTTCAAAGTGTGATTTTGGAGTTAAGGAGGTGGAGTACTTGGGTCACATTGTTTTCTATACATGTGTTACAATAGATCCTAACACAATTAAGACCATGGTCGAATGACAAGTGCCTAAAACCCTCAAACATTTAGAGAACTGCTTAGGCTCACATGTTATTATCATTTATTTGTAAAAAATTATGGCATAATAGTAAACCACCCATATATTTATTAAAGAAGAATTATTCCATTTAGAATTAGGTGGCCACAAGGCATTTTAGAAGTTGAAGGAGGCCACATGCACCACTCTAGTTTTAGATACCCTTTATTTTTCTAAAAATTTCATTGATGAGTGTGATGCTTTAGGGTATGGCAAGGGGAAATACTCATGCAATAAGGATAATCAATTTCTCATGAGACTCATCCACTTAAGGGTAAGAATTTGATAAAAACCCATTTATGATAATAATAAAATGATATAAACACAATCAAACAATTGAAACCTTATTTGAAGGGAAGACTCTTTAAAGTGAAGATATATCATGATAATTTCAAATACTTTTTAAAACAAAGGTTATCATCAAAAGAACACCAAAATGGGCCATGAAGATGTTGGAATATAGATTTGAGATCATCTAAAAGAAAGGAAAGGAGAATGTAGTGGTTGATGCACTATCCAAGAAGGATGAATCCATATAAGCACTATTGTGTGCCATATCCATAATATAGGTAGTTAGGTGGAAGAAAAATTAGAATGGGTGAATGATATGGATAGTATAAACTCTCACTCCAAAGATATAATAGGATCAAAGTGTGTTAGAAAAAATAATTTAGAAAGAGGAATCTCTGTGGTACAAGGATCAATTATAATTTTGCAAGAACTTAACACTTAAGAAAAAGGTTGTTATAGAGTTATGTGCTTTATCATTTGGTGAACACTTAGTTTTCTTGAAGACTTATCATAGAATCAACCAATAATTATTTTTGGAAGGGATTAAAGGGGAAGTTCAAAAAATTGTGGCAGAATGTGTTGTGTGTCATCAAAATAAGGGTAAGAAAATTAAGACAAGTCTTCTACAACCATTATCTTTTCCTAGCTAGAGGTGAGAGGAGGTATCCATGGATTTCATCATAGGATTTTCCAAGTCTAAAGGGAAAAATGCCATCATGTTTGTTATGGATAGACTCACCAAATATACACATTATTATGCCTTTTCAAAACCTTTTATATCAAGTACAATAACATCAAATTTTATGGATATAGTTTAGAAGCTACGTGGGACCCCAAAGATTATATTAAGTGATCATGATCCTATATTTACTAGTAATTTTTTGAATGATTTATTTTATTTATTAAATTGTAAGTTGGCTTGTAGCTCATCATATCATCCCCAGTCAGATGGAAACCCTGAGTTGGCAAATAATATATTGTAGGGTATCTCTAATGTTTTGCTTCAAATAAACAAGAGATAGGGGTTTAATAGCCACCACTAGCAGAATGATAGAATGACACTTATTTTCATAATTCATCTAAAATATCCCCATTTTTGGCATTGTATGGGTACCAACCACCATTGATCACCTTTTATGTGAAGGTTCAACCAAAGGTTTAGATAGTTGAGTACCATATTCAACACTAGGAAGAGGTACTCTCTAAACTTAGAGAGAATTTGGTAATGGCACATAACCAAATGAAGCAATAAGATGGTCAACACTGCATGGAGAAACATTTTGAAGTAGGAGATTGTGTTTTTATGTAATTACAACCATATAAGAAAATGTCCTTGAAACAATAGAATAAGGATTAAAACATTTTCTCTATCAATTCATGCAAAAATATTGATAGTGTAGCATACAAACTAGGGTTACCTCATTTATCAAAAATACATACAATCTTTCATGTTTTTTACTTAAAGAAGGTCATTATATATAAATTTTGAATCCAGACCAAAGCTTGATGAGGAGGGAAGAATCATTTTAGAACATGAGGAAATCCTCAAGACACACATAAAGTGGTTTTAGATGAGGGTGATTATAGAGTATATGATCAAGTGGAAGAATTTGGGCATTGTGGATGTGACATGGGAGGATGAAGCATTCTTGTAAAATCACTTAGAGATCATCAATATTGAGGACAATGTTGGTTTTAAGGGTAGAGGCATACTATACTCTTAACCACTAGTGTGTATTGGGATATGTGCGGCCAACTTGTGACTAGCATAACCTTGTACTTAGTAATATGGTAATTGATATATCATCATATTGGTAGTAGTGTCAGCTTATGGAGTATCCATATCCTAAGTAGGGTATATATAAAAGGTGGTGGTTCGTATTTGATCATCATTATTACAAGTTTTGTACTTATTGCAAGGTTTTGGATGTTCCCCCTCGAAGTAGATCAATCACATATTTCCAATATTTTCTTCTACTATCAAACTTTAGCATGGAATTGTATTTTGATCTTATTATTGTGATATCTTGTTGTTACTTTTCTCTTGATATTTATAATTCCACCCGTTGTTGTGAAATTTATTTATCTATTTGTTTTATCTTTTTAGTGTTTTAAATGAATTATCTTAAGCATAATTGATAAAATAAGATGAAGTAAAGAGATTTATCATTTAACCATGAAAGCAATAATTCCATATTTACCCTAGTGGTCGTAAACAATAAACCAACGAAAAGAAAATAATTGAAACAAGTAAATTACTAAATATATATCAAAAGACAAGGAATGATGACATTAAAGTAGAATCTTGGGATTTTGAGACTGCAATTGTGATGGATAAAATTGTAGCTAAATGTGTATGAAATCTAAGTTGTTGATTATAGAAAAACATAAATGATGTTGGCTACATAACCAACCATTTTGACTATGACAAAATCAATGCTTCTTGTTTGTGACTATTAAGTGTGTCTACCTATGTCGAATATCTATTGCACACTATTTTTGGATCTATAGTTTTTGGTACAAGTTTGCCTCAGGATGTTGTATAATCTTATGTTCATGCTCCTTGAAAATCATGGGTAGAATGTCTGAAATGATGTCTTCTTCTTCTCTTAACCTAACTTGTCATCAACTCATAAGAAAAATAGAGTATGGGTTGGATAACCACAAGGGACTTTCAACTATGCATCCACATACTAAAATCAAATCCCATGTAGTTCTTGTGTAATGTAAATGGAATCTTAAGCAAGGGCTTGAACCTCCTCTTCAATAGGTGGAGATGAAACTATATACATAATTATTTTGGAATAATAGGGTGATGTCACAAAGGTTTAAGTATTGATATGGGTAATTCCATTACAATTTTAGCAATAGATATGGTAAGGGTTCACTCAAAGTTGAAGGGTGGAGTAGGACTTTTCAATTCACATAAGAAATTTTAAACCTCTTCAATACTTGATACTTAGATAAATGATTTGGTATGAATTGGTATAAATAGTATGCTATAGGATATGACACATGCTAAGGTCGAACTTAGAAAATAACAATAAGCAAAGATAAAGGCATAAGGAATTTGGACAAAGGTGAAATTACCCACAAAATAATAGTAGATAAAAACGGTTGGGCCACCAATTTCACCTTGGGTAACATCAATGGGACCATTGACTTCATCCTAGGCAAAACAAAGGTGCAAGGCATAAGAAGCATCATTTAGATGTGCTCAATTAAGATTAAGGATAAATAAATATGATTTAGTAAAGATTCAATTATGTTTTGAAGGCATAATGGCCAAATACAAGTTAGTGTGGGGTAGAAGTCTTAGCAATAACTAATTATACACAAATGGACCAAGTATTAAAAAATGGGGAAAAATAAATATGGAAAAAGGTATTTTACCAAAATTAGGTATCTAAACTATGTAAGTAATTTCATTACAAAAAACCCTTCTTTTGACATATTTAATAACTATTTATACTTTTTACTATGCCATTGAAAATTTAGATTTAGGTTTGTTTTTATGAGATTTTTTTAATTATACTTCTCCAATAGGTTTTAACCCTTGGATAGGGTCAATTTTAACCACTCAAACCCATAACGTGATTTCCTCATGTAAATAAATAGTTAACAAGAAAAACACAACCATCACAATCAAAAGAAGACACTTCTCTAGGGTAAAATACTCATGACTCGTGAGAATTGAGAACTCTTTAATGAAAAACACTTGCATAAAATAGAGAGTAGTATATCATGTACATCTAGTTGACCAATAAGCAATATGTTGGTATCCATATTTTAAAAAGCCCTATGTGCATGCACAATCTCTAGACCTAAGAGGGGAGATACAAATAACTTTCCAAAAATCTGAGGTATGATGAAAATGAAAGGCAACAAAGAGAACTTTGAGAGAGATTGGGATGGATAAATAAAACAAGAAGGCTTATGAAAATTTGATACCATCTATAAAGGAAAGTTATATAAAGATAACGAGAAAATAATTTATTTCTCCTGGGAAGCACAACCCTAAGAACTACAACATACTAGAAAAAAGCAAAGAATAGTATTATAAATACCCAATGGCTAAAACATGTGCAATTATTTTATGAATGATATTAGGATAAATACATTCCCCTTATCAACACAATGACTGAGCTTCTATATAGGGGATGTTTAACAAGGTATATAGAGGTTAGTAGGGGGTAAGATACAAGACATAGATGAACTGCAAACAAAATATAAAAAATGGGGTTTGGAAGTTTTCATGTCACCCATCAAAAGCATATTTAATGGTATCATTCAGGAATGCTTCCTAGCAGATTGGAAAAGCATTGTCATTATTCCTCTCTATAAAATCATAAATATTAATAATCCATCAAACTATTATACTATCATGATTAACCCTCTTATTGGAAAATTATTTGGGAGCATGATAGATCACATAATTAGTAGTTGGGCAGAAAGAGGGGAAAATAATGAAAGGACAAGCAAAATTCAAACCAAATCACTCCATAATCAACTATTGTGTCACTCTTATGCACTTGTTTGAAAAAGCATGGGATAACCAAAGGGATTTATTGATTTCAAAAAAAGCATTTAACATGATCCCTAGAAGAAAACTTTGGAGCAACGTAGAGGAATTTAGAATTTTCGTACATAGGCCTTATGATCAAGTTTGAACCAAAATCAATAATAGTTAATGAATGTTGGAATGCTTTGGAAGCGACATTGGTGTCAAACAACATTGTTCAGTATCCCCCACATTGTTTGTGTTATACATAAATAAGCTAGAAGAGTGGATACACAAACTTGGTGGAGGGGTTGGTTGCCTAGCTATCTATGTAGTAAAACTACTCCTATATATAGACAAATTTATCCTAATTGTAAAAAAAAAACATAGTTTGAGAGAACACTTGAGGGCCTTGAAGCTTTTTGTCAAGAGGTTGGGATGCAAGTGAATACCAACAAAACTAAAGTCACAATATTTTCATTGCGAAGAAAAAATAAGCAAATTAACTTCATTTTTGAAGGAAGCCCTTTGGAAGTGGTGGAAGAATACAAATGTCTTAATCTTGATTATCACAACAAGCTTAGTTGGAAGACTTTAGAACAAAAAAAATACAAGGAGAGTGGAAGGCTTTATAACCACTACAAAATAGATGCAAGAATACAAAATTGTTAGATTAGAAAAATAAGAGTACCTTGTTTGAGTTTCTTGTCATGTTGGTGGTGCTCTATAGGTGTAAAGTTTGGGATAATATGTCAGATATGAAATGGAGATAGAGAGAATTCAAAAATACCTAATAACAAGTAATGTCCAAATTAAAACATTGGTTACATATAATATTTTATTAGTTGAAATAAATATTTTCCCATTGGAGGCATCAAATATGATTTAGTTGCTAAGTTACAAAAAGAAGATAAAAAACATGTACATTCATGTCTACCTTAGAATGGTAGTGGAGGAAGAATTAAGCAGGGGGAAGAACACGTGGATGAAACAAAACAAGTGGATGGACAAATAATAAATTTTTATGTAAGAGTGTCTAAACACCAATGATATGAAAGATTAGTAGAAGCATAACCTCTAAATGTTGATTGTGAAAAATGCAACAGATAGATCGCCATCCATGAGAGTGCATTTTTAATACTGTCAAAATAATTGAGACATAAATCCTTTTGATCTGATTGAAAAAACCATATAAGAATCAACAATAAGCAAATTGACTTCCTTTTCGAAAGAAGCCCTTTGGAAGTGGTGGAAGAATACAAATTCCTCAATCTTGATTACCACAACAAGCTTAGTTGGGAGACTTATAGAATAAAAACAATACAAGGAGAGTGGAAGGCTTTATATTCACTACAAAATAGATGAAAGAATACAAAATTGTTGGATTGGAAAAAAAAGAGTACCTTCTTTGAGTTTCTTGTCATGTTGGTGGTGCTTTACATATGTAAAATTTGGGACAATATGTTAGATATGAAATGGAGATAGATATAATTCAAAAATACCTAATAACAAGCAATGTCCATATTAAAACATTAGTTCCATATGATATTTTATTAGTTTTTCATAAATATTTTCCGATTAGAGGCATCATAAATGATTTAGCTGCTAAATTACAAAAAGAAGATTAAAAACATGCATATTCATGTCTACCTTAGAATGGTAGTGGAGGAAGAATTAAGCAGGGGGAAGAACACGTTGATGAAACAAAACAAGTGGATGGACAAATAAGAAATTTTCATGTAAGAGTGTCCAAACACTAATGATATGAAAGATTAGTAGGAGTAGAACCTTTGAATGATGATTGTGAAGAATGTAATAGATAGATCACCATCCATGATAGTGCATTTTGAATACTCTCAAAATAATTGAAACATAAATCCTTCTGACCTGATTGCAAAAACCATATAAGAATCAACGATAAGCAAATTAACTTCCTTTTCAAAAGAAGCCCTTTGGAAGTGGTGGAAGAATACAAATGCCTCAATCTTGATTACCACAACAACCTTAGTTGGGAGACCTGTAGAACAAAAAAAATACAAGGAGAGTGGAAGGCTTTATATTCGCTACAAAATAGATGCAAGAATAAAAAATTGTTGGATTGGGAAAATGAGAGTACCTTGTTTGAGTTTCTTGTCATGTTGGTGGTGCTCTATAGATGTAACATTTGGGACAATATGTTAGATATGAAATGGAGACAGATAGAATTCAAAAATACCTAATAACAAGCAATGTCCAAATTAAAACATTAGATCCATATGATATTTTATTAGTTTTTCATAAATATTTTCCCATTAGAGGCATCAAATATGATTTAGTTGCTAAGTTACAAAAAGAATATAAAAAACATGTATATTCATGTCTACCTTAGAATGGTAGTGGAGGAAGAATTGAGCAGGGGGAAGAACACGTGGATGAAACAAAACAAGTGGATGGACAAATAAGAAATTTTCATATAAGAGTGTCCAAACACCAACGATATGAAAGATTAATAGGAGCAGAACCTTTGAATGTTGATTGTGAAGAATGCAACAGATAGATCGGCATCCATGAGAGTGCATTTTGAATACTATCAAAATAATTGAGACATAAATCCTTCCGACCTGATTGCAAAAACCATATAAGAATCAACAATAAGTAAATTAACTTCCTTTTCGAAAGAAGCCCTTTGGAAGTGGTGGAAGAATACAAATGCCTCAATCTTGATTACCACAACAACCTTGTTTGGGAGACTTGTAGAACAAAAACAATACAAGGAGAGTGGAAGGCTTTATATTCACTACAAATTAGATGCAAGAATAAAAAAATGTTGGATTGGGAAAATGAGAGTACCTTGTTTGAGTTTCTTGTCATGTTAGTAGTGCTCTACATATGTAAAATTTGGGACAATATGTTAGATATGAAATGGAGATAAATAGAATTCAAAAATACCTGATAACAAGCAATGTCCAAATTAAAACATTAGTTCCATATAATATTTTATTAGTTTTTCATAAATATTTTCCCATTAGAAGCATCAAATATGCTTTAGTTGCTAAGTTACAAAAAGATGATAAAAAACATGTATATTCATGTCTACCTTAGAATGGTAGTGGAGGAAGAATTAAGCAGGGGGAAGAACACATGGATGAAACAAAACAAGTGGATGGACAAATAATAAATTTTCATGTAAGAGTGTCCAAACACCAATGATATGAAAGATTAGTAGGAACAAAACCTTTGAATGCTGATTGTGAAGAATGCAACAAATAGATCGCCATCCATGAGAGTGCATTTTGAATACTGTCAAAATAATTGAGACATAAATCCTTCTGACTTGATTGCAAAAACCATATAAGAATCAATGATAAGTAAATTAATTTCCTTTTCGAAAGAAGCCCTTTGGAAGTGGTGTAAGAATACAAATGCCTCAATCTTGATTACTTCAACAAGCTTAGTTGGGAGACTTGTAGAACAAAAACAATACAAGGAGAGTGGAAAGCTTTATATTTGCTACAAAATATATGAAAGAATACAAAAATGTTGGATTGGAAAAACAAGAGTACCTTATTTGAGTTTCTTGTCGTGTTGGTGGTGTTCTACAGATGTGAAATTTGGGACAATATCTTAGATATGAAAAGGAGATAGATAGAATTCAAAAATACTTGATAACAAGCAATGTCCAAATTAAAACATTAGTTCCATATGATATTTTATTAGTTTTTACAAAATATTTTCCCATTAGAGGCATCAAATATGATTTAGTTGCTAAGTTACAAAGAGATGATAAAAAAAATGTATATTCATGTCTATCTTAGAATGGTAGTGGAGGGAGAATTAAGCGGGGGGAAGAACGCGTGGATGAAACAAAACAAGTGGATGGACAAATAAGAAATTTTCATGCAAGATCGTCCAAACACCAACGAAAAAATAAAAAGACGCGAGAGAAAAATTTAGGGTAATCATAGGGACAAATCAACTTGATCATAAGAAAGAATATTATATCAAAGAATTTAATCCCACATGCGATCATGACGAAAACCCATGTTTAAGAGTAAAAATTAAGTAGACAGCAAAAATATTGATGGCTCAATAAAGAATGAGATCACAATATATTACTAATACTTAATTCAACATTTGCAACGATTTTATGATGTCTTAAAATCTGTTCCTTCCACGAATTATGGACAATGTGAACACTGAAACTCTGCCCAGGGTGTTCTGAGGACAAGCAGGTCCGACGAAGGCATTCCAGCCGAATCTGACTTTCATTCTATCCTGTAACAGATTTCCTTTTCCAACTCGTAACTTGAGCAAAACCCTGTACGTAGGACGCGAAATGTTTGACAAAATGCCTCGGAGAGTTTTCTTGTTTTCTTTCAATTACCAATTTAGTGAGCATTGTTCTGATGATTATGGATTATTGTTTTTGAATAGAATTACGGACTAGAGTTAGTTTTTCTGGACTTGAATTCAGTCTCTTTTGTATACAGGTTTTTGTCTTCTAAGGTGAAATCAGGAAAAGACAGTGAAGGTATGCAAATATCTGTGTATGAACTATCTCTGTATATTTGCAAGCCTATGTGAATAAAATTTATAGACTTGCACAGTGTTGAAACGTTATTACGTTTAATTTCATTCCATATCTTCCTTCTAAAGGCCATGAAGTTTTTCACAAAATTCCTCAAAGAAAATCCTTTTTTTACTGGCGGAGACGATCTGAAAGATTAGTAGGAGCAGAACCTTTTAATGCTGATTGTGAAGAATGCAACAGATAGATAGCCTTCCATGGCAGTGCATTTTGAATACTGTCAAAATATATGAGCCACCAACCCATCCAACCTGATTGCAAAAACCGTATAAGAATCAACAATATGAGTGAATTTATACAATGCATTAGATTTAGTTTCATTCTTTATCTTCCTTTAAAAGGCCATGAATTGTTTGACCAAATTCCTGAAAAATTATTTACTGATGGAGACGATCTGAAAGATTAATAAGAGCAGAACCTTTGAATGCTGATTGTGGAGGATTACAATAGATAGATCACCATTTATGGCAGTGCATTTTGAATCCTATCAAAATATCTTCTGTAACTGAGCCATAAATCTATCCAATCCGATTGCAAAACCCAGCTAAGAATTAATAACATGGGTAAAGTCATACAATGTATTATATTTTCTAAAAAGTTATTCAAAATAACTACCTCCTTTCCCCAGTCCGTTTTATCTTCATATCCACAGCTTATAACATGAAAAGTTTCCTTTAAAAGTGAAGCAGGATTGGAATTTGGTGGTACACCACCATTATCCAGAAGAGAGCAGCAATAAAGAGAGGGGACAGTTCAAATTTATTTTTCAATTTCTTCTGAGATGTCAATGCTGACTTTTCATTTTCAATTCCGGCATCAAGATTTTTTTTAAGATAAAATGTTAAAACTACATATACCTGACAAAAAAGTGTGTAGCTTTGCCAACCACCATTAGAAATATACAAGATAAAATGCAGAACCTACCTTCTACTCCATATTCTATGTCCTTCAAATTAAATATGGGAACATAAATGACAGCAGGCTCCACCAAATGTCTTCTGAAGATGCCTGCCCATCGAAATGCCAGCATTTGCAAATCAAAAATGTTGTCAAATTACATCACATTTGATTCAAATTGTGGATCGGTAATGTTAGCCATACAAGCTAACTAATCCACTATTCTTGTAGACTTGTTGTATAAGAATATCAGTTGAAATCACATGAAACACTCTTTCTATTGCTCTTTTCCAGTTAATTAAGTGATGTAACCGTTAATAGGGTTCAATAAGAAGTTGCGAAACCCTAAGACCTCAAAAAAATATAGGTTCTGATGCAAAAGGCTAAAACACTATGAAGATGTCATGAAAAGTACAATTTGATTGCATATTTGTGTTCCTCTTGAAAAGTATGCAATTTCAAAAAAACTGGCATGTCAATCCTAGTTTGTAAGCAAAAGTTATGGCCTTTGGTTGTTAGTACATTTGGCTTGGTTGCAAAACTGCTGAGGGTCAAGTGGTGGTTTCTTAACCATCCCGATGATTTTGCAAGCTCAAGTGGTGGTTTTGTAACTGCTCCAACATTTTTGCAATAAGTGTCGGTTTTACCCTACATAAAGTGGTGGTTCGCAAGGAGACAAAGAACAAACTGTTCCTCTTCATCTTTTGAGTCTTCTTGGCTTTTGATTTGAGCTCTCTTTGGTGTTGAAGTTGTATATATATTTATGGAGAGGGTGTTTGTACGCAAGGAGAATGTTCCTAGTAGATCTTTTTCTTGATTGTATGTGGTTTTCTGAGTTGCGGTGTGAAAAAGAAAGAGTGAGTGAGCAAGTTGCAAAACATGTATCAGTGTTTGGACTTCTAGTAATGTGGAGTATATTAATGAAGGCCTTGAGTTGGCAGTAAACTTGTACAAATGCTGAATTACATAGTGGTAGGGGAGAGCAATTGCTTCACCCACTGGAGTTTTTCCCACATTGGGTTTCTCCAAGTCATATAATGTGTTCATCTTATGCTTTGTCTTCTCTTATGCTTCCTTCTTATGTTCTGTATGTTGTACATTTCATTTCTGGCACTTGTTTAACTCTGTTTTAGCATTGAAAATAATCTAGAGTAGTCATTTATCCATCATTTGATAAGTTAGGAGTATAGGATCCATGTTGGTGAAACTTAGTGTGGAATATCCACCTAGTTTACGGATCAACAATCTACATACAATGAATCTTTTGTTGATCTATAATGGCTTCAATAAGGAACCTGTGATGTTATAACAAGGAAGAAAGCAACAAAGAGAATCAACTTCTCCTTGCATAAATTTTTGAGAGCACTGACTATATGAATAGCATACACACAATAGTCTGGATTACGAGTATGGGATTATGGTCTCTGTTTGGATTCTGGATTTCTTGTACAGGTTATTGCCAGTTCAAAGAGTTTTTACATTCACAGTTTTAGTTCTTTTTGTGGCTACATCTGAAAAACTTACTCAGTCTTCATATGCTTTTTATGTATGTGTGTGGGTATGTATTTAATACTTTAATGGGTTGTATTATTTGAGGTACACGGACAGGACACAGACGCATATGTTGTGGGTGATTTGTCTAGATTTTATATTACAAAATAATAAATGAACTCTTCATATCTGTGTTATTATTATTATTATTATTATTATTATTATTATTATTATTATTATTATTATTATTGTTATTTGTTTTTCAAGCACCTTTTTCTGCTTAATATACAATAGATTTTCATTTTTATGCCAGTTTTTTTAATTTTGCAAATGAGTGAATATGGTGATTAACTTAGTTGTTGATCCTTCTGTGTATATGGTGATTTACTTTGATGTTGGTCTGTATATGTGGATATGTTGATTTACTTTCTGGTTGGTCCCTCTTTGTGCTTCTGAATAGTATCAGGTTGTAAGCTGTTAACATGAACAAATACCATACAGATGTCATTATTGTTTTCTCATTAGCTGCAAGATACCTACTTGCCCTTTATTGAAGTGAAATGAAAATTTTTTATTTACATTGGCGAGACCTTGTAGGATCTTTGGATGGGAAAAAGAAAATATGTGAAAATTATGTTCTGTACTGCACTTACTGTCTCCTTTTATGTTATAGCATGCTAAAGTTGATGTTGCAATGTACATAAGTAATGAGCTTAAGAAATTCCATGTAATACTAGTTTTTCAAGTTTTTAATGACATATTTTTCGTGAGAATCTCCAAATCTACTTGTCATTTTGGTCATCACAATCATGCAAAATAACCTTGCAGAATAATGGTTAGTTTAGCCTAAGATCCATGCCTCACCTCTTAGGGATTCAAACATTGCCAATACCCATGCATCTACTAATACAAAATCTCTGGAAGGTTGTTATAACACCTGAATCAGTGGCTGCTATTCTGCCAACAGATATTGGTTATGTGCCCCTATGATGTATACATTATGATGTTGACTTGACTTTATTTGATTATAAAGGCGTCTCAGCCTTGTTCCTGTGGCCTGGAACAATGGAAGATCTGTATTTTTTTGGCTCTAATCTTCAAAGGGCTGAATCTATATGAATTGAAGACTATTATTTGATAGAGCCGTTTCTCCTGTTCAGAATCAAATGGCCGACATTGATATGTTTGGTGGCCATTTTTTATGCCGTGTTTCATCTGAGACTTGCTGTTCCTATACCTCTTGTAGCAATTACAACGGCAACATCTTTAGGGAAATCAGTACCTACACTTATCCCACGGCCCCTGCTTGAACCCATGCCAACAATAGAATCCATTAGAATTCAACGAAGAAACAGAATAAAAAAGAAAGTTTCCAATTGCTTCACATTTCAGCAATGATTACAAAACTTGCTTCACAGGTGTGCAATATCCTGATTGACTTCTCTTTTGCCAATTGCTAATGATCGCCACCTAACAACCAAACTCTCTTAATTATGTGGGGTATCAGGTGCTTACATCTCTGTGGGAAAACACTATGCTCATTCTGTTGCATGGGTGGAGTCAAACACATTCCGTATAAATTTTATGTGAATTCATAAACTGTGTTTTGATTAGGTATATGGAGTCTTTACAATGCTGGTAGCATGGATAGGCAGTGGTTTTGAATCCTTTCATAATTGATGGTAATGTGATAAAAATGATGCTTAATATTTGTTTGTTCTCCTGACTTTGAAAACTGATTGAAGGGACCTTCCGCCAGACCTGAAAGGAGTTGACTTTGTTGTAGAATATATATCTTGATATGTCTGCTATCTATGGTATTCAGCTAGGCACTT
The DNA here is from genome assembly GCA_037957365.1 of Torreya grandis. Taxonomy (NCBI): domain Eukaryota; kingdom Viridiplantae; phylum Streptophyta; class Pinopsida; order Cupressales; family Taxaceae; genus Torreya; species Torreya grandis. The sequence goes on from JARHVA010000024.1 coordinate 10,189,664, forward strand.
TGATCTCTCTCCTGTTCAGGGAATAATTTCTGTTTATTTTGGACGTAGAGTCAAACACATTCCTTATAGTTATAAATTCTTGATGAGTTCATAAACTGTGTTTTAATTCAGCCTTTGGAGTCAATACAATGCTGGAAGCATGGATAGACTGTGGTTTTGTAACCTCTCATATTTGATGGCACTGTGCCAAAAATGGTGCTTAATATTTGTGTTCTCTTGAGTTTAAAAGCTGAATGAAGGGACCTTCTGCCAGAGCTGAAAGGAGTTGACTGTTTTAGAATTTATGTCCTGATATGTCTGCTATCTTTGATCGTGATAGGCACTTTGATCTCTCTCTTGTTTGGGAAATAATCTCTGTTTAGTGTTTGTTTTGGGTTGCTATCCAAAGGCAATGAAGCTTCATTTGATTAATTACATAGGTGTCTTCAGTCCTATTATAGTGCAGGGGTAGAGTGGTAAGTTCAGCCACACACTGCTAGGAAGTCTCAATTTTGATACTTGCAGCTGGCTCATGTGCATGTGTGTGCACTTGTGTGAGTTAAGTACCTCCTTCATAATCAAACGGGTTTGCCAAAAAAGTATTAGGGTGTCCACTTGTTCTTTGACATCATACTACCATGTCATTTAGGCTTTACTCCTCTTTGGCTAGATATCACTGTTCAGATACCAAATTACAATAGAAGGCACAATTTGTTTCATCTATTTAAAAAACCCGACAAAGGTCCTAATAAGGTAAGCCAGTTTTTGTGATTTGAGATGCAATTTATAGAGTGCTCCATTGCACCAAGAAGGTGTAGATTTATATCAGCAACATACACAACCAAATAAGTACCTCATGGGTGATATTTGCTTTTGTGGTCAGCCACAACGGAAGTGAGCACTCTGTTCCTGGTAGGAATTATAAGGAATGCGAGCTCACTGATTCATCATGGTGGCTGAGAAATTATGTTCAGAATACTTGAATCATATTTCAAATAGTTGTTGCTGTTGAAAATGGGTACCTGTTACCTGGACAAATCTTAGACAAATTTTTTTTCCTCCCAACAAACATGTAGTGGGATTTATATGGGGGACAGACCTGTCTCATACATCTAAGAACATCCTTTGTTTTAGTTCGAAAGTTTGAAAAAACTAATTTAGAACAATTAAATTAATGAAATTTGCTTTTTAACAATAAAATAAATTATCAAACCAGTTTTGCTTAGTGCAAATGACAAGACACTGTGTGAATGACAATTGAATCACATAATCTCGTTTACTTGAAATTTTTATCACTTTCACGTAAAGAATAAAAGGAGGAGTTATAGAGTAAATTTATCGGCAATGTTCCAATTTTTATTATATCCGTCATGTTTAAAATCATGAGAATTGCTTTATATATATATTTTGTCATGGTCTCTCACTTGTTTTTAGCCATATCACCAATTAATATGTGTATATAGAAGCCTAAATTTAAGTTTGACGTTTTGTATCAAATAAATAATATTTTTGTGCAATGTAATTCTAGTTTTTTTTGGCTTAAGATAACTTGGGCTAGGGATCCTAGACCTGCAAATAGAAAATTTGGAGTGAAAAAATCTGTTCTTGATGATACCCTATCAAGACTACATGTTACAAAATCATGCTAGAAAGTAGAAGCATACAAGAACTCAGAATGATGTTTATCCATCCAATGGCATCAGTACGAATAATTGTGGCCTCCTTTACTCAACTTCACAATCTGTCCGATCAACCATCATAGCACTGGAAACTTCTCATCTTCATGGTAACAGCTTCCTCCATAGTATTCTTATCATGGTTGTTGATTTGGAGTTTACAGCTTTGACTTTCTCCTTTTCATATAGGCCGTGTAATAGCTATAATTATTGGAGAAATGTCCAGCTTACTTTCAATAATTTCTTTTCCATGTGTGAGTTAGTTGCTTGCTGGATAGGCATTGTAGTCCTGCTTTGTTCCTCATCGAGCACCTTTTGACTGAAGAATAGACCATCCATTTTCCTTTATCATTATTCAGAAATAGCATACCATATTTCTCTATCTTTGCATTCCTTGAATACGCAGATGTGTTAGCCTAGAAATAATCCAGGCTCAATTTGAAGACTCAACATAGTCGATTGCAGGTACTTTTATCTTTCATTGCAACAGCTACTATTTGTCAGGTTCTGTCATAGCTAAAACGATTAAGCTTTATACCAGTTTATGAAATGAAAAATGCAAATCATAAAACCATGCGTCTAAGCAACAATTCTTATCAAACTCTTAGTGTTCGATAGCTATGCTGGAATCTGATTGTCTGTACTGATGAGAATCAACCTTCACAGCTAAATTCATGTCTAAGCAACAATTCTTATCAAACTATTAGTGTTTAATAGCTATACTGGAATCCAATTGTCTATACTGATGAGAGTCATCCTAGTAGCATAAAGGCTCTTAAAGTGAAGAATCAACCATTAAAGACAGAGCTGCAAGTTTTGCTGAGGGTTTGGAAAATTACATAGGCCATCCCCATCAACTAAAAAAGGCATTCTTAGATACTTACTTACAAAGGTCCTCCATATTTTTAAAAATCTATACAAATTGTCTGGAAATTTGTTTTCAACCTGAGTGTTTGCTGGTGGTTTGCAACATGGTGGAAGCACCATAGTGGCCTCTAGAGGCAACTCCACTTTCAGATCCTTTGCAATAACTGCCTGCCCAGCAATCATGGCCCTGATGCCATTGATGATAATGTGCTGGTGATGGGCACACTCTTCCTCAGTGATCTGAACAGAATACGCCAAATCCGCATGGTCTTCATGAAGGGTAAATGTCCCTGCTGCATTGGACATTGTGTTTGCAGAACTGAGAGACTCTGTAACATCATACACATTTTTGACCAATGGATTGACCAAGATCTAACATCATATTTTCTATTAGTCGGCTATATGTTATTTCCACATTGTTTATCTCTTTCACAGCCCTCCACGTCCTGTGGACCCACAAACACATGTATGGGTTCCCAATCTGAGTCATGATTAAGTTATTCAATAAAATTTTCCTTCAGGACATCCCCAGATAGTCTAACATCTTTTCGCTTGCTCGACTGAGCATATTGTGCGGAGGAGAGGGATGGACCCTCCATCTTTTCCAGAATTCGCTTTCTTGCAGAGGATGGCATCATTAAGCCCAAATGCTGGTTGGGGGCTAGTTAAAACTTAGCAGGTGTTTCTGCTGTAGTTCTCTAATCAACTAAAAGAGAGAGTGAAACAAACAAAGGATGCTTCCTTTTTTCCTATTTAAATCACTTCCATTTTCGATTTTTGCAGTCTGGACTCTTCTACTGATTTCAAGGGGTGTATGCATTATCACAGCCAAATCAATGACCTAGGTTGCTTAGTTATTGTGACTGCACAATTTTTCTCTTGGCTTGAGCAACGGAGACTAGAATAAATGAAGCAAACATGGTCTAGTTTTGTTTTTTTATACTGCAAGCTTATACAAAGCTTCAAAATGGTTTGACCTCCTTTGTTAGTTTCAAATTCTACTCTAAGCGGTCTTAGTATATTGGTTTGTCATCCCCTAAAACTTCATTCTTATTCTACTGGAGCATACTTTTGTCCTGAATTATCACATACCATAATTCTTCTACCAATTTGCAGAGAGAATTAGGCTTGAGCAAATGGGTCATACCTGGTTTGAAATAAGGCAGAGTCTGCACCAGATTTCACCGTCCTCCCCATGTCCTCTCTTCCTCACCATCTGCTTTTCCTTTACATTGTTGGGAAAATAATGTTTTTAATCTTGCATAACCACCAATTATTACTTCAAAACCCCTTTCCTTTTCAGTGATTACAATGCATTAAACTGAGACGGGGCAAAACATACACTGCCTCTCCCTTTCTTCATGTTGATTGTTGTGATGGTCCTTTTGATTGAATGGGTGGCAGTGGCGGGGAGTCTTTGGAATGATTGTTTTCCCCTCTTCCATTTTTTTTTCAATTTGTTTTTAATTTGAAATTTGGTGCCTCCTCGAAGGTGGGGAAATGTCTTCAGCTATTTTTTTTATGTAGATAATTATAAAATGGAGGAATCCATACCTTATTAGGAGCTTATGCCACTTTTCTTAATTCTATTCCTCTATTTGCCGCCTTGTCTGCTGCTTGATTTCCTCCTCTCTTGTTGTGTCTAAAGCTCACTGAATCCAATTTGTTACATAGCCATTTGGAGATTTCTTCTATTCTCTAGGCCTTTGTCGAGTCCCCTATCAATGTGTCAATTAGGATTTGGGAGTCTTCCTATTATTACCTTCTTCCATCCTTTTAGAACTACTAGTTGCACCCCTTTAAGAAGTGTCATTCCCTCTGCCTTATTATTGGTGACTTTACCAATATCTATTGAGTATACTAACCACGGTTGTCCCAGGTGATCTTGGAAGATCCCTCCTCCGCCTGCTGGACCTAGATTCACCTCTGCAGGTCCATCAAAGTTCAATTTCAGACATCCTTCACTTGGGCTGGTCCAAAATACAGGTTGCTTGGTTTCCTTCCTGGATCTAAAACTAGAACTGACCCCTTTATCGGATGGATATAAATCTAAAATTCAACTTTGATATTTTCTACTAAATAATTATCTATATGCTCTTCAAACAATATGTCACTAGTTATTTATTTTTCAAGTTTATAATGAAAAACTATTCACAACTTGCTGAAGGCTTTACTTGGTGAATTATTGTATTGCCAAATAACATGACTAGGATATTGAAAAACATACACCTTGACTACTATAGAGAATCAATAATACTTGCAAAATCTTTATCATATTTTCTTGCTTTTTGCGGATGGGGGACAGGTTTCAAGAATTGCAAAAAAATTCTCAGATTTTGGGGATGGCTGGGTACGACTATTAAAATAATATTTAAATATTTAAAATATATATTAACTAAAAAAATAAAATAATATAAACAAACTAAAACAAGCTGAAATTTAAAACAATGTGTTTCTAAATAAAACCATTGATCCAATAATCCATCTTATGATATCATAATTTGAAATCGTGAATTATAAATTAAAATTTTCATCACTCAAAATTACGAAGTACTAATTACTAAGTACATTGTTAAACTCGGAGCTGAGAAGAGTACACGATACATCAGCATGCTAAGGCCCAAAGCAAAAGAACATAGTTCACAGCTCAGAAATCAGAAATCGTAGTTTTTCAATGTGCTTTTAGGGTTAGGTTTTTCACTTTTTCGTTTTCATGTTTTTTTTTTAAAAAAAAAAAATTTTAAACTGCCATTTTTTTGTTTTTTAAAGTGTTCTTTTAAAAAAACAGCAGGGATGCTGGAACATCCCTTGAATGTGATGGGGATGTCACGGCATCCCCAACCTTGCATTTTTAAAGGGTATATCTCGCGGATGTCTGCAAAATGTCCCTGGTTTTCAGGGGAAATCCCCAAAAATTTATGCTTTTTTGGGATGCAGGGATTGAAGACGTCCTGTCCCTATCCTCCCATCTTTGAGATGTTCAATATGTCACTTGGACCCTCAGGGACGCGTTCCCACATGACACAACTATTTATAGTATAAAAAACCAATTTAGAAGCATTATGCATGAAGTATATGAAAACCCTGATTTTCTACGTTGAGATAGGATGCTTAGTTTTAGTGGATAAATTAGGACAAGTGAAATCATATTTTCCATTGATATGTTAGGTCAAGGTTTTTAATTGTGACTTCAAAGTCAATTCTTGTGAAATTATTTGTTCAATTTTTTTTTGGTGCAACCCATATGCACGTTTCACATTTTTGTAGTAATGTGGATCACGAGTGTTTGATTTGACAAAAATTTTCTAGTACACATATATGCCAATTGGAAAAAAATCTATAACTAGTGTCCAATTCTGAATTTATTCGTGCACATGTTTGGCCATCTGCTTCATTTGCTCTGCGTAATGTAGGACTATTTAATTCTTGGAAATGGGGCATTCTAGCAGAGCATATTCATATTTGGTTGTATATTTCTCACTTAGCTCATATAAGTTGACATCATACACATATTTCTACCAAACATGAGACCAAACATGCATTTAAGGGTACATGATTCTTTCTTGTCCCGAGTTACCTCACTTCCACTAGTGTTAATACACGCTATTGCCATGACCATAGCGTAAATGGATGTTGGGTAGGGTTCTAGATAATTATAGTGTATGATAGGTTTGGGTCATGACTGATTACTAATATGTTACAATCATTTTCTAGTTTCTAGTAATTTCTATGCCATTGTATGTTATCACATATTTTCTCTTGTTTTTATTGTATGTCTGTTTTGATCTCCACCGCTCTCCTAAGGCTTTTTGGCATACTCTTCTCTTGAGAAAAACCACAATTTTTGACATCACACCCAAAGCATGGGTCTCCTATGCCAGTTCCCTCTATGATGTTCCAACCCATCCTGCTACCATTGCCCCCACTCCACCATCCTCCTTTGTTTCTCTGCTTCCTTTGTCAAGGTAGCTATTTTGAAATTACGCACCAGCAAAGCTGTTGATTGTGAAGGTCTCAAAGTTGAGTTCATCAAATATGGTGTGGGTTTTGTTGTCAACCTGGAGCTGTGCCCTGAATCGAAGATGTGCATGAAATGGCCAGTCCTCTATCCGATTGAAACAATGGGATCTTCTCACGAGGGTGGGTGCCTCAACGGTGAGAAGAACCTCTAGAGAAGGCTGGTTCCTGTAAGATGTACCAATGAAGATCTCTACTCTATGCTACAGACTACCATGGAAAAGGGAGAAGGAAACTTTAAGGGGAAATCCTACCTAATAAAGGTGATACACCAAAAGATTGATCCACTCAACTTGTAACCTAGAACACTGAACAAACAAGGGAAAAGGAAGACCTTTGATTTCAATCAATCACTTATGCATAAATATTTCATGAAGAGGTTCGATCCAATGACCAAAACATGAGAGAAAACGATCGAGAGAGGTCTGATACAAGACACTTTGCATCCACCTAACATCCACTTACAGCTTCAACAAAAGACATAAAGAACACTTAACATGACTTGCATAATACGATAAGCTAGCAACTAGGTACGAATCAAAATTTGAGAAGGGAGAGAAATCTACCACATATGCAAATTGCTGAATGAATATACACTATGCCAACACTTCAAATCTGAAAGTACAGTCCTATTGATTGAAGAGGTTACACAACTCACCAATGGCAGAGTCTGGTCTAGCTAAGAGAGGGATCATTTTTAATCAAGGCTGAAAGCCATCTTATAGAGAATTATAAAAGCCAAAGATTGGCGTTGAAAAATTTGAAGAGAAGGATTAACATAGATTAACTCAAGGCTGACTTGGCCTTTCAATAGAATATGTTTTCTTTTTGTCTTTGCATGAAGCTTCTTGTGCTTGAGGAAGTGAACTTGTCTTTGTTCTGAACTGCCCACCTCTCTTTGCATGGAGATCTACGCCAATGTCATTTTTAGAACTCTACGTGAGCTGCTTGATGCCGAGTTTGAACGTTTGAAACGCTGAGTTGGTCGTTTGATAAGTTGAGTTGGACGAAGAGATCATTCTCCTTTGCATGGGACACCCCTGGTAGATGTGGCATTTAACAATCAGTCAACTCTAAATCTAGAACAGTCAACTCGACGTTCGAATTTGGAACTTCGATTGAAGCTGAGTTGGACCTTTGGATGCATGAGTTGATCCGAAGATGAGCAGGACTTCAACAACTAGTCAGTTGAAGATTTGACTGGTCGATCGAAAATAGCCCTTGCTTGCATGTATTTTATCCTATTTTGGTCTGCTTGTTCATGTCTATTTTTGGCGGGATTTTGTATTTTGTTTATAGTATATATTTCCTTGGATTTCTTGGCTATTTCCTTAGCCTTTGGATCTCCTTGGCTTTATCCTCGCCAATTATCCCGAATGTGTTCCTCCGGACTTTTGTTTTGCCCTATGGCTTCATATTTCCTTCAGAATTTTCTATTTGCAATTTCCTTCGGACTTCTATGTTTTCTCCCCGGCTTTATCCTCCGAAGTATTCTTTCAGACAAAAAGTCTGAAGGAGTTCCTTCGGACTTTTTTCTGAAGGATAGTTTCCTTTTCTTTTTCTTTGCTCGGGCTTTTGTTCTGTCGGGTTTTTCTCTTTTGGCGGCTCCTCTCCGAATTTCTTCAGAATTCCTTTGGACAAAAAGTCCAAAGATATTCCTTCGTCTTTGCCTTCACCTGTTTCGGACTTTTTTCCACGGATTTGTCTTGTAATCTCTCCGAATTTCTTCGGACTTTTTGTTCGAAGGAATTCCTTCGGACAAAAGTCCGAAGGAATTAAGCCTTTGTCCTTTGCCTTTGCTCTTTGTTGATTTCGGACTTTGCTGTCGGCGTTTTTGCATGGGCCTCTCCGAATTTCTTTGAACTTTTTGTTCGGAGGAATTCCTTTGGACAAAAAGCCCGAAGGAATTAATCCTTGTCTTTTTGAACTCCGCTGAGAATGCCCTTCGGACTTTGCACAAAGGTCCATGCACCGACCAAGTGCCCTCTGCAAGGGCTTCTGTCCCTTCATCTGCGCCTTTGTCTAAAAAATTGTAGGGCACCTGGGTTTTTGCAGGGGTCCCGAATTTGACGTGTACCTTCTCGAAGGGTAGGTGCCCTTTGGGATTGTTGAAAATGACCCTTCCGAAGGGTACCTTGCCCTTCGGGTTTCTTGTTTTTCCCTCTTCTGCCTTCCAAAGACACCCTTTGCTGAGAATGCCCATCGGATTATGCACTAAGGTCCATTCCTTCGAATTTCTTTGGACTTTTGTCCGAAGGAATTCCTTCGAACAAAAAGTCCGAAGGAATTATTCCTTGGTCTTTTTGCTTTTGGTGGACCTTTTGGGAGGCTGCGGGTGTTTTTTTTCTTTGTAACTCTCCAAAGCATTCTTTCGGGCAAAAAATCCAAAGGAAATACTTCCTTTGCTGTAGACTCTTTCCTTTACCTATTCCCTTTGCTGCAGGCTCTTTGGGTCGATGTAAATATGCATTTAGGCTTGATTGATCTTTGCAAAAAACCTTTTCCTTTTCATTATTGAGTACCCGAAACTGATTCACAAGACAAAATGGTACCCACGAGACCATCTTCTGAATAGTAAGGTTGACAATTTTGCCCTCTGGGGCAAAAAACGTCAACAGGTTCCCTTGCCTTTCCCTTTCCCACACTTTTTAATCAGGTGGTGTCTTCAATCTTTCCTTCAGTCTTGGTCCCAACACATCATCCACCCTATTCATAAGTTAGGGGATCCCTCCATCCCTAGCAACTACAAGACCGTTATGATTGGGCATACATTTGCCAAACTTTATGCCATAGTGTTAGACATGCAACTATCAAAATACTTGGAAAGGAATAATATCAAAGCTCAGTGGCAGGCAGGCTTCAGAAGGGACTACCAAACTATTGACCACATCTTTACACTCCGGGCTAAAGTTGAAGAAGCTCATCAAAGAGCTTCCAAAGTATTTTGCTGTTTTGTTGACTTCAAGAAAGCCTTTGACTCAGTTTTGAGACACCTAATTTTCCAAAAGTTGAGATATTTTGGCATCCCAGATTCTATGATTACCGCAACTTGGAGGCTTTATGAGATAGTCATTGGGCAGCTTCGTACCTCTGACAGTTGTTTGACTTTATGAAGAGTACCATTGAGGTCAAACAAGGATGTCCTCTCTCATCGACCCTTTTCAACATATAAATTGACGAGTTAGAAGGGTTTCTTCAACAACATACCCATATGGATGATGGTTGTCTTCTGCACGAGGTGCTTATAGCCATCCTCCTTTTTGTCGATGATTTTGTCCTCCTCACACACTCTGCAGAGGGCTTAGAATGACAACTTGATGCCCTTGTTCACTTTTGCAAATGCCTATACCTTGTGCTCAACCTTAGTAAAACTAAGGTCATGATTTTCAATATCTCCAAGCACTCTCTTTCTAGATTCCAGTTTTTCTGCAGAATAGAACTTCTTGAGATCACATCAACCTACACGTATTTGGGGGTCCAGTTTTTTGGTCCATGATTTAACATGAAGTTTGCCTCTCAACCATGCCTTTGCAAGGGGCCTCTATTTTGGAACGTCAGTGTTTCCAGATCCACTTCCAGGACACATCTTCCAAGTTACACTTGCTTGATTTTATCATCAAACCTACAGTTTTGTATGGTTTAGAGGTTTGGGGACCTACCTTGGGGGCTGTTCACTGGCCCTGTATTGAGAGGGTCCAGACTCTCATGTTGTAGCGCATGATCTGTTGCAAATGGACATTTCCTTAGTGCATCATCCAGGCTGAATTTGTCGTACACCCACTATGCCTTGAGACTATCTTCAATTTTACATCTACATCCACAGACTCAGATCCCTGGGGTACTCGGCATCTGGTCGTGAGAGATATCCCTACGTAGCACTCTGCTCTTTAGAGAGGATTGCTTCACTATTCCCCCCTTAGACGTCGACATTGTTGTTACTTTGAGACTAGACTACTCCTTTCTATTGGCATCTTTATCGACAGGCTACCCCCTTCATGTATTCCTTAGACACCCCTCCTAGGATCCTTTCCACTAAGGACGTCATCACTAGGACTGCCAGAGGGGACATCTATAGACAATATATCCTGACCACTTGGATCTCCCCCTGTAAGCCGCTTAGCCCCAAGCTTGCTTTCTATGTTGATCATTTCTTATAGGTGGTGATTGGCATTTTCCGTCACCCTCATTATCTCTAGCACCATTGGTGTCACGGCTTGAGGTTTCCCCTTGGCTAGATGGGAGCTTGTTCCCATCAGTTATGAGTTGAAATAGACCATTACATTCTCCGTCAAGACCGGATCTGTTGTGTTTGCTCCCTTTAGGAGGTGGAGACTGAGGAGCATTTCATTTTCAGATGTCCCATTTATTATGAGATCTCGGGAAGATATCACTGCCTCTACAGAGACTCTGACAACACTCTAGATACTTTCTTCATATATACAGACAAATGGTGGTTGTCCCTTTATCTTCACGAGGCTGTCACTTTTTGGTGCAAATCCCTATAGGAGGAGCCTAGAGGTTCTAGAGCTCCCATATTGATCACCTCTTTCTTTCAGTCCATTTAGGTGATTGGCAACACTAAGTGTTCTTTAGATAGTGGTACATCACACATCAGAAATGATAGATCAGTTAGGCGACACTTCTCTCAGTGCAACACTACTACTTAGACTACTCAGATCCCCAAGCCTACTATCTTGCGGCATCATGGTTCTGGTCTGCCCTATCAGCGTGGCTCTGCCCCTCTCTAGCGACATGGATCTACTACTTGCTAGCTGCTTCCCATACCACAAGGGCAAACTGATATTACAAGCTTCTTCTCTACTACAGGTATTACATCGGCCTTGGATGTTAGGGGAGATTCTAGAGGAAGTGTCTTGCTTCATCCTAGGATCCCTCAACTGAGCTCTTTTGACCCTGTATACTCACCAGATAGTATTATCAAATCTCTCATAGTGATCGAGAATGGCTCAAATGATTCCTCTACTTTACACACAAATAGAGACATTTGATGCAACTTGCCTCCAGTCTTCTTTGACACATGCTCTTGGGGCTTTTGTTTGCCCCTCATTACTATTTGTATTGGTTTCTTTGCCACTTGTGCTAGTGGCACGCTGCTCTATTTTGTCTTTGTACTTTATTTCTTTGGTTCACCTCTAGGATTCTCTCATCCTATAACTTTCTATTGCTAATGGCTGTATCCTTTAGTCCCATTCACCTACTTTTGGTCATCATTGATATGATTTCTTTCTTTCTTAGCTTAGAGCTGCACCTATGTTCAACATAATTTTAGAAGGTACGGACTAAAGCTGCAACATGACCTTGTTTATTATTGGTTTAACTACTTTTTCCATATGCACTCTATGACTCTATTAGGCAGATGCTGTTCAAGGGTAGCATAGGAAATTCAATCATATTATTGAGCTTAAGTGCCTCACAGCTGGCTACACTACCAGCCACAAAGGCGCCATTAGGCAGGTCTCCAGCACATAACCCTATGACCGTCGTGTAATGATGTGGGTACCTATAACTACATTTGATTAGCCTTCTCTTAATTGCTTGTTTTTGGTGGAAGTAAGGTAGGGGGAACTAATATACACGCATTTGCAGAGGAGAGAAACTTCTTTATACTAACAATTGGCTTATGCTTAGGGGACTCACAACTAAAACATCTAATATCTAGATCCCCCTCATTATTGTAAAGCTGCCAAACCATCTGCTGTACACTATGCAAATTTACATGGCTAAGTTTAGGGCTTCTTGGAGATAGCCAGCATGGACAACAAGGTCAACCGTACATAGGCATGATAAAATTAGGGTCATTGAAGTATTTATAGCCTTCATTCACTAGGTAACTATAGTGCTGATATATCAGGTCTAAAACCAATTTTAAAGTTAAAGTCTTGATGGAAAACAAAAGTGGCCAAAAGAATGCCCCTCCACTCCTACATCCCATGTTATAAATCACAACTATCATTAGCTACAATCTGTTTGGTACACGACTCCCATGTAGACAAATCTTCATCTCTTATAGCCCTGCATTGCCAATAAAGCCTTGGGTTATACTCTGATATGAATGATAGGGGATTTACAGTTTCCACACATACATAAACAAGATATGGCTATGTTTGGCTTGAGCAAACAAAATTTTCAACCACATAACTGAAACAAACATCTTCTAATGGAATATGATATTTTCAGCTTAACAATGGCATGCGCTTCTTCAAGATGCATTGACATTGTTTCACCAATTGCATTGCATGGATGTCTAATCAAATCAGTTCATCTTTTTCCTGTATGTGGTAACATTGGATCTCTCGAACATGGATTGCAAATCTGTAGAAATTTTTTAGAAGTGAGATTCAATTAGATATTTTTGTGTTAATACTCTGATAGATAAATATGCAAAATCAACAAGCATACAGAAGGCATGTGAAGTTTTTGACAAAATGTATCTTGCAAATATGGGCTCATGGACTGTGATGAATGTAAGATAAGCACAAAATGACATTATTATGTCATAATCAGAGATTTCATTTGTTTAAAAAGTTTCCTTAAATGCCATAATTGTTTCTTTTACATACTTTAATTTGTTATTCTTGTAGCCCAGGGTAATTCTTTTGGTCCCCCAAGCACTTTAAGTTAGTATATTCAGCCTGTACTCCAAGTATTTTAGACGAAGAAAAGCCCATCTTGATCATAGTAGAAATGGTGGTGTTTTGTATGAGCAATTCCAAGATCAATTTGGAGCAGATGGTGACGAATTACAAGGACATTGGTTAGAAGATTGTGTTGTGTACCTTTGCACTATATATGTTATAGAATGTATGTCACTAGATTTGTCTTTGGTCTTAGCATTATTGATTATTATCAAGCTATGTTATATTTTAGGTTCCTAGAGTTAGTGAAGGGTTAAATCATGAGTTAAGTAGGGTTCCTCATTGTTTTGATATAAAGGGGGAGAAAAACCTTAAGTATCTATCTTTTATCATTTCAAATTCTAATGCAAATAGAGAACTGCCACTGTGTGAGAACTCGTGTTATAGATGGATTTGTAGGTGCAATCCACTCTCGGGTGAGTAGGTGTGCCCATTTTCGCCGATTTATCATTTATTCTACTCTTTATTTGCAGTTTGGTTTTTGTTGTTATTTAGAATGTAACAAGTGCTATTAGAGCTTTAGTCAATTTTCGGAGCTGCTGCCAAAATACCAAGGGGAGTTTATCCAAGAAACAACTCGAAGCTCGTGACCAAGGATGAGATAAAGGGGTTATTTGTTGAGTTTGCCAAGGAGGTTCAAAAGGAGATTTGTTCCTTGGGAAAGCAACTGGGGTATCCTAAGCATGATCCACTAGATGATGAAGAGGAAGAGTAAGAAGCTCACATCGTCTATCTTTTGACTTACAAATGAAGATCCCACAATCACTTTGGAAGTGGAATGGAAGTCCACACATGGTTGAGCAAGCATAAATTGGGCTTTAGGGTGCAAAAGATTAAAAGGCAAGATGACAAGTTAGATGTGGCCCTACAACATTTGGATGGTGCTGCTCATACATGGGGAGAGAGATGGCATCTTACAAACTCTAATAAGGAGTTTGCTGATTTTTCCAATGTTCTAACTCAGAGAGTAGAATGTGACTAGGATGAGCCATACGCTACCCAATTAATGCACTTGTTTCAAAAAAATATATATGTGGAGGAGTACATGGAGAAATTACAAGTTTTGGAGTCTAAGGCCAAGCTTTCTTTGAATTTGGTGTGGAATATTTATGTGTTTAACCTATGGGCTGAGATTCGAACAGAGGCAAGGTTGTTTGAACCATAATCTTTTGAAAGGGAAATTATTGTAGCTAGAAGAGCAACAAAACATATTGTTGCCCTAAAAAATAAAAAGGTGGGAACTATTGTTCAAGAGTCTTTTACTTTCTCTAGGAGATCCAAGGATGGGGGAAAATCCAAGTCTTCATTGTTTAAAAAATTAAAAACCATGGATTTCAGTCTACCCCTATATCCATTGTTATAAACCCTTGTCGTATGTGCTCTCAACTATGGAGCAAGGGTCATATATGCGACACTTTGTTTTTATAGAGTAAAAGATGTGTCCATTTGAGCTAGAGTCAGAGTTTGATAATGAGGCTACCCATGATTACCTTGATGTAGAGTGTCAACCTGAAACCAAGTCTCCTTTTATAGTAGAAACATGATAAACCATGAGCGCAATAATATTGTCATCAATGAGTTCCTGTATCTTATGTCTTAGCCTGAATCATTCATGGAATGTCCAACACATCGATGATAATCACAATATGCATTACTATCATCCCTTGGGTATAGGCCTACTCATTAACCTCTTGTGGGGGAAGGCGAGATACAAGGTTACACTCATGTAACTTTGGCAATAGTATATGAGGAGGTTGAGGTAATCGTGAAAAATGCCTCCTTTGTGGAGCGAATAAGACAAGATGATTAGGAGGCTGTGAGACTGCATTAGCTATTGTTTTTGCTTCATTTTTAGTATCTTTTGATTTAACTTTGTAGCTTGGTTTGCTTTGAAACTTGGTATTTGATGTGGTTGTAGCATTAGGCACATGTTTGAGTTTATTCGAAGCTACAAGCATAACTTCTTGATCTCTAATTGTATGGCATAACTCTTCAAACGATTTGAATTTATTGAACATGATAGACTCATGGAGAGGGGCGAGCAAACTTTGCTTGAACATATCTTGTAACCGATTGTTGGCCACAGGGTTTGTCATCTTAAAAAACATAGTCTTATACCGAAGCACATAGTCACTTATTGGTTTGTTGGATTCTTGCTTGAGTTTTGCAATTTGAGCATAAGACAATTTCTCATTGATATTGATAAAAAAATTTCTCAGAAACTAATCTGCCAAAGGATTAAATGCATGAATTGATTGGAAAGGTAGATCATAGAACCATCGTTAAACTTCGTGGAAATAACTTAGTCAATAATCTGTCATTGGAGGCGTATTCCAAACATGTTGTGTGGAAGGATCTTAGGTGTTGCTTTGGATCACCTTTACCATCATAAAGTGTAAGCTTATTTGCTAAGAAACCCATAGGTAAGGGATAAATTGAAATCTTTGGGACTAATGGATTATGAAGCAAAGCATGAGAATCCGTTGACTGACTTGCTCTTAAAACACCATGTTCTAACTACAACACCTTACCTTGCAAAGCTATAACAATTTGTTTGAGGGATTGTGCAATAGGCAAGGATGATGATGTCATATGAGTAGCCATTGTAGGATGTACATAGGTTGGTTGTGTAGGAATAGGCATGGTAATTTGAGGAAAAATTTGTGTTGCCCTCACACCTTGGGTAGGCATAACGTGTAGCCAAAGGTGTAGACATTGGAATAATATCAGTAGTAGTCTTTTGAACCATAGTTTAAAAACTTGTACTCAACAACGCAAAATTTTGATTCGTACTTGGGACTCAAGAATTTCTCGGCATTATTAGACAACTTTATTGCTACTTAAAAAATATATAAATTCATAAATTTAACTTAAATAAAATATAAAACATTATTAAATGACATGAGAAATGAATGTAGAGAATGCACAAGGATATTTTCTATTATTTTTTGACAAAAAAGGAGTACAAACTACAAAGAGCAAAATTACAAAGTTTAAACTACTATGCTCATATTTATATTTATATGAAATATACATATTCCATTTAATATCTAGTGCCTAAAATAAGTTTGTTTTGGCTGCCTCGTGGAAGTGGAAGGTAAAAATCTTTCTTTGCAACATCATATGCAAAGATATCATCTGGATTCTCACCAACTCCACTTAATGCCTCTGTTGCCCCTAGTGCTATTGCTTCTTTTGCCTCCCTCTCCAAATCTATGATCTTCTATGTGGTAAACATGGGCTTCACATCATCAACAATCTAGTCGACATATGGAGCGATTTCATCCAAGTCAATTGCATCATAACTCTCTACCCACTCCACTTGTTTCATGTGAAGACAAAGATTGTAGTGCACAAAGACAAGGTCATTGAGGCATTGTGCTATCAATTGTTTGCGTTTCATTGCGTGGACAATTTCCAACTTGCTTCATATGCATTTACACCCAAAAGAGCTACATGGTTAACACAAAATGCGAATGGCTAGCCTTTGAAGATTTGGTGTGTTTACATATAGTAGGCTTCCCACCACACATCTGCAAATAGGACATTTATAATTTTGTAAATCAACTAGGCTTGAATAAATGAAATAAGTCTAGTGCTAGTATCTACAAATAACGAGAATAAAAATTAAAAACAAATGACTATTTTTTTTCTGATTGAGAGGTGTTTTTTTTAATGCATACAATGTAAAAAAAGAGTCTCTATGTTGCATTCTTGTAAATCTGTAGCTCCTTAATAACTGCATATCTAGTGTCATTATCATGGATCATCCTCTCTATGTATGTATTGAGGCCAATAACTTCCTCATTGGTCTTAAATGAATTGGAATAGAAAAACTTAGGGTTCAAGTAGTAGGCCGCTACATGAATATGTCAGTGGAGTGTCTTATTCCATCTCTAATCAATTATGCAACAAATGGGTTCATTTTTATTTTTTATTTTTCCCATAATATTTGGCTATGGCCTCCTTGGCCATGTCCATGGCCTCATACAAATAACCCTTCGGGTTTCTATTCCCATCCATCAATTGTAAAACTCAAACCAAAGGGTCTAGACACTTAAAACAAAATAATACATAAATTTAAAATCAAAATTAGGAATTTTCTTTTAACAAATAAATGATAAATAAAAAAATAGTTGAGTTTAAGGTTACCTTAAGGATTTTTTCCATACACTTCGCAAACACATCATCAAAAATGGTCTTCATGACCTTTTTCCCTTCGGCCTTCCCTTACATAGGAAAACTCCAACTATTTGTGATTTACAAACATCTGCTTCAAAGATGTTAGTGAGTCTGCAATGCAATGAAGTCAGTGGCGAATTTTGTGACTCTCAATCGCATAAGCTCTTTTCGATTGGTGTCCTCTCTCATCAATATTAGCATCTAAGTGTGATTGTAGATGAACTTGGTGATATCTTTGAGTAGAAGATCAATGCAATGTGCTACACAAGGGATCAAAAAAGTATAGGGTGTCTCTCCTCAAGAAGTCTTCTTATTGCTACATATGTTGCCACATTGTCTGTCACAACTTGGATGGCATGCAACACAATCACTTCCATCACCACCTCATCTAGCATATCATACAAAGTGTTTGCAATTTTAACTTGGTGGGAGGCATCAATTGACTTCAAGAAGACCAACTGCCCACTTAAAGCCACTAGAAAGTTAATCCATGTGTGATTTTTTCCATCCATCCACTCATTAGAAAAAATGATGCAACCCTCTTTTTGCCATATTTTTTTTTGTTCTTCTACAATAGTTTGCATATGTTTGATGGAATCCTCTGACAACGGGCTACTCAAATCATGAGGAGTAGGAGCTTTGAACCCTTCCCAACAACGGTCAGTGCAATGACCAAATTCTCCCAATATGGGAGTATTTTTTTTTATTAAAGGTGAAGGACGGGTTTTGACTAGGTCCTATCCCAGTTACAAAAAGCAGGAACCGAACCAAAGGAAAAGACTAACATAAACAAAACCACATATGCATAACAAACAACTGTCTATACACAGCAAATAATAGCCACAAAACAACAAACTAAAAACCACTAATTAGATATCCAATTCCTTCAAAACCATATTCCATTCTTTAGCAAAGTTGTTGAGAACATCTTCAATGTCTCCCACCACCTTATCATCGAGCTCCATAGACTTCCCTTTGTCTGAGCCCCTGATTCGCTTACTCACATGGACGCCACTTTGCTGCTCCTCTATCTTGATCAATTCTTTCAAAACAACAAATACAATCCCCGATAGTCACCTTACTCATTTGTACCAATTTATGAACGATACTCTACATCTTGTTCCTTTCCACCACTTTAGCTTCCAACTTCAGTAATTTAGAAGCTAAACCCTCACCTTCATCAAATCCACGCACACTAGATCTACCCTCAACAAAAATATTAATATTAGTATCCTCAATAATCAACAAAAGTAGACTCTTATGGAGATTAATATCTGTAGTCAATGATTTAATCCTCTCCTGAATACTTTTAGTTTTTGCTTCCAGGACATCTTTTTGCAGAGCATCCTCGAATTCAACCTCAGTGTTCTCCTCCCCAACTTGATTGTCCTCCGGCATAACAAAATCCTCACCCTCTTCAACCGCCTCTTCCACATCCTCATCCTCATATTCCGAATCAATAAAGGCCCTCGTTTTCTTTACAGGAGTTTTAGATAGGGTAGTGACAGGGGATTTTGAGGGAATCTTAATGGTAATGGACATATGAACAATACCTTTCTCCTTCACTTTTGAAATGGTTTTCCCTTTCTCCGACGAATCGACCAACTTAACATCAACATAAGGACCCACCTCGAGGGACTTAGCATAGCCATATAAGGAAGATGAGGGATTGATGCTTGCGTAAGGGGGCTCTCCGTAACTGAAATTCATTAATAGAAAGCTCAAGAGACATTAACAAAAAAAGGCAAACTTACAGGGACATTAGGCCTGAAATGGTTTAAGAGTGCCAAACAAAGGAATGTTTCTGTAGTAGCAAAAGTTTGCCACAACTATCCTTGCTTCATTATGCACTTCTCAGTTCTAAGTGGTACCATCAAGTGAAGGTTGTGACTCATGAATACTTTGAGGAACCAAAAAACTAGCCAAATTATCTTCAGAGGATGAGCCCTGTCCTTGTCACCAAACCTGATCCCCTGGAGTTGGGGCAATAGAAGAGGCCTCATTGTCATAAATTGGCCTCCTATTCACTAGGGCTGCAAGTGCATTATCCTTCCTCTTTTTTCTCCACATAAGCCAAAAAGCAAGCAATGATCTCTCCTTGAGCCTCAAGTGGTGTTTGTATGCATAATACCACATCATTCCCTAGTAGTTGTGCGATGTGGTATTTAAGGCGATAGACACCTCCACTCATCTTTATCCCGCAATAATTGCATATAACACAATTGCCCTTTGTTGCTGGTTTACAATGCTTCCAAGAAGGGTCATTGGATTTAGGCTTACAATGGGTAGTTGAACCGGATGCTGATGCCATTCACAACAAGTTTAAACCCTACAAAACCTTTTTTTTTTCAAGAATCTAACCCTCATTGATATCACAGGAAGAAGTAAAAGCTGAAGTAGATAGCATGATTCTTACTCGAAAGATAATGAAAAATAAAATAAATACCTGTAGGCAATAGGTTGTGTGATTGTGTTTATTGTATACCCTTGGGCCTTGTTCAATGTTAATCATTGTATTAGTATGTATTCCTTGAGGCAGCCTTGAAGTAACAATGAAAACCCATGGGTCCACAAATATATCAGTATGTAGCCTATGTACCATTGTCACTCATTTTGAGTCTTGTAGTCTGATTGTGAACAATAATACCAATATTTAGCAAAATACACCAACAAAAATTTGAAAGTTAGAGGAAGAGTGATATTGCAAAGATAGGAATCCACATCTTTGCCCTCAGACCCAAAGTATTAAATTTAGTCTTTAACAAGGCCCTTGTTCCTATTGTTGTATGCAAACTAGACTAAAAAATCGTAAAACCTTAGCTCCATTGACTATGCATTATATTTGTGAATTGCAAGGAAAAAACACAGAGAAAAAATGAAGAAATAAACATATAGTCATTTTTTTGGATTTGTGCTTTTATTCCATCCCTGGGTGAGTTGCGGCAATAAAGTCTCGATTTTTGCCGAGTAATTGCTGTAATTACTTGTCAAAAATCATTGATTTATCGGCAAAAAACTACTTGCAACTTATCATTTCAAGGTTGACTTGTGATTTATTACGATTTATTAGCAATTTATGGTGTGTTTTGAATCTATGATTTGAACACCTATGGTGGAATTAGTACCTTGAAAAGGTATACTAGTAACAATGACGGGCTCATGTTATTCCTCGGATGTGACAACCTTAGCTTTTTGTGCAGATTTAGCTTCTAGGGTTAATTTTAAAACCTTATCCAATTCACGAAGATTTTGACAAATTTTTGAAAGCTAGACAATGATTGGACTTGTACAAGATCTACCTCGTTAAGGTCATCAAGATGGATCTTATTTTGGTATTCATGATTATCTAGATTAACATGTTCTAAATCAGTGATTTCATCATTAACAACATGAGCTTCTGTTTTTATATATTCATTAATAATTGTTGTATCAAAAAAAGAGGAAGAAGAATGAACATTTATCTCATTTATTTTAGCTATTTTAGATGGAACTAGATGAATCTGATTTTGCTCAATATGTGCAACACTTAATCTAGCACTTTGCCTTAGAGGGACAAGGGAACTAGCCTTCTTAGATGGCATAGAATGAAATCATGAAAATACACATAAGGCTAAGGCCAAGGTGAAAAAAATTTATTGCCTTAATGTATGGGAAAATAAAAAGTCAGGATTGAAAATCAAATTTATTTATAGAAATCTGAAACCATAGAGTGAAGGAAAGAAACCTTAAAGGAACCCAATGTTTGACGTGCTCACTATATAAATGTGTTCAATATGTTTTATCTTATTTTGATTATGTGAACTTAATAGGATAAAACGTTGAATTAATTCAAAATATATGATGTATTACAATGATACACAAATCTTAATGTAAAAGGCATAGTATGATTTTACCAGGGTTGTAGGTACATGCATCTCCCCTCCTTGGAATGCGCATCAAAAACTAGGACATGTCTCTGGTATGGGAGATGGGTACGGAAATGTCTCTTATTCTTGGAGGTACCATTCGAAGACTGTCAATGTCTCATAACCCATCCCCCTTCCCTTTTGTCCCATCTCCAAAAGCTTCTAGTGTTAATTTTAAAACCTTATCCAATTCATGAGGATTTTGACAAATTTTTGAAAGTTAGATAATGCTTGGACTTGTACAAAATCTACCTCATTAAGGTCATCAAGATGGATCTTATCTTGGTATTCATGATTGTCTAGATTATCTAGATTATCATGTCCTAAATCAGACATTTCATCATTAACAACATGATCTTCTGTTTGTATATATTCATTAATAATTGTTTCATCAAAAGAAGAGGAAGAATAATGAACATTCATCTCATTTATTTTAGCCATTTTAGATGGAACCAGATAAATATGATTTTGCTCAGTATGTGCAACACTTTCTCTAGCACTTCAACTTAGAGAGACAAGGGAACTAGCCTTCTTAGATGGCATATAATAAAGTCATTAAAATACGCATGAGGGTAGGGCCAAGGTGAAAAAGATTTATTGCCTTGATGTATGGGGGAATTGGAAATCAGGATTGAAAATCAGATTTATATATAGAAATCTGAAACCATAAAGTGAAGGAAGGAAACACTTACCCATCTCCTAGCAATTATGGATTATATCAATTGCACTTGCTATAAATAGAAATGACCTAAGGGAATAAGATACTTAGCATATTATTTTTTACAAGTTGGAGACTAGATGCAGGTGGCAGAAATCATTGTAAACTGGATCAAGAGTCACTTGGATCAGGAATTGGGTCTTTGGATGTGCTTGGAGAGAATCGTCAGCATTTGCATAGTATCGACAAATGTTAGCATTTGTATCTTTCTGGATTCATTTGATTATATTTTACTTCTCTTTTTTAATATAGGCCACTGCGTCTGCTTGCAATTTATCTTTGTGTGATATCAAGGGCTAGATGTGTGTGCATTATCCAAAAATCTCTCTTTCTCTTTGAAACCCTAAGTCCACTTTCAACACTAGGTTTTGGCCCACAAAAAAGGAAGAATGGTGGGTTGAGCTAAACTCAATTGCTTGCTGATGAATGGTTGAGTGTTGCCTACATATCTAATACTTCAAAGAGGGAATTCAAACTACATGTAGTTCTCCTTGTTAGGTGTGTGTGTGCAATAGTGCTCCGTTAATGAATACAACCTGTGATTTAGCTTTCAACACTTGGAAAATGACAAACTTTGACTTGGCTTGAGGTGTTTCCGACTTGGCTAGGACCTACTCCTTGTGACTAATTGTTAAATTCAGAAGATTAGGGGAGTCCCTTTAAACGTGCAAGGGTGTATAGATACTTATTAGATAGGGAATAGGCTTAGACCTACTTTGTATTTATATGAGACTCTTTGGGTACTTTCTCATGTCACCGATATGCGAAACTTACGGGTTGACCTATAAGGAAGATTTGAATTTGAAAACTAATTGTTGCTTGGCACGGGGATGAGTTTGGCAAACTCATACAAGTTCGGAATCCATAGGCATTTGCGTCTAATGAACTTTTTTGAAAGACATGAATACTGATCTGATGATTCAAAGATAGTTCGAGTATGATTTTGAATAGGTTAGGTACAAACTAGGGAATTCCTGTAGGTGATTAATAGCAAATCAAGAAGGTAGACCTCATGGAAAACATGTAGACTTAAGAGAAGGGTAAGGGCCATATTTCTAGGCACAAGTCATGTAAGGTGAAGGTAGTAGGTCAACATTGACATTGTTAAGTATCTAATACTGGATTTTAGTATCTACACATTTGTAAGAATAGAAGTTTTAGTATATGGACTAAGACCAAGGCCTAAAGGTAAAGCATTAGAAATGGGCCAAGATGGTGCATTAGCAACAAGAGTTACAGAAGATGTAGTAGGTTGTGTAAGAATTGTCTTAGTAAACTGAGTAGGAGCTATAGGGGGAGACATAGAAATATTAGTAGGAGCACTAGCCTCACCACATGATGTAGAAGGAGAGCTTCCAATATATGGATTAGAAACATTCAAAGGAGCATTGGTAGCATTTCCATTTTTAGGTGTAGATTCCGTAGCCCTTAAGATTTTATTTCGTTCTTTGGTAACAACATAGATCATAACATCAATTTATTTAGAAATAGTCAAAATATATTTGTCAAAATCGGCTTTGGACATAGTCTCAAAGTTTGGGACTTCAATATTAATAAAATGATTATCATCAAAAGCATTTTTATCTACATCATCATCATAAGAACTATAATTATGACCATCACATTTGTACTTACCATTCACATTTAGAGCATTTGTATTATTATTCACATTTGCATTATCAACATTAGTAGGAGGCTGACGAGAGCTAGGTGGGTTGGTAAAAGGGGTTGAGTGTACCCCAGTCCATCCAAGTTCAAATCTCAAAAGGCACTTGCTGGTTACAGCCGTTTGAGTGCAGCTGGTTGTGTATGTTTGATTGGCTCCAAAGAAGGGCCGGTTGCATCCATTTGACTGGTAGTGGTTGCGGTTGTTTCAGATTGGCCGTTGGTGGTTGTGCCAATTGGTTGCGGGGCCATGTAATCTTGCGATTAAACCCACCAAAAAAGATAATAGGAGGAGGAGCATGACTAATAATTGCCATTTTTGAATTCAAATAAACACAAGTACCATGCATAGGATGCTGAATCAAATCAATAGTAGCATCACTCAATCTAGCACTTTGCCTAGCAGGGTTTGTAGATCTAGCCTTATTAATTGGCCTAAGATTTAAACATGAGAAACATGAAAGAAGCTAGGCCTAATGATAAAACAATGAGAAATACTACTAAATCTGAAAATCAAATCCAACATCAAGAAATCAGATCCTAGAGAGATGAGGAACAAGGAAACCCCAAGGTTGAGATGCTTGAAGAACAAAGGGCTTCACCAAATTCTTTTAACTATTAGTGATACAATGGGTAAATGATACTATTGTCAAATGGGAAAAATTATTGCACAAGGGGAGTTCTATAAAAGTACAATAAACTATAGGTCTCTAGATGGTCTAATGTGCTGAAATAATGAATGAAAGTACCAAGAAATGATTGGAAAAGCAATACTAATGGAAAGAGATAGATAATTGATTGAAATAGACACACGTGGGTGCTCTAGTTGAACTTTAGAAATGTGAACAAATTTTGAAATTGGCGCAAAAGATCTCTTGAGAATTGGATTGTGTTTTGGAAAAGGGACACCACCAATTTCAACCCACTCAGAGTCGTGAAGTGGCCGATTCTGACCTCTGTAGATTTTCAGGTTGTGTAACTTTCTAGATCACTTTGTAGACAAATGATCTAGATTTTGGCTTCGCTTCGCTGATTGACTAGAAAAAATTTCTGTTTTCCTTCTCATTTATCTTTGACCTGGATTTTCACAATGTTGCAAGAGGAATAGACTGTGCAAGTTGGATTGGGCAAACACTTGAGGAGCCACAATCATATATCCAAAATGCTTGGAATTAGGGCTCTATATAGTTCTAGTGCTTGTGAGTGAATCCCAACCCAAATGAGGGAAAGGACTTCACCTCCTCTCCCTAGATAATAAAATGCAAATCGATACTTCACTATGAGCTTCTCTTGTTACAAGATGTGATAGCACAATACTTGGAATGATGTTGATGTAATGTAGGTTCAATGTGCACATTCCTTAGACAAATGTGTATAACTCTTGATAACGCTTGGTGATTGTGCTTGAGAGACGTGGCTTGTAAGAGATCTAGATGTCCAATGCGTGATATTTTTTAAGTGACTAAAGATATATTTGTTTATATAGGGCTCTCTAAGACACCTTGCCAATAGGTTGGCCCCAGGAGATAGTGATAAGCAAAAATCAAGGCATAAGAAATTAGGCCAAGGTGGAAATGACCCACAAAAAGAAGAGGGTCATAATCAATGGTCTATCAATTCTGATCGAGTCAAAATTGACAAACAACCGATTATCTCCCGAAGGTCAAAAAGGATCAAAGCAAAGATCAAAATGAACAAAGGATGGTTGACTGGGATCTTGGTGATGTCAATTGATAGATCTAAGGTGTTTGTGAGAAAATATAGATGAATCAAGGTCAAGAGGAGTCTATTGTGAGCTGAAGGTGTCCTAAAATAGCCAAATGTACACAAATGGTTCAAGTATGGTAAAGCGTGACAAAGAAGCAATGGATAAGGCTCTTGTACAAAAATTAGGTCTTTACAATAACATTCAGAACTCATTAGGACTAGTACCAATTTAGAGTCATGCCTTTTGGGCTCAGCAATGCCCCAGCTACATTTTAGGCATTGATGAACAAAGTAGTTAGGAAATTCCTATGTAAGTTTGTTTTTGTATTTTTTGATGATATCCTTGTTTACGATAATTCATTGGTATACCATATCGAGCATTTGGACATTGTGTTAGATATCATGGTCAAGGAGAAGCTATATGCCAAGGCATCTAAGTGTGAATTGGCTAAGGTATCTTTGGAATACCTTGATCACACTATTTTTACTGAGGGGGTGCACATTGACCCTACATAGATTAAGGCCATATGTGATTAGCTTGTTCCCAAGACTCATTAAGAAACTTCATGGTTTCTTAGGCTTGGCAAGATTCTGCATAAGGTTTGGAAGGAACTTCTATACAATAGCCCGCCCTTTGACTAATCTTACCAAGAAGTATGCCTTTAAGTGGTCCATTGAGGCACAAAAAGCATTTGAGGAACTCAAGGAATATCTTATCTAATATGCCTATTTTAGCTACTTCTAATTTCTCCAAGTTCTTTGTCATTGAATGTGATGCATCTGGATATGGGCTTGCTACAATACTTTCTTGGGATAACCATCCCATTGCATTTGAAAGCATTAAATTGAATGAAAGGGAATGAAGGATGGAAACACATATCAAGGAGATGTTATCCATCTTGCATGCATTGGCAAAATAGTGTCAACTTATTTTAGGGAGCAAGTTTTTTATTAAGATTGACCATCTTAACCTTAAGCACTTTTTGACTCAGTGAACATTAATAGAGGAGAAACAAAAGTGGATTGATTGCCTACAAACTTATGAATTTGAGATCCTTTATTCGAAAGGGAAGGTGAATGTGGTGGTGGATGCAATGTCATGCCTAGAGGAATCCCATCTTTCATTTCATTTCCATTAGTCAACCCACTTGGATACAAGATCTTCTATAGGACTGCTCAAGTCTCCCTGCCACAACCAAGCTCGGATAAGATATCAAAGAGGGGGAAAAGAAGGGAAGCTCACCTTGTTTGGAATGGCATCATATTTTTTCAAGGACACAACTATTTGATGGACGAAGCCCCCTTGTTTAGAAGGCACATGAGCATGGGCACGAGTCTATGGGCATGCTAGATTCTAGAAAACCTACATAAACATTATCTCTAATTTGTTTTGGCAAAACATGAGGTTAAGCATTCTAAAACGTGTATTTGAATGTAATAGAACAAGGTCAAGAGTGTTGCTTCCCTAGGCCTCTTGCAAGCAAATTTTGTCCCAAATGAAAAGTGAGAAATTGTATCCATGGAATTTCTCTCAGGTCTGTTCAACTTTGAAGGTAAGGATGAACTTTTTGTTGGTAAATTGTATTTCCAACATGTGTTTAAGCTACATAGTATCCCAAAACAGAGCATTACATTTAGGATTGGATCTTTGAAAGTCATTTTGGTAGGAATTGTTTCATAATGTAGGGGTTACATTTAACATGACACTACATACTACCCCAAACTAATGGTCAAACAAAAGTTGTGAATAAGTGCTTGGAAAGGTATTTGAGAATGTATGCAGGGAATTAGCAGAACAAGAGGGTGGAATGGTTACATTTGGTTGAGTATTGGGACAACACCACATATCACTTTGCCATCAAAATGACACCCTTAAGGCTTTATACGGATATGAGCCACCATCACCTTTGGATTGGGTAATTCAAAGGGGCAAGGTACCAGAAATAGAGGAGACATAGGAGGAGATGTAAAACACGCTGCAAATTTTGAGAGACAATCTGCATTGAGTGCCAATAGGATGAAATTGCAGGCAAATCAACACAAGTCATTATGAAATTGGGGACATGGTGTTTGTTCAGCTACAACCCTATAAAGAAGCTACTTTGAAGCATGTATGAAAGCAAAAGTTGTAGCCAAAATATAATGGCCCGTACAGGGTGAGAACGAAGATGGGGGGAGTTGCATATGCATTGGATATACCAAAGAAGGGGAGATTTCACAATGTTTTCCATGTATCATGTTTGAAGGAGGTAGAAGTGCATATTGTGCCACAAATAGAACTTCCTATCATAGATGAAGAAGAGAAGCTTATGTTGGAACCTAAATGCATTGTTAGGGAGGAGATTAGAAAGTTGCGGAATTGGGTTGTGTGAATGTTCAAGGTCAAGTGGAAAGCGCTACCAATAGAGGATTCAACTTTGGAAACATAAGAATTTGTAGGCAAACATCCAAACTTGCCACATAACCAAAAGTAAAGTGGGCCTCTATTATCATGCAAAAGGGATTTGGCAAGGAAAGCATTCAAAATTGCCATATTGTTGGAAAATGTGCCCAAATATGTTAGGGAGCTTGAGGAGTAAAAAAAGAGCCCCCATTTTCATTCATGTTTTTGGTTAAGTAGTATTATAGGGTTTGTTGCTTAGAGCTTCCTTTTATGATGGGGTGGTCTTGGGTTCCATCCAATGTAATTCCTTCACATGTATTAGAATACACAATGCAAAATTTTGCTTTGAGAAGTTCTTGGGAGGTCATCCATTCTAGTACTACTCTAGGTTGAGTGAACTTAAGAGTTTTCACCAGCTTTAGGGACAAAGCTTTTTGAGGGGGAGGGCATGTTGTGCACCTAGCAACAACATATGCTATAGGATGTTTCTCCCTAGATTTGTTTTTAGTCTTAGCATTGTTATCAAGTTATGTTATATTTCATGTACCTAAACTTAGTGAAGGGTTAGGTCGCAAGTTAAGTAGGGTTTCTTGTAGTTTTGATATAAAGGTCGGGAAAACCCTAAAGTATGTGTCTTTTACCATTTCAACTTCTAATGCAAATGGAGAACTCTTATTTTATAAATGTATTTGTAGGTGCAATCCACTCTTGGGGTGCCCCTGTTTTTCTATTTTATCATTTATTTTACTTTATATTTGTTGTTCCATTTTTTGTTGTTATTTGGAACACAATAGACGGTCATAGTGGGAGGAACCTCTATGTTAGTATCATTTGCATTGTTTGACTTTCAGAAAGCTTTTGGAGTGCTGATGCATAGTGAGGGAGTGATCAAGCAAGAAATAACAATCCCAAGCCAGTAGTCATAGTAAAAAAAAAATTGATTGAGCACTATTTTTTCTCAAATCCCATTGATACACAGGTTGACTCCATTCTCAACATGACAACTAAGGTTTGAAGAAGGTCTATTTGATGTTCAAAGAAGTGTTGCATACCGTACTTGATCACTTTAAGACTAGTTAGAGAGTTTCGATATTCAAGCATACCCATATGGCTATTTTAATACATGGAGGGGTTCTCCAAGGGGGTGGGGTATAACATATTAATTAGAGGAGATGGGCGGATTCTTGTTGATGAAGACTAAGGGTTTTTATATGACCTTGAATGCATTTTCTTTGCTCCTTGATGTTTGTCTCAAGAGCAGGACAGTGCTTCTAGAAGTGATTGTGTTTGATCCCAACTATGATTGTAATTCGCTTGGATTGATGTGATGGACCCACCTTGGAAAATAGAATTTAAAAAGATTCAACATTCAAACGCGAAGAGAAAGACAACTAATCATAGGGAAGAGATTTCACCTATAGAGGATAAGCTCCCAGTCGACGACAAGGGATGTCTGAGTAGTTCTAAATTCGAGACTTAGGATGATGTAGATCTTCCAAAGGATGATCGACACGATGCTTTGAGTGTTTATGAGCTAAGAATACAGATGGAGACGTTTCAGCCTTCATTAACCATTTCTAGGTACTCCATGGGGAGCAAACCTCCTTAGAGTTATCCCCACTAGTTACTTATTATGATTCAAATCGTTAGGTTTTGCATATTGTCCCTTTTAACCGGGTCTCCCCTTGTATGCCTTTTCCCCTAATAGCTATTCTTTTTGTTTCCAATCATGTGGTATGAGTTGTCCAATTGAGACACACCCATTTGGTTAATATCTATTTTTGTTATGATCAGACACATGATCTGGGATCTTTCTTGCTTATTCTCCATGGTTTTCAATGTTGTATTTATTTTTAAAAATCTATTATACATGCCATGTTTATATGAATAAGGTGCCAAGTTATGTCTCTATTTGGTGTTATTCTTATTGTGTATATTTCTTTGGTTTGGTTGTGCCTATTCAATTACTATACTATAGTGGCATTAGGTTGGTGTTACACCTTTAATTGACACTTCTAGCATACCCAAATTGATATAAAGTCCCTTCGAAATCCTTTGTCCTTTGAATTTGGGACAATGATTTAATTTATTTTACATACCTTTATATCTATTCAACCTTCATTCCCTGTTATTTTGAATTCATGAAACCTACAACTTTACATTCTTCGAGGGATCGCAAAATCTGACAAGGCCCAAAACCTTGTTTGGCTATCTGCACCGATGCAGGGAAATAAACAAAATTGACGATGTTTGCAACATGTTGAGTTTGCTTTCTCCTTTTATATGTGGAAGGAGACTATTCCCCTTGCATGGGTGTCTAGACCAATACAATCTGTCAAATGCAGATCACACAAACAAGTGTACCAGCATGGTTTGCCTATTTATACTTCTCTTAAAAAATAAAGATGAGCGTGATAACATGAACATATTCCATTTTGATGTGCATGCCAAGTTTGGCTGCTCACTTTAATGATACAAATGAAATACACTTCTGCTGTGTGGTCTGCATGTGAGTTAAATTCTTTGGCAACCTTGTTGTAATATCCCCAAATACAAAGGAGACCATAAACATGAATTGTATTAATGTAAATAAATTACCAATGGAATCACCTAAACCAACAACAATTAAATTAACTACAACTAAATTAAATAAATTGTCCATATGGGAAGGAGCACCACATTTAATGCAAGGAATAGAAGTTATATTAATGCAAGTCGTCCCATTTGATGAAAAGACACATCACTTTGGAAAGGAGACACATCATTTGATGCAAAGCTATGAAGGGTATTTATAAGAACTTGGTGAAGGAAAAGTATATATATTGAGATTTGACATTCATTCCCTTATATAAAGTTTATGCAGCAGTCTCTTCTTTTATAATTGAGGACGAAACCCCTCATTTATTAGATATAAGGACAAAACCCCTTGATATCAACCCCTCAAGGACGAAACCTTTTGAGAGTTCTTTATTAGAATATTTATAACCAGAATTCCGCATTGCACATTTGATCATTATACAACATTATTTGTTATATAAATTTATTATCTTGTTAATAAAAACATAATTTCATATTCATTGAATATTACTATTTCGAACTTTAAAAAGGAATTTTGAGAAATCCCAGTTAACGTATAATATTCTAATTTGGGATATTACAATGGTATCAGAGCTTTTCATCCTGCTAGCCTAAGGGTTTCGATGAGCTTTATGCATTCAAATCATAAGGTCAACATAAACAACATAAATGATGCACAGTTTGACCAGTGGGCCCAACGGCAAATTCAAGTATATGCGTTGATGTCCCAATTAGTTCAACAAATGCAGCAGTTGAATAACTCGCTGACTCAGAATTCTAATGGTGAGGGAAGATCATCACAAGCACAATAGGGTTATACATTCAATAACAGTTGTGAAGGACTCCCATCAAGGACTTATGTATGCCCAACCATGCCCACATTCCTTCCACGAGAGGAACTAATACAGGAAGAAGACGAGGCCGAGTTGATTTTCAATGATATTAATGCATGTCACACTAAATATTTGAATCTTGATCCTATGATATAGGATGAATTGCCATTCATAGATTTTTGCCATTTATATGGGAAATGTGTACTAGAGGAAGATGAATGACAACCAAATTCGGTCAAACAAGTCATCACGAAGCAGCTACTGAAGAAGCATAAAATTTGGATGGTTGACAATGATTTAGGCAACAACCTTGAGTTGCAAGAGCAGCCAGTGGAAGTAAACTATTCAGTGTTGAAAAGCATCCCAACAACATCACTCAAAGAATTCTCTGAGCCTGAGTTGGAGGTGAAGGTTCTTGAACTTGAATAGCCAAACAAATGTTGGAATCATATTATGACAACCATAAATTCATCCTATTATTGCAATGAAAACAGGTATGAATATTTTATCAAAGATGAACCATTGCTTGGTCTCCATAATAACATAAAGAAAAGATTTGTTTTCATGGACAGTGGAGGTGAGTCATTAATGGAAATTGTAAGGGCAGATTTGGTGACAAATGAGCTTGAACAGGTCATTAGCAGCCCAAGAAATGATCAATTTGGAGTGTGTAAAGGTCCTAGGATCCTTATGCTTAGCCAAGAGCTCATTAATAATTACAGCAATGGTTATAATGGCAGAAGGTTGTGGGATCCAGGAAAGAACAGTTGTAATAATCCCTTGCAAGAGAGAACTAATAATAATATAATCAGTTCTACAAGGATGGGAAAAGAAACATCTAAGCTTGGAGCAGATTATAGTTTGTTGTGGAGTGTACTATCAGGTTTAAAATTGCTTGAGGACAATCAATCTGAAGAAGGGAGGTCTGTAAAATCCCCAAATACAAAGGAGACCATAAACATGAATTGCATTAATGTAAATAAATTACCAATGAAATCACCTAAACTAACAGCAATTAAATTAACTACAACAATTAAATTAAATAAATTGTTCATATGGGAAGGAGTGCCACATTTAATGCAAGGAATAGAAGTTATATTAATGCAAGTCGTCCCATTTGATGAAAAGACACATCACGTTGGAAAGGAGACACATCATTTGATGCAAAGCTATGAAGGGTATTTATAAGAACAACTTGGTGAAGGAAAAGTATATATATTGAGATTTGACTTTCATTCCCTTATCTAAAGTTTAGGCAGCAGTTTCTTCTTTTATAATTGAGGACAAAACCCCTCATTTATTAGATACAAATACAAAAACCCTTGATATCAACCCCTCAAGGACGAAATCCTTTGAGAGTTCTTTATTAGAATATTTATACCCAGAATTCCGCATTGCATTTTTGATCATTATACGACATTATTTGTTATATAAATTTATTATCTTGTTAATAAAAACATAATTCTATATTCATTGAATATTATTATTTCGAACTTTAAAAAAGAATTTTGATAAATCCCAATTAACGTATAATATTCTGATTTGGGATATTACATTTTCTCTACGTTTAGATTATAGTGACTCTAGACAAGATCTGGGCAGGGAAAAATGAATAGACTATTATAACACATTGTCTCATGATAAAAAATTTAAGAAGGGACCCATTTCTTCGATTCAAATTAAGAAGTCAACCTGCAAAAATTGTTTGCCTCTTACCAGAATGATGGTTTCATTGTTATGTTGCATGGGAAACGGGGGCTGAAATGTGTCTTAAATAAAAAGATCGTATCCCAAGACGGGCAGTGCCTCCCTTGTCCTAATGCAAGTCCCTTCACTCTGTACCTACAAACAACTATGGAAAGCCTTTGGTATGGAGTAATGTGTTTTGGCAGTGAGAAATACCCTATGTAAAAAGTGTGTAATGGGGTAGGTGAGTTCATTTTACATTCGATCTTAGGAGGATTGGCACCTTTTATTTTTGTTGTTTTGGTGTGAGTTGCCTTATATCTTATTTTACTGGCTGGCCTCAATGTGAGGCACACTTTTTTGGGGTTTCTCAAACTAACGCAAATTCTTAAAGGCAAAACACATTATGTGGTTATATTTACTCTTTTTAGTAACTTCTAAGCCAATATGGGTGCTCCTAATCCTTTCGAGAAGTTTCCACATCATTCTCATGCAATCTAAATGTATTTTAGTTTACTTTAGGAACTCACACGACTATAAGCAAGTTTTATCCATTCTTATTGAGTTTTAGATCTTATATAATAATTAATTCCCCTAAAATGACCGTTATAACAAGGTTTTCTTGATAAAAAATTATTTCTCGTCTTCAACATATTTTCATTTATTAGTTCAAATAGCATATGTGCCACCTTCTGCAAAATTGATAAGAACATTTATTTGCTGGGGCCACAACAACAGCAATATTTTGGAATGCATCTTCCTGCTTCTATTTCTAGTTTGAACGTTTATTTCTTTCTTCTCTTTTTTACTTTTTTCATATATATTGCATAGAAAGGAAACTAAATATTGTACAAGTAGTAGGTAGATGCATTAATTTGTGGAATTAGTGGAAATTGTAAGTGTCTTGTTTTTAACATTTAAAAATTAATTATTTTCAATTCTGTTTCATCTTGCAGAGGGAACTTCCAAATATGGTGGATTCATCAGTCAATAGCCCAAGGCGCATGCTTTCATTATCTAGGGAGAGAGCATTTGTCTCAATATTGGATGATGCGAAAGATGGCAAAACTGTCTTATCAAACAAACAAGGCGCAAAGACTTCTGAGGTGTATGGATTTGTAGGTTCTATCTCAACCATTGTGGTAATAGGTGTGTTCAATTCCTTCTCTAACACTTCTTTGGATGATTTAGTGACTCATTGACCATGTAGAGATGCCATTGTGTTTCTTATCCTCATGATTAAGTAGATATGGTATCTTATGGTGTGATAGATATAGTATGCACTTCAATTAAAAATATTGCCTTTGTTTTGTTTTAACCAAGCCATAAATTATAGTTCATATTTAAAGTTTTTTTTCTAATGTAACAAATCGTCACTGAAATGGGTGCAGAATTAAATCAATAGGCATCACAAATGACTTGTACGTACATTTTATATTGATACAATATAGATGAATAAGAAGGTGGTTTTTTTTAATTTCTCAGAAATTATTTTCCACTGATATTTTGTAGTAGAGAAGAGATATGTTATTTTTCTCATATTTATTATGTAAATATACAAATCCATTCCTTCAAAAGGCGTCATGCCAAGAACTGCATTAAGATCTAACATATACATTCTTAATACAAAAATTTACAAAGTTTTTACCACCAGAACTGAAAGAAATCAAATGAGATCATGTCAAATTCAAGAACAATCTTAATTTTGTTAACCTCAGCAAAATCACCTGGAACAACTTGAAACATCAATATATTTAGCATAAACTTTAGCAACATCATCTAAACAATCTATATGAAAATCATAAGTCTCAACCTCATTTTTTATGTAGACAATAGCAACACTAACTGCTTCAATAGTAGGATGAATCCTTCGAGAAGCTAAATTAACTTTACCACTATTTGTGATAGGAATAACACCATCATCAAGTAAATGCACATTTTAAATATGAATATCCCAACGAGAAATATAAAGAGATAGCTACCCAGGAAGAGGAGACCAGAAATGAAGAGCATAATATTGAGGCACAGGCATTAACATTTTGGGGCTAGTATCCCATCCAAAATTAAGAGAAATTTAAATAGAAAAAGAAGTTTTATTTTTATCAATCTCCCAAACATTAAAACCACATAGAACATAGAGACTAATACCCCAATCTTCTTTAGGGGGAAATCAATGGAAACATTGCCAATCCTGTGACTAGACTACAGTTCTCTATTTGGCCAATACAGTCCCCCTTTCATTGGCAGTTATAAAAACATATTCATTTTGATTTGTAAATCATCACTGTGGTGGAGTGTGATCCATAAACAATGAAACACTATATTTCCTATATTCTTTTCTACCGTATATTTCTGGCTATGTATGTGGGAGTGAATTATTACAGTAAAGACCACACATGTGAGTCCTACATGGCAATGAAGTTTGAGAAGTTTGATCGGGTTGGGGAGTAATATTTAAAAAACACTCAAAACATTACTTGTAACCGCATAGGACAAAGAAGCATTTTGTTTCCACATTTGGCAAGGAGAAACTCAAAGGGACAAACAACTTAAAGTCGAAGAAGGCAAAGGTAAATTTTGGAGTTAGTGGCAGATTTTGAGTCTTGCCATGAATAACAAAAAAAAAAATAGATTAAAAAAGAAACTAAATTATTCAAGGACATTGAAAGAGAAGAATGGAAGGACAAACTTATATGAAAAATCAAGTACACATTAAAATTCTCTAGGCTACACATGTTAGAATTCACTTAGTGGAGAAAGTCAAGTGTCGATGATTAATCACAGAAGTAGATTTTCTTTTATTAATAAATATGTTAAAAAGGGCTTGTCCCAAGCCCCATGAAGTTAATAAATTATAATAGCAGAGATTGGTGTATTAATTGTCATTGGGAAAGGAAAATGTTGTGGGTCTATCATCAACTGCATGGCTTTGTTCACCAAAATCAACATACAACATGAGAAAAGGTTTAAAAATAAGGCAGTGATTTCCTTGGAAAATTGTGCAACTTAAATGAAGATAAATTTCAACACCATGTTTTTAAACTTTATTTTAAAAAGCTTGATCTTCCACATAGTCTCTCTTAATCCCTTCCCCATTGTAAGTGCCTCGCTCATTGTTTCCTTTCCTCCACACATACCCATTTTACCTTTTCCCGTTGACCTTATATAACCCTATTTTTATGTCCCCCTCACTGTTTTTAATATCCCTTACCAGTTCCCCTTTAGGCTCCCTAATACCCCCGGGCTCCTCTACATACTCACTTTGTCACTGTCATTTTCATAACCATTTTTAACTAATTATTCACCTCACCTTGCCCAACCATGTAATGTCTCCATTTTTACCCTCATGAATAAACAGGGAAGAAGACCTTTAGTCTATCTCCCCATAGACTAAAGGAGCCCTTTTTGGGGAATGTTATTTTATTGATTATTTATTAATTGTCGAAATAGTGATTTTTATCATAAGACAATTATTAATTAATTAATAAAATATTTTAAAAGTAGTATTTACCACTAAAGTGCTTAAGTGAATTAAATATTAATTTATTTGTCTTAAAATAATTTTAATTACTATTTTAATTAAGGCCAATAATTAATATATTATCAAAAAGGGGATTTTGGCATGGGAGATAAAGTGAAGATAAGGAAAGGTCTTTGATCTTCCCAAAGCGGTTCACCCCTTTGGAAAGTTATAAATACATGGCGAAAGCTACAATGGAGGACATGTTGAAATTGATATTCTTGTTCTTCCTACATGAAGAAGACTATTGAGATGCATGCCCAATAGAGGTTCTCTACTTTGGTGATTGATTAATCTTAAAATGTGTTTTTTGACACCACCTTGCAAAATGAAATCTTGTTTATGCCCTAAAGAGTGGGGCGAACTACTTTGGAGGGTTTGGATGTTTGTTCTTGAGAGTTTGGTGATATTCTATTTGAATTTTGGCTTTGCTAAATTATTATACTAATTTTGCAAGTGGAGCGAACCACTTGGGAAGGTTGGCGCTAAGTTTTGAAGGCTCTATTTGGCCAAAATACTCACAAAATAATTAATCTGAATTTATTTAATATTTTTTTATTATTATTGTGAAATTTTAGATGGTTAATGAAGGGTTTTGAAGACGAAAAATTAATTAATAATTTGTAGAATTATTATTAATTTTTCTAACAAGTTTTTGAAGATTTTCTTACTTGTGGAAGGCAAGAATAGTTCCTCTAGTTTTCTGCTATTTTTTCAAGCTTCTTGAGAGGGGCGATTGACCTTGGAGGGGCAATTTGGCAATTTTCATGCCAAAATAAGTCATTGGTATTTTTCCAATATTTTTTAGAGGTTGACAGTTATTTTTAGCAAGGGTTTGATGATCTTTTTATTTCCAAATAGCAACAGAAAATTAGATATTAAATCTGATTTTCCCTTCATCTATTTGTGGCATGGAAGGTTCAGAAAAAAGGGAGAAAAATGTATTTATTTATGTGAATTTAATTCTGGAATTTTCCTGCATATTTTCAGATTATTTCAAGGCATTTTATTGGCAGAAATTCATCATAAAACCCTCTTTTTTTGGCACCTAGGGTTTCCAAAATTAAATAAGGGTTTATAGAATTTAATTCTCAATTTAGGGCTTGTTGAATTTCATTTCAGATTTAAGAATTTTGGCGAAAACCTCTTTTACCCTAATTCATCTCATTTGTGGACATTACAGTGGTATCAGAGCACCGGTCTTGTATACCTGTGTGTTGGTTGTTGGATGCAAACATGTAGGGAGTACATTGTTTATCAGAAGAAACAAAATATGGGGGACCAAGAGCAAGGGTTCTCTTCAGAACAATTTAAGCTTATGCATGGCTTAATCAAGGAAAACCAGAAAGAACTTCAGTAGAGTTTGAGTGTGCAAATCGCAACTATGTTGAAAGATGCTCTTCCAAAGAAAGATCACTTTTCCAATGGAGGACATTCAAATAATGATGAGAGGATTTTTGTTAATCTCCCTCAAAAATTCTTGAATGCCACTTTTTTGCAGAAAGAACCAATGCTGGAGAAAAGGACACAAAGAGAAGATATTTTGGATACTCGCCAAGAGAAATATGTAGCTCTAAGCTTGGCCACACAAGGATTGTTGACTTTTTAGGATTTTTGTGAAATGAAGAAACCAAATCAAAGGCTCCTAATATACAACCCCGTAGAGACTTGCAACAAAGGTTGGGTAAGATTTCTCTTCCTATTTTCGATGGTTCTGATAAGCTTCATGTAAAATCATGGTTACAAAAGCTATAAACATATTTGTCACTTAACCCCATGTTTGAAGAGGAGGCTCTAAAATTCGTCACCTTACATTTGGAGGGAATTGCTCATGAGTGGTGGTTTCATGGCCTAATCACACAAGGCCATGGATCTATTATTACCATGGAAGAGTTTGGCCAAAGAATCATGGAACGATTTGATAGAAAAATCCGGATAGACATTTTCAAGAGTTAGCACAACTCAAACAAAAGCATGATGTTGAAAGGTATGTGGCTGATTTTCAGAAGGTTTCAATAATGGTTTCTAACGTTAGTGAAAAAAGATTAATTGTATTATTTGTTGAGGGCTTAATTGAACCCTTGAACGGATTGGTTAAGGATTTTAACCCTCTATCTTTGCAAGATGCCATGACTAAGGTATTAGATCTAAAATGTTCAGCTTACAGGGGCTATGAAGGGCCAAAGGGGCAGCCAAGAGCAGCCAAGCCACTTATTCACAGCCCAAAGGGGCAAATACAGGGCAGTCAAAGACTGATCTTAGTGGGCAGCCAAGGACACAAGGTGGGCAGTCTAAAGAACCACCAAATGAGCCACTAAAAAAGCATTTTTCACCGTATGTGCCACCTCATAAATCGCTGCCCTACATCAACAATATAAGAGATGAGAGAGATGAGTTGAGAAGACAAGGCATATGTTTCACTTGCAAAAATCCATGGACCAAAGGCCATTGTTGCATGGGCAAAGGGCATGTCTACTATATTGAGGTAATTGAAAATAATTCAGAGTTTGATATTATTGATACTAATGATGAGCATGATGACCACGTAGATGAGGAGCATGCACATAAAGAGGACACAAGATGTGGGCAGCACCCTTGCTTCTCTTTCAGGTCCTCTCAAATACCATGCATTCAAGATAAAAGGTACTTTGAAAGGTCAAAGGGTAACTACTTTAATTGATAGTGGAGCCACTCATAATTTTATTGATGAGAGCTTGGTTAAGAAGATGGCATTAGAGGCTACGGATTGCAAAAGTTTTAATGTAACAATGGTGGATGGATTCACAATTCCTTGCTCCAAAAAGCTGTCTCAACTCCCACTTATTCTTGGTAAACACAAGGTAATGGATGATTTTTATATTGTTGATATTGGAGATATTGATATTATTTTGGGTGTTCAATGGTTGCATTCCTTAGGAGACTTCACTCAAAACTACAAAACCATGGAGTTGAAATTCTTCAAAGAGGGCAAGGAAGTGGTCCTCAAAGGTTTAGCCAATGGAGCTCCACAAGAGGCATCCATGAAGAGGATGGAAAGGGCTTTTAAAAGGGGTCAAATTGCTTGGGCAACAAGCTGCCTTATCATAGTAAACTCAGAAAAAAAAAGAAAATACAGCCCCCTCAAGTTAAGCTTCAAGCTATTTTAGACAAGCATATTCATGTCTTTGATGATCTACCTTATGGTTCGCCACAAAATAGAGGTTTTAAGCACAATATTGCGCTGGAAATAGGAGTGAAACCAGTTATTGTTTCTCCTTATTGCCACCCAAGAGCCTTCAAAGAAGAAATTGAGAAAACCATCAAAGAATTGCTTGATATGGGACACATAAGGCCTAGCTCAAGTCCCTTTGCTTTTTCAGTTGTTCTAGTGAAGAAGAAGGATGGCACTATGAGAATGTGCATTGATTATAGGTTATTAAATAAGAAGACCATCAAGAATAGGTACCCAATACCTAGGATTGATGAACTAATGGATGAGTTACATGGTGCCACTTATTTCTCCAAAATTGATTTGAGATCCAGTTACCACCAAATCAAGATAAGAGATGTTCATAAAACTACTTTTAGGTGTTATTTTGGGCATTTTGAGTTTCTGGTTATGCCTTTTGGATTGATTAATGTTCCAGCTACTTTTCAATCATGTATGAACAATATGTTTGGCAAATATTTAAGGAAATTTGTGCTAGTTTTCTTTGATGACATTCTTGTGTATAACAAAACCTTGGAGTAACATTTAAGACACTTGAATTTAGTTTTGAGCACATTAGAGCAGCATTCCTTATTTGTCCAAATGTAAGTTTGGATTGACAAAAATTCTTTATTTGGGGCATGTCATCAATGCACAAGGTGTGCAAGTGGACCAACAAAAAATTGCATCTATCATGGATTGGCCTATTCCCTCCACACTCACACAGTTAAGAGGATTTTGTGGACTTTGCAGTTATTACAAGAGGTTTGTGAAAGGATTCTCACAACTTTCGGCCCCATTGATTGATTTGATTAAGGGGTTTTCCAATGGTCCAAAATAGCCCAAGTAGCATTTGAAAATCTCAAAATGGTAATGTGTTCTTGTCCAGTTCTTGCTATTCCAGATTTTTCTACTCCTTTTGTGGTTGAATGTGATGCTTCAGGGCAAGGAATAAGGGCTGTCCTAATGCAGAATAAATGTCTTATTGCTTTCAAGAGTAGGAAACTCAAAGAATCAGAAAAAAACTTATTCCATTTATGACAAGGAGATGTTGGTAGTTATGCATGCTTTGAAAAAATTTAGGCAATATTTGGTTTGTGGCAAATTCGTTGTGAAATTGGATCACAATAACTTGAGATTCTTTCTCAATCAAAAGGAGCTAAATGACAGGGAACAAAAATGGGTAAGCAAGGTACAAGTTTATGATTTTGATATTGAATATATAAAAGGTAAAAATAATGTGGTTGCAAATGCTTTATCCAAGAAGTCTTGTTTTGAATTGCTTGAGGGCATAAAATTTTGGGAAGGGAGGAATGTAATGTCCCCATTTTTTCTCTCATGAATAAACAGGTAAGAAGACCTTTAGTCTATCTTCCCATAGACTAAAGGAGCCCTTTTTGGGGAATGTTATTTTATTGGTTATTTATTAATTGTCGAAATAATGATTTTTATCATAAGACAATTATTAATTAATTAATAACATATTTTAAAAGTGGTTTTTACCACTAAAGTGCTTAAATAAATTAAATATTTATTTATTTGTCTTAAAGTAATTTTAATTACTATTTTAATTAAGGCCAATAATTAATATATTATTCAAAAATGAGATTTTGGCATGGGAGCTAAAGTGAAGATAAGAAAAAGTGTTTTATTTTCTCAAATCGGTTCACTTTCTTTGGAAAGTTATAAATACATGGCAAAGGCTACAATGAAGGACATGTTGAAATTGATATACATATTCTTCCTGCGTGAAGAAGACTATTGGGATGCATACCCAATAGAGGTTCTCTACTTTGGTGATTGATCAATCTTAAAATGTCTTTTGACACCACCTTGTGAAAGGAAAGCTTGTTTATGCCCTAAAGAGTGGGGCGAACTACTTTGAAGGGTTTGGATGCTTGTTTTTTAGGGTTTGGTGATATTTTACTTGCATTTTGGCTATGTTAAATTATTATACTAATTTTTCAAGTGGAGCGAACCACTTGGGAAGGTTAGTGTTAAGGTTTGAAGGCTCTATTTAGCCAAAATACTCACAAAATAATTATTTGAATTTATTTAATTTTTTTTTTTTTTATTATTGTGAAATTTTGGACGATTTTAAAGACATTTAATTAATAATTTGCAAAATTATTATTAATTTTTCTAACAGGTTTTTGAAGATTTTCTTACTTGTGGAAGGCAAGAATAGTTTCTCTATTTTTCTGCTATTAATCCAAGCTTCTTGAGAGTGGGGCGATTGACTTAGGAGGGCCAATTTGGCAATTTTCATGCCAAAACTAGTCACTGGTATTTTTGTAATATCCCAAACCAAGGTATTATATGGGAAAAAAATGTTTTTCTTGAAATTTTGTTTTATAAAAAAGATATAATTTTCTTATTTTAAAATAATATTATATTGAATTGAATATAAAATGATTACAAAGTTTCCAAATTTTGAATATTACAATCAGCCACAAGAGTTTTCGTCCTTGTACTTGTTCACACACTAAGGGTTTTTGTCCTTAATGGTAAGTATAAAGCTTCAAGTTTATACGAGATATAATGTTAATACATAAATGTTTTTAATGAATGATTCTCTCCATGCCGAAAATGAATCATTTATACATACAATCCGATATTGAAAGTTGTGATCTTTCGAATGGTTGCATCCCTTCACAATACTTTAATTAAATTAATGCTGTTTTTACTAATATATATTAATGATTAATTGCATTAATATTGATGTTAACTACTGAGCCTTCTTAGCAAATTATTGGCGCTATCTTAAGATGGCCAACGATCTTCATTAGAGCAGCAATTCTTTAGATAGAAGGCAACGCTGATCTCCAAACTTAATTGTTGCGATCTTTGGGTTAATTGTCTTGGCTATGTGATGTGGAGTGGGCAATGCTGTAATCTGTCTGTTGCTATTACTATTCTGGGGTGCTACGATCATCCTTGATGGTTCCTTAACAATTTTCAAATGGTCCATTAAATTGTCATTGGTTGGCTGTAAAGTGGCACGTGGAAAAAGAGTAGAATTTTGGGATATTACAGTCTTCTCCCTAAATTGCTTGTCCTCAAGCAATTGGAAATTAGGATGTTCGAGGATTGAGGCCCTTCCCATGTGGCGTCTTCCAAAGGTAAATTTTGTCAACGAATTTAATATTCGGTGATACTTCTATTCCTTAGCTTCTTCTCACACACATAAGGATGGATTCAGGTATTAAGATCAGCTTACCTTCCTCATCCAATGGTGGTAGCTCAATGGAAGAAACAATATGCTGGCTGAGTGCCCTTTTTAGTCATGAAACATGGAAAACATTGT
This sequence comes from Torreya grandis, assembly GCA_037957365.1. NCBI lineage: Eukaryota > Viridiplantae > Streptophyta > Pinopsida > Cupressales > Taxaceae > Torreya > Torreya grandis. The sequence continues at coordinate 10,232,529 of JARHVA010000024.1, forward strand.
GTATTCGGCTACTCCCAGGTAACTCCAACTCGTAAGCAGCCTCCCCGATCTTTTGTATGACTTTATACGGTCCATAGAAATGTGGTTTGAGTTTCTCGGCTCCGCTTTGCTTGATAGAGTTTTGCTTGTAGGGTTGTAAACGCAAATACACCAAGTCACCAACTTCAAAACTCCTTTCTGTTCTATGCCATCTACATATAGCTTTTGTTGATTTTGTGCTTGTTGAAGATTGTCTTTGAGAGTTCTAAGGATATCTTGATTTCGTTGAATTAAGTCTCTAGCGTCTAGAACTCTGCTATCTGGAATGACTAAGTTCACAAAAGTTTGAGCATCATACCCGTACAAAACTTTAAAAGGTGACATTCCAATTGACATGTGATAGGAAGTATTATAGCAAAATTCTTCCAAGTGCAACCATTTGATTCACGCATGTTGTTGCCCCGAAATATAATTCTTTAAATATCCTTCAATCCATTTATTGACAGCTTCGATTTGACCATCTGTTTGTGGATGATAGCTTATGCTTGGGTTCAACTCAGTACCTACTAAGTGAAAGAGTTTTTGCCAAAACGAACTCATAAATCGACAATCTCCATCACTAACAATGGTTTTTGGTAATCCATGTAGTTTGAATATCTCTCTAAAGAATATCCCAACTACCAAAGGTGCATCATACTTGACGAGTAGTGGAAAGAAATGAGCATACTTCATTAAACGATCAACAACCACATAGAGACAATTCTTCCCTTGAACCATTGGCAATCCGGTAATAAAATCCATTGAAATACTTTCCCATTTTCGAATAGGGATGGGTAAAGGTTGCAATAAACTTGCTAGAAATTCATGCTCAATTTTATTTTGTTGGCAAGTAGGGCATTCTTGAATATACTTAAGAACTTCACTCTTAAGCCCTTTCCAAACGAATAACTCTTTTGTTTATATGTTTTGAGATAACCCGGATGGCCTGCCAAAGGACTATCATGAATAGCTTTTAACATTTTATGTTTAATTTTTGATTTGGGTACCAAGAAGATTCTATTTTTATACAAAATTAGACCTACTAATTTATACCGTTCATCCCCATTTTGTCCTTCTAGATTTGCATTAACGAATTCATTTTTAACATATTCGACTGCTATAAGGACTTTCCAATTAGTTGCAATGGTAGATATGGAGCACAAGGAGGGTTTTCTTGATAATGCATCTGCCACAACATTATTCTTCCTTTTTACATATTCAATATCGAAATCAAAAGCTTGGACTTGGCTTACCCATTTTTGTTGTCTATCATTTAAATCCTTTTGACTCAAGAAAAATTTCAGGCTATTATGATCTATCCTTACTATGAATTTCCAACATACCAAGCATTGACAGAACTTGACCAATGTGTGCATAATTGCCAACATTTCCTTATCATATGTAGAATACTTACGCTCGTGTTCTTTCAATTTCCTACTTTCGAATGCAATAAGATGACCTTGCTACATTAGGACATCTCCAATTCCTTCTCCTAAAGCATCGCATTCCAGCACAAAGGGTAATGAAAAATTGGGTACCATTACCGAACATGAACTCATTTCTCTCTTAAGTTCAAATGTTAATCGAGCAATTTCAGACCATTGAAAATCTCCTTTCTTTGTTAAATTAGTCAAAGGGGCAATTATCTTGGAAAACCCTTTAACAAGTCTTTGATAATAAGTACATAATACCAAGAATCCTCTTAATTGAGTTGTGTTAATAGGAGGCCAATCTAATATTGATTGAATTTTATCTTGATCGACATGCACTACTTGTCTATTGATGATATGTCTCAAGTATAAGATATCCGTCATTCCAAACTCACACTTAGACATTTTGGCGAAAAGAGATTGCTGCACTAAAATTCCTAGTACTAAGTCTAAATGTCTTAAGTGTTCCTCCCATGACGTATTATATATCAATATATCATCGAAGAAAACTAACACCAATTTCCTCAAATGTTGACCAAATATATGATTCATGCATGATTGAAAGGTGGCTGGAGTGTTGATCAATCCGAAAGGCATGACTAAGAACTCGAAATGCCCATAATGACATCTAAATGTTGTTTTTTGAACATTGGTGTCTCACATATGTATTAGATGGTATCTCAATTTTAAATCAATTTTGAAGAATTAAATAGCTCCATGTAGCTCATCAATTAATTCATCAATTCGTGGTATTGGATATCTATTTTTTATTGTCTTTTTATTCAATTGTCGATAGTCTATGCACATTTTCAACGTGCCATCTTTCTTCTTAACCAAAACCATGGATGAAGCAAAAGGACTTGAACTTAATCTAATATGACCCATCTCTAATAATTCTTTGATGGCTTTTTCAATCTCTTCTTTATAAATTCTGGGATGGCAGTACGGTGTGGTTATTATGGGTTGGGTACCATTTTTTAATTCAATGATATGTTCAAACCCCCTATCGGGTGGCAATCCATGTGGGATATTCTCAAAAACTTTAGCATGTTTGTTAAGTATGGGTTGAATATCGATATGATGTTTTTGTGGCTCTGATTTTGTAGAACTTACAAAACATTGTGTGGCCCATGAAAATTGGTCTTTCTTGAATGTTCGTTCCATCCTCTTGGCGGTAATCACTTGGAGGGGCCCATTAGCCATACCTTGAAGGACTACTTTCTCATCTACTTTAAATTTTAATTCCATGGTTTGATAGTTTTGGGTAAATTTCCCCAAGAAATGTAACCATTGCACACCTAGTAGTAAGTCTGTTTCGCCAATGCCCACCACATAAAAATCATCATTAATTTGATGCCTTCCCAAAGTGAGACGGAGTAGTGGGATTCTTCGAGTGCATGGTATGGTAAAACCGTCTGCAACGGTTACCTTAAAACCTTGAAATTCCTCTGTTTTTAAGGCCATTTTTGTCACCAATCCTTCATTGATGAAATTGTGAGTGGCCCCACTGTCTATTAATACGGTGATTTTCTGGCCTTGAAGACTTCCTCTTACTCTAAAGGAATGGTACCTCGAGGCTCCTGATAATGTCACAAGAGTACTTCCCCATGTTTTTTCGCCTTCTGTTTCTTCAACTTCTGTTTCTTCTTCGTCAGGGTCCCCATCTGAAACAACTTCAATGTAATGGACTTGTCCTTTTTCCAAACAATGGTGACCCAGTCCCCAAGGATCTTTACACGTAAAGCATAAATTTTTCCTCAAATCATTTCTTGTTTCTAATTCTTTTCCTGTCTTAGATGGGTTGTTTGGTTGGAATCCTCCTGGTGGAAGTGGTTTTCTTTGTTGGCTATAGGGTATTGTCCCTTTCTGCCCTAACGACATGGTTCGTGGTTGTCCATTATTAGTTATCTTTGGCTGCACAAATGGCACAATTTTATTCTCGGTGTTGATGTTTCCAAATTTAATGCCTTTTTAATCGTTTCTTGGAGGGTGGGAGGATTAAAAGCTTTGACTAAACCTTTGAGTGGTTCGATCAATCCTTCCATGAACAATACTATAAGCCTCCTTTCTGTAATATCTGGAACCATCATAGAGAGTCTTTAGAATTCTGCCACATTTTTCCACATTACTTTTTTGTTTTAGTAATGTTGATTCTCTAAAATGGATTTTGGGATCGATTCTATCAAATCTTTCAATCAACCTTTTAGTAAATTCATCATAAGATTTGATGAGATCGTGCCCTTGCATAATCCACCTATGGTACCACCATTCATGAGCAATATCTTCGAAATGAAGGGTTGCAAATTTGATCACTTCTTCCATCATGGGTCAGAGAGATAAATAGGTATCTAATTTTTGGATCCATGCTCGAGTCATGCATTTGTTAGAGCCATCAAAAGTTGCCAAGTTTAATTTACCCAATGCATGTTGAAGATCTTTTTGATTATTTTGGGGTTTACGCTCCGTTCTGGTGCCATTATGATTTCTTTTCACTTTTTGTGCCAGCCCTATGTTCAATAACCTACTTCACTCAATATATGAATTTCTATGACAAGAAGCAAGCTGTCAGTACACACAAGTGCAACAATCTTACAGTGGAACTATTGTCAGCGGCAACATGGCGGTAATAAGCATGTAGTTACAAATATCTCAGATAGAGCATATGTTGCAATAACCCTATTGCTACACTCAACCACTCTTTGCACCAACAAATCTTACTCCCACAACCAACTAAACTCTCCAATTCTCACTCTCATGATGCTTATCGGCTTATGCCTCTTATAATAATGTCATATTGGAAGTGTCTTTTCGTGCACTAATAGGAATGAATCTAATATTCTTCCTGATATTCTTTGTAAATGTAATATGGATGCCTTGTAGTTACCAACAATGGCTTAATTAACCTCCCACCAAAATAAAGGCAATGAAAGCTTGGGCCAGACAACATTCATGCAAAAGCTCATTCAATCCTAGTTATTCATCACATTGCTCAACTAGGCAATGTCGCTTGGGCCAATTAGGTGGAGATTGATGATTGGGTGACAATCCTTATCAATAGAGTCCCAAATCCAAGGAATAACTAGCTGTGTTGTGTTTCTTTGCTTGGATTGTGGGGCAGTTGTGCTTAAAACATCCTTTAGTTTTTGGCTATAACATATGTTTTGGTACGTTGAGATGGCAATGTGCATCTCCAATCTTATAAATTATTCTAGTTGTATATTCCATAGCGGTTGATAGAAGACAAGGGTTTATATGAAATGCTTAGTCGTTTGGGTTTCTGCAAGATTTTTCGGGTTGTAGTTTATGTTTGGGTTTTTGATGATGTAAATTTCTCATGTATTTTAATACAATGCTTTTGAACTTATAAAAAGAAGTATTTTGAGATCACTTCCAAGTGGACAATAAGACAAAAGGTGAGACAAATGAAGAGTCATTGGTGTCTCTTTGGGTCATTCTCTTACTATCCAAGTTCCTAGAGGCAAGTGAAGAATCATTAGTGTCTCTTCTCCTCCTAATTGATGCTAAATCTATAAATGCGAGACCTCCTTTCATGTCTAGGCAGTTTAGTGTTTGGGAAGCAAAGAGAAAATTGTGTAGAGCATAGTAGAGGGGAAAGTAGTAGTTGAATAGAGAGAATTGACTTGTTCTCGCTCCATTGGCGATGGGCCCTTTGTGTTTTGCAAGATCAATACATGCTCATAAGGTCCCATTTCCATGCTAGAGTTTTCCAACATTATATATATATATATATATATATATATATATATATATATATATGGGTTTTCCAGGGTAAATTTTGTGCCAACTTGTATGAATGGTTTTCAGGTAGTTGTTTCCTTTTATGTCTTTGAGCATTTCATTTAATCTTGGAAAATTTCATTAAATTTTGCAACACTTTCAACCATTGTTTTTAGGTAGTTGTGAAGCATAACATTTTTTGAGTTGTAAGCATAGTGTTGAAACTTGGAGAGTCTTGTTGAGGACTCGTAGATCCGAGCCTACGTCGACTGGAACGAGGCCCTAGCAAGTTTTTTGACAGACTCGGTGAATCTTGGGATGGAACTTTGCAAGCCCTGTTCTAGGACTCGCCGAGTCTGTCAAAAAACTTAAAAAAATTAAAACATGCAAAAAAAATAAAAATAAAAAATAGCACAATAAAGTGAAAAAAGCAAAACACAAACCTAAACCTAAAAGGCAGTCTAACATCCTCAAGCAACCATTCACTCATTCTAACTTTGTTTTCATGAGCCTAATCCGTTTTTCATTTTCTTCACTTTCAAGGTTCACACACCATTGTGATTGAATCATTCAACTTTGTTGTTTTTTATCCAAAGGAGCTGATTGCTAGTGTGCAAAGGTTGGTTTAGCAACAAGTGAGTGTATTGTTGGAGCCTTGGAGGCTGGAGCTTCTAGGGATTGGCTGTTTTTAAGTGCATTGGTGGATCCAAAGCTTCAAGTCAAAGTGTGTGCACTGTGGATTGTGTGTGACTATGTATTGTTGAAGGCTTAGAGCTGATTCAAGTGTGCATCTACAAGAAGTAAATTACATGAACACTTCTCGCAATTGGAGTATGTTTGAGCACATACACTCCAAAAAGTGAAATAGGTTGTCAATGCAAAGGTTGAATGACCTTGTATTTGTGCATTACAACCATAGTTGGAAAACTCTCCATTTGCAAGTACTCGGCAAGCCCGGAAAACTCGGTTTGGAAAAAACTCGGCAACTTTAAAAATTGTTTAAACTTCACTAAAAACGCATTTTTTTTGCAAAATTCAAAGATAAGATGCATCCAATGAGTCAATAAATGAGTACATAGAAGAAACAAGCTGTATTTGATTGATTTGAAAGAAAATTAGATACAAAATGGCATCCTCATGTAGAATGCTCAATGCGTTGATATGATAGTTTGAAACAAAATAAAAATAGCAAATTGTTTTTGTAAAACTGAAAGTAAATACTACATAAACATTAATATATTTTAGTTTTTACAAATTCACATCTTCCTCTTCCCATGTCTAGATCTCAGTAGGGGACTGGGAGAGGGTCTAGTCGTAGGACTCTACTCCTGCTATGCCCATAGATTCTCTACCTCCATCTTGGATGTAGACCCTGTTGCAGTTGCTGGTGATGGCACTGGCAATGACTCCTCAGGGTCATCCTCAAGGTCATCCAATGAGATTGCAAATTCACCCCCCTCCGTTCCCTGTCGCTCTAAATCATAAATCTCATCCTCAGAAAACAATGGAGGCTGCTCCCCCCACCCTGTCCAATCACTATATGAATCCATCTCATCCAAATCAATTGGATCATCAAAGATTATATTGCACATAGACAAGGTCATTGAGGCGTTTTTGAGCTAGTTTGTTCCTCTTCTTTGTGTGGATGGCCTCAAACAAGCTCTAGTTGCGCTCACAATTGGATGAACTACAAGGCTGTCATAAGACAGGGAGGGCAAATTTTTGAAGATTTGGGGTTTTTCCACTTCAATTTGTCCACCAAACATCTACAAAAAAAAAAAAAAAAAAGTTACAAACTTGTAACTTGTAAATTTCAAATTTTATACCTGGTGGCTGATTTGTTATTGCTCTCTTTGCCAGGTCTGAAGAGAAGAGTGCATCTCTTTTTTCCCTATAACTGTTAGGAACCCGTGCCTTACTCTTCTCTTTGCAGTATTAGTGTAATAATTGCTATGGACGCATATGCTTTGTAAGTCGTACCTTAGAGCATATTTGAATTATCCCACATATAAAGGAAGTAGTAGTTGTTAGAATAGAGTTAGTATATAAGTGTTGAGGCCCAATGAAGGCATCCACGAATTTATTGTACTGAGCTTGCTCAAAGGAGGTTGCCCCCTCGAAGTGGCCTGCGATCAATATAAGCTTTCTGTGTTTCTATTATTTGTAAGAGTTATTTTATTTTCGCATATTTCAATTAAATCTGTTGTAGGAGGTAATCTGCTGCAGGAGGTTCTTCTCATCTGGTATCAGAGCACTTTCTTGGCTTTGTGGGTAGATTTGGAGCAATTTTTTTTCGAAGCAGGGCTTTCTAGAAGCTGCGCCATTTCTGGCAAGAATTTTTTTCATTGCAGGTTCCGTCATTTCGGATTGGGTAAATACCCATCCGCTTAACTGTGGGAAGTGTTTGGGCATAAGCCCTAAAACTCATTGTGAGGAGTACCACAGGAACCCCGAAGTAGCTGGCCCATTGAGAGGACCTGCCAGCGAAAAGGGCAACGGCCCCATCCCGATTGACTAGTTTCCACCCGTGAGGTAAACCAAAAGCTGTCGTTAAGGACTAAACCTGTGGCCAGAAATTTCTGGAGAGCGGTACTCGATCAGACAGCTTTGGTGGCCAGAGAGAATTTTAAAAAATCCTTTAGGCAGCCAAACAAACTTGGGGTCCATATCCAACTTATCAGGTTCAGAGAGCAAACAACAACGTATCCACAGTTGAGGATATTTCCAACCACAGTTGCAGAGAATCCGTTTCTGAAGCAGCAGCAAATATAATAAATAAATAAATAAAAATAAAAACACAGCAAAAAAATAAAAAATTTCGGGGTGCTGCCCTGAACCACGCCCTGCATCACGGTAGGGAACGCGAAGGATCCCCGGCTATTAACAACTGGTTATGGTCACCACTCGTGCAAGCACAAAAATCATGGAGGAAGAAATCGCCACATTGAAATCTCAGGTTACAGAGTTAACCGATATGATGCGTGGCTTGAATCAACAGAATAGCATCTTGCTCAACAGAGTGCAGAAGGAGGAGTCTTCTTTAGAGCATCGCTCCTTTACTTCCAACTTCTCACGTAGACCTAAGCTAGACTTTCCACAGTTCAATGGTACAGATCCTACAGGATGGATATATCGAGCTGAACAATTCTTCAACCTCCACAATACTTATTCTGCAAACAAAGTCCCAATTGCTTCTTTTCATCTGGAACAAGAAGCACTTCAGTGGTACCGTTGGTATCTCAAGTCAAATGATGAACCCGATTGGTCAAATTTTGCATCCTTAATTTTGGGCAAGTTTGGTCCCTCGGCATTCGAGGATTTCACAGGAGCTCTCACCAAACTCCGTCAAACAGGTACTATTCGTGAATATCAGATTGAATTTGAAAAACTCGCTAATCACACTGAAGGGTTGTCAGATGACTTCTTCAAAACCTGCTTTGTTAGTGGCCTCAGAGAGCCGATCCGCTTGGAGGTAAAAATATTTCGACCTGAAAACCTGATGGACACTTTGGGTCTGGCTAAGTTAGCAGAAGATAAACTCTCCACACAGCATCGACCTCCCACCTTTTCACTAGCAAAGAACACAACGAATCAGCAGACAACCATAACCACACCAATCAAGCGCCTGACTGAGGCAGAGATGTGGGCTCGCAAAGAGAATAGATTATGTTACAACTGTGATGACAAATGGGTTAGGGGTCACAAGTGCGTCCAACAAAAACTTTACTTGTTAGATGTGGAGTCACCACCAGAGCAGGACGAGCCTGATATTTTAGAATTTCAAAATGCTCAAGAAGAACTCGGCACTAAAGAGGACCCAGCGGTTCAAGAGACTCAACCTGAGATCTCAGTGCATGCACTAGCAGGTGTCACCACTCCCCAAACCATGAAGGTCAAAGGGTGCTTCAAAAAGATCCCTCTCACAATCCTCATTGACTCGGGTAGTACTCACAATTTCATCGATCCTCGCATTGCTAAGGCGGCAGATTGCTTTGTATACCCTTGTTCTAGCTTTGAAGTCATGATTGCTAATGGGGGCACATTGCCATGTAAAGGGAAGTGTCAAAATGTGCGTATTGCAATGGGTGATTATAATTTTCGCTCTGATATGTTTGCCCTACCTTTAAGAGGGTGTGATGTGGTTTTAGGGGCACAGTGGCTTCGCACATTAGGACCTATTTTATGGGACTTCTCTGAGCTTTGAATGCAGTTCACAGATAATGGTCAGAAGCACACCTTAAAAGGGTTATTGCTAGGAGCTGCTAGCATCATCAGTTTTCATCGCATGGAAAAACTTTTGAAGAAAGGCTCACATGGGGTCATTGCACAGCTGCATTTCATTCAACTCCAGCCCTCTGCTGCTATTAACCACCCTACAGATTTACAAGCCATACTCGACAAGCATGCAACCATTTTTTTAGAACCAGTAGGTTTGCCCCCTTCACGCCCTGAAGATCACTGCATTCCTCTCCTTCCAGGGAGCATCCCACCCAACATCTGGCCATACCGTTACCCCCATCTACAAAAGACTAAAATTGAGAACTTAGTCCATAAACTCTTCAAGTCTGGAGTTATTCACCCCAGCACCAGCCCATATTCCTCCCCAGTGCTTCTTGTCCACAAAAAAGATGGGTCGTGGCGCCTTTGCATTGACTTTCGAGCCCTTAACCACCTCACTATCAAGGATAAATTCCCAATTCCTGTCATCGATGAGCTTCTTGATGAGCTCCATGGGGCCAAATTTTTCTCCAAGTTGGATCTGTGTTCTGGGTATCATAAAATCCGAGTGCATCCTGATGACATTCCCAAGACAGCCTTCCATACGCATGAAGGTCACTATGAGTTCCTTGTCATGCCATTTGGCCTTACAAATGCCCCTTCCACTTTTCAAGCACTCATGAATAAAATCTTTTGGCCTTTTCTCCGTCAATTTATTTTAGTTTTCTTTGATGACATTTTGATCTACAGCGGCACATGGGCCGAGCATCTACAACATATTGACAGGGCATTACAACTGTTAGCAGACAATTAATTATGTGCCAAGCAATCCAAGTGTTCATTCGGTCAAGAGGAAATCGACTATCTGGGGCACATTGTTTCAGCCAATGGGGTTCACGTGGACCCAGAAAAAATCAATGCTATGTAGAATTGGCCTCGACCAACCACCCTCAACAACGTTCCTGGTTTCTTAGGCTTGACATGATACTATCGCAAGTTTTCAAAGATTATGGAAAGATCACGGCTCCTTTGACTTCCTTATTCAAGAAGGATGCTTTCACCTGAGGTGCAACAACTGATCAAGGATTCGTCAAACTCAAACAAGCTGTGTAACACACCAGTTTTGGCACTGTTAGACTTCACCAAAACTTTCACCATCGAAATTGATGCCAGTGGCATCGGCTTGGGTGTTGTTCTTCTCCAAGAGGGCCGACCAATTGCCTTCACTAGCAAAGCCCTTTCTGGTCGCAATTTAGCTTTGTGTACATATGAAAAGGCAATGACGGCAATTTTACATGCAGTACAAAAATGGAGACCCTACTTACTGGAAAATCATTTTTGCATCAAAACTGATCATCAGAGTTTGAAATATTTCTTGGAACAATGGGTCTCATCCCCAGCTCAGCAGAAGTGGGTCAGCAAACTCATGGGTTATAATTATGAGATCACCTATAAGAAGGGAAAAGACAATGTTGTGGCTGATGCTCTCTCAAGAACCTTCGAGGACCAGCCTTCTCTCTCTGCCATCTCCATGCCCATTCCGAACTGGTTGGAATCTGTCCAACAAGGGTATGCCAATAATCCCTCCTTATGCCACCTCATTCATCAATTGGCCACTAACCCCTCTGCAGTACCGCATTATTCATGGGACGGTGCTTCTCTATGATACAAGGGTCGTCTGGTGCTTTCTCAAAGTACAGAGCTACATTAGGCCGTCTTCTATGAAATCCATGCTTCCCCCTCAACAGGGCACTCAGCATTTCTCAAAACCTAAGAGCGGGCACGTCGACACTTCTTTTGGAAAGGCATGAAAGCCGAAATTAAACAGATGGTGGCCGAATGTGATACCTGCCAATGCAACAAATATGAAACCACATTGACTCCTGATTTGCTCGAGCCTTTGCCCATTCCTACTAGGATTTGGACAGATATTTCCATGGATTTCATTGAGGGCCTCCCTAAATCTGGGGAAAGACAGTGATCCTAGTCGTAGTCGACTGCCTCTCCAAATATAGTCATTTTTGTGCACTCAGCCACCCATACACAGCCTCCACAGTCGCATAGGGTTTCTTGGATCAAATCTTTCGTCTTCATTGCATTCCTTCAATTGTCTCAGATCGTGATGCCACTTTCACCAGCGATTTTTGGATGGAACTATTTCGTCGCACAGGCACACAATTGAGAATGAGCTCTGGGTACCACCCACAAACAGATGGCCAGACAGAAATAGTCAACAAATGCTTGGAGACCTTCCTTCATTGCTTTGCTTCAGAACAACATCAATGGGCCAAGTGGCTTCCCCTAGTTGAATGGTGGTACAATACCTCATACCACACTTCCACCAAAATGACTCCCTATGAAGCAGTTTATGGTCAAACACCGCCACCAGTTCTTCCATATAATCCTGGCAGCTCACCAGTTCAGGCAGTTGACACTACTCTCCGAAATCGGGATCAGATTCTCCGCACCTTGCAGGACAATCTCCACATGGTACAGAACCGAATGAAGCAGCAGGCTGATCAACACCGCTCTGAGCGTACCTTTCAACCTCGTGATATGGTCTTTCTTCGTCTACAGCCATACAAGCAATCATCACTGAAACTAAAAGGGTGCCAAAGGCTTGCTTCAAAGTTTTATGGGCCATATAAGGTTCTCCAGAAGATTGGGTCAGTTGCTTACAAGTTAGAGCTTCCACCTTCCTCCCACGTTCATCCCGTCTTTCATGTCTCTTGTTTGAAGCAAGTTCTTGGATCCAACATTCGAGTGCAGACAGTTGTACCAGTACTTGATAATGAAGGCTCCATCCTTCTCGAGCCGAAAGCAATCCTGTACAGGCGCACCCGCCAACTTCGATCCCACTCCATCACAGAGGTCTTAATCCAATGGCACGGCATGCAACCTGAAGATGCAACATGGGAACCACTCTTCCAGATTCAACAACAATTCCCACATTTGAAGCTTCAAGGGCAAAGCTTTTTCTAAGGGGGAGGGGATGTTAGGAACCCGTGCCTTACCCTTCTCTTTGCAGTATTAGTGTAATAATTGCTATGGACGCATATGCTTTGTAAGTCGTCCCTTAAAGCATATTTGAATTATCCCACATACAAGGGAAGTAGTAATTGTTAGAATAGAGCTAGTATATAAGTAAGTGTTGAGGCCCAATGAAGGCATCTACGAATTTATTGTACTGAGCTTGCTCAAAGGAGGTTGCCCCCTCGAAGTGGCTTGCGATCAATATAAGCTTTCTGTGTTTCCGTTATTCGTAAAAGTTATTTTATTTTCGCATATTTCGATTAAATCTGTTGTAGGAGGTAATCTGCTGCAGGAGGTTCTTCTCAATAACTTTGCAATTTGTTAACAATGAGGTCTTCCTCCTCAATCGTGGATGTCATCCTCTGAATGCAAGTAATAAGGCCCTCCATAACCTCTCCAGTAGGATCTGCATAGATGTCTGAATGGAAGAAATGGGGATTTAAGAAGTACCCTACTGCATGGATGGGTTGGTGGAGTTGATGGTTCCACCTCCTGTCAATAATCTCCCAAATAGGATCAAAATTGAGGTGGTCCCCCTTATAACAATTTCTAATAGCCTCCTTGGTCCTATCCATGGCCTCATAAAGATACCCCATTGGAGTTTGATCCCCATCCACCAAGCGAAAAACTTTAACCAAGGGCTCCGACACGTACAATATAAATTTAAAAATGCAAAAAAGATTAGAGTTACAATTTACAAATTTACATTGAAAGACATTAAAAAAATATTCAATTTGAATTTAGATTTAAAATTTTGAAGTTACCTTGACAATCTCCGTAGCTCTTTATGCAAAGAGGACGTCGAAGAGATTTCTTGAAACTCTATCTCCTTCCGGCTTCTTCGAATAAGTTGAGTGTAGCCATGATTGACTCACAAACATTTGTTTCATAGCCGTCAATGCACCAAGAATGCTTTTCAACGTTAAGAAAATTGTTGCAAACCTTATCACACCGGATCTCACCAATTCTCTCCCTTGGATGTGCTCTCTCATCAAGTGAAAAACTCAAGGGTGATTGTAGATAAATTTAGTGATGCTCCTCCCATCCTCTACAATCGATTTGACCCAATCTAATTTGCTATGTCCTCCAAAAGAAGGTCAAGGACATGGGCAACACATGGTATCTAAAAAATTGTTGTGGTGTTTATCTTGGAGGATTCTTCCTGCTGCCATATATGCTGCTGCATTGTCTAGATTGAATTATGTTCTGGTCCTTCATATGCATATTTCCAAGCAGGATCTCTAGCTCTTGTTGGACGAGTGCCTACAAATCTCTCAGGCATGGATGGGGCTGAGCCTGAGGCAGAAGCAGATTCAAAAGCCATTATCAATTAACCTACACACAATGACAAAGTGAAAGCACAACTTGTTAGTCTTTTGATAGAAAATTTAAAAACAAGCTAAATTAGATTAAATCAAAATAGATTACTTTAAATTAGTAAAAATCTAAACTAATCTAAATAGATTACTTTAAATTAGTAAAAATCTAAACTAATCTAAGATTCTAAACATTTTCATTAAAAAAAATGGATTAAAAAAAGAAAATAATAAACTAGGTTTTCAAAAAAATATGAAAAAAATGTAAAAATTAGAAAATTACTTTAAATTAGTAAAAAATTAAGCTAATCTAAGATTGTAAACATGTTTTCAACAAAAAAGAGGATTCAAAATAAAAACAATAACTAGGGGTTGAAGAAAATTTCAAAAAAATGAAAAAATCAGCAAAATATGTTAAAAAATCAGAAAAATGTGTCATTTTTGAATTTAAATCTTCTTGTCAACAATATAAATGTATTTAAATATTTTTTTACAGTACATTTATGATGTTTTTAAAACATAGAATCAACAAAAATGAAGAAAAAAAAGAAAGAACAAGAAAAATCAGAAAACCTACCTGGAAATCCAATTTGCCTTCGAAATTCGATGAAAATCTCCTTCAAATCTCGTCTCCTCGATGCAAAATCATTGAAAAATGGTGCAAAATGGTTTGGAGTGGGTTTTTGGTCAAGCAAGAGTGAAGAACAGATGAAAAAACAAAACGAAATGCCCTTTTTGCCATCCACGGGCTTCATACCTAGATTGCGTGAGTTTTTTGCAAGTACTCAGCGAGTTTTTGGCTACAAGTTCTAGCATGAAAAACTCGTTTTGAAAAAAAACTCGCGAGTTTTAAGCGAGTTTTCCAACTATGATTACAACCTTCACCTCTGTCACAAGAAGATTATAGGGGATGAGGAAGATTTATCCCCCGTCGAGATAGAGGAGTATGATCCACAATCAAAATGGATCACAAAGGATGACAACCGTGTGTTTACAAAGGAGGACCATGAATGGGTTGATCAGGTTGATCGCGAAGCAGAGCTTGTAGCATTGGGAGAGGAGGAGAAGCGAGCTTGTACATCTAGGGATAAAGATGTTGTGGTAGATACCACGAGGGTGGGTACAATGGCTGCAACTACTTCCTTGACATACAAAAGATGTTGTAGGCTCCAACGTGGGAGCTTGTGTTGAGAGGATAACCGATTCATGCTCTTCTCAGCCATAGATATATTTTTATATTATGTTTTTGTTGATGCCATTTCCATGGATTTCTAAATTCATATTTTATATGTAAAAAACAATTTGATGAATATAAAAACAACTCCTATGTAATATTAGTTCTCAACTTTCAAGTTTCAAATTCAATTGTTCAATTGAAAACATTTAATATCACATTATTTACTTCTTTGTGTATACATGTGTATGTTAGATGTAGTTGACTAGTTTTGAGTGTATTTTTAAGTGGATTTGATATGGATTGCATTTTAATAGTTTTTCTCCTAAAATTCACCATTTTTAATGATTTTTTAAAATTTGCTGAGTCTTGGCCAAGTGTTTTTGCTGAGTCCGAGTTTTAGGCAAAAATAGGCTTGCCGAGTCTTTATCGAGTCCGAGTTTTAGGCAAAAATAGGCTTTTCGAGTCTTTACCGAGTTCGAGTCTCAACACCATGGTTGTAATTTGGTGAATTAATTTAATTGAAGTAGCATGGTGGCACAATGCTTGAAGCTTTCTTCCATTTAAAATTTTTCCTTACCTTTTCATTATTGATGTTTGGATTTTGGATTGATATTTCATGATATTCTTGCCCTCATTTGGTAGATTTGTAACTTTTGCAATATTTTATGTATTCAAGTGGATCATTGTCCTTTATGAGCCGCATATCTTCCCTTTGGATGTTTGTATCAATGCTATCTAAACAAATTCATTTAAAATATCGAAGAATGTTAATCTTAGAGACTTCAATCAGTTGGTTTTCTCCAACTTTCGATATTCTGGCTTGAATACTATCTTGTTTGCATCCTTGGGATCTCATACTATCCAAAAGTCTCTATGGTGAAATGGTGGGACATCAACAAATTGCAAGGCCATTAGACTCCTCTGTTCTGAATGCCCTCGTTTTGTCCTATCCATTTTGAATCTCTCATGTAACTTTTCCAATGTTTCTTTCTTGACCTTGACATTCTTCATTTTTATGTTAATGCATCCAACTTACCTTTGTCATGCTTTCCATCGTGTCCGCTGTTCAATTTTGTGTATTCTAGTCAAATTCTTGCTCAAGATTCTTAAAATTGTCAGAAATCTAAGGTTGTTGGTCACACAAATCTATGCAAATCTTCAAAGAATTTTTAAATTCGAAAGACAATGCTTTTCATACCTTTATTGTTTCCACAACTTTGATTTCTGCAATATCTACCGTATGTAACACCAACTAATAAAAGGTAGATTATGATTTTTCCCTATTTGTAGAGCTTTTTATCGTTATCTTTTGCAAACCTTACCTTTTTCCTTTGGTGTGAAGCAAGCCCTTGCTTGCGACCATATGCTTGCATATGTGGCACTCTTTCCTTTTTGCGAGGTCTTTTTATTTTTATGAAGATTTTGCTTCTTTGTGAAGTGTTTCTCCCTGTTCAAAGTTTTGTCATCATGCAATGCTTGCAAACCCTTCTTTGCTTGCTAAACCTTTTCTTCTTTGCGAACCTCTTCTTTCTTTGCGAACCTTCATTTCTCTTTGCAAAGCTTTTTCCTTTTTACACACCCTATCGTTCTTTGTGAAGCTCCAAATTTATCGTTCTTTGTGAAGCTCCAAATTTATCATTCTTTGCAAAGCTCAACTTTTCCCATAGTTTTTGGAGCTCCACTTTCCCATACGTTGCGAAGCTCCACTTTTCCATTGCTTTGCAAAGCTCAAAATCTCAATATTGTGAACTTCTTAATCTGCCTTATTGCGAATCTTATTTCGTGCCTTCTTTGTGAAGCATCTTTTTTTAGTCCTCTTTCCTACTACTTTGTACTTAGCCAACTCTTCACATTGTATACAAATACTTGTCTTGGTCACCCATGTTGCAAAGCTTCAAATACACCCACCACCTTTCTCTCACAAATTTTGTGGTGTGCACTCCTCCATGCCATTTGATGTGAACTTCGTTTGATCTCTTCACATTTGGTCTAATTTATAGAACTATTTATATTTCCAAACTTGTTCTACTCCCTACCGCTAGTCTTCTACTACTAGTTGTGTGCTCCTGCATACACTTATTATCTTTTCCCTTTGAAAATCTCACAGCCATTGTAGGGCTTAAGTTGGCTACCATTCATAAAACCTTCCAAAATCTTCCTAGACAAATATCTGAGCTGAATAGCACACTTATTTGTAATTGCCTGTATTACATTAGGTCCTTTCCATCATATGTGAAGCTTTCTTGGGTATGCTCTATACCTACTCTCATATAAGAGCACACGCTGACGTACATAAAACTCCTTCAACCTCGAGTTTCTACTATTCCTCGCCTCATGCTATGTCTTCTAGACTTATTGCTGTCAATGTGAGATCAACCTTATCTCATTCACTCTGATGAGTCTTCCAATCTCCTTTTGAAAGACTCTTCTTCTCTCAATCTTGTTGCCATGGCTATTCATAAGCTTGGAACATGTTCCATAGGCCCTACCGCTTTTAGGCCATAAAACATTTAAAATGGCATCTTACAAGTTGCTCTTCTATAATTTGTTCTATACGCCTAAAGCACTGCTGGAATTCTTTCCTCCCAACCATCCTAGTTCACATTGAAATTCTTTGTTAGAACTTACTCCAACTCTTTATCAAATGCCTTTGCTTAGCCATTTGTTTGAGGATGATATGGTGTGTGCTTATGGTGTTTTATCATCAATTATGCAGTGATAACTTCTATAGTCTTGTTCAAAAAATGTGTTCCCCCATCACACAACAACACTAGAAGACAACCAAACCTTGTGACGATGTTCTCATATAAAAATGTGGTAGTATTTTGAGTGGTGCAATTTGTAGTAGTTATTGCTGTTGACAATTTTTCCCCACAGGGCAAATTGTCACCCCTACTATTCGGAACTTTGCTATGGTGCCAAGTTTGTCTTGTGAATCAGTTTTGGGGTCCTTAAATGAGCATTTACAGCCACCCAAGTGGCCATCTACAGCCAGGTGAATTTTAGTCATTCAATGGTTTCCAAGGAGCTTGCTTGATTACCGTGAAATGTGCAAATACAGCCAAGACATACAAGCTGTGTATTTATTGTCTTCCCAAGGATTTTTTTGGGCTATAAGAGAGGGACTATTTCTTCAAACATTTTGTCTGAGAGAGAGCTCTCAAAGGACTGTGTAAAAGTCCGAAAAAATGACTAAGTGGTAGTCGTTCAAAGTTCATTTTCTTTAGACATTTTGTCCAAAGGAAAAAAGGGAAAAGCACAGTTGAGAAGACCCGAAGGACACCTGCCCTTCAGGTCGGTCCAATTCAAAAGTCCCAAAGGGTATGTACCCTTCAGGTTGGTTCACTTTATGTTATTCAAGTCAAGACAATTCATCCAAAAGACAATTTCAAAAAGCCAGAAGGGTGATTTTGAAGGCAGACATACCCTTGCGGAGGGCACTTGGTTAGCAAAGTGGACCTTTACAATTCTTCCGAAGGACACTTCTATAAGAACCTTGCCCTTGCAGAAGGCACCCAGGTGACTAAAAGAACCAAATCAAGAAGCCCGAAGGGCATTTTTGGGAAGTAGAAGCCCTTGCGGAGGGCACCTTCATAAAAGCAAAGGCACAAATAGAAAAGAATTTCCTTCAAACTTTTTGTCCGAAGGAATTCGGGAAGACAAAAGCCCAATAGAAAATAAAAACAAAGGCAAAGAAGGAAATGAGAAAATTTAAGGAAGAAAATCCTTCGAAATAATTGTCAAATAGAAAATCTGCGGGAATATGAAGTCAACAAAAGTCCGAAGAAAACCAAAAGGCAAGACATAAGAGCCTAAAAGAATAAATTCGAAAAAATTGGCAAGGAAACGAATTCCTTCGGACAAAAAGCCCGATAGAAAAGACAAAGGCGTAAGCTAAGGCCAAAAAAGAGAAAAGGAAATGCCAAGCTTGGGAAAGAGAAGAGACAGAGAGTCCTTCGAACAATTTGTCCGAAGGACAAAAACTAAAATAAAGCCCGAATCCCGAATTAAAGCAAAACACAAGAAAAGCTGGAGAAAACACGAAGTGGAATTGAGCATGATCAATAGCATGAACAGAGATGTAAGCACAAACAGGACTGATCCAAAACTGAACAAGAATTAAGACAAACATAGAAAAAGAGGCATGAGCAAAGATTAAAGCAGAACTGAACACGGACATAAGCATGAACAGTGAATAAAACAAACGCAGAATAAAGTCAAAGGCAGGATGAACAAAGATCATGCACAGACTAACATGAGTGACTCCAACGAAGTGAATGCGTTTAAGATTGCAAGCATGCTTCAGTTCTGAAAATAGAGTTGTCTTACATGATGAATGGACAAAGCATTGAACGTTTCAAACAGCTAGAAATTCCATGCATGCACTCTCGTTTGTCTCAAAGCTTGAAACGTTCTGGCAGTTCAAACGTAATTCTTAATTTGGCATTTGCATTGATTTCATGCAAAGGAGAGACTTTCAAACGTTCCAGCAATTTGAGTGAATTTGACTTCTCTTGTTTTGGAGTTGACTGGTTTTCAAGTCAAGACATCTATTCGTAGATTTCATACATCCTAAGCTTGTCTCCTTTTTCAACGCCAAGGATTCTTCATGCAAGACAGCCAGGTATAAGCCAAGGAAAAACAAATTTGGAAGACTCATGCTACGCAATTTGGACTTGGGCTAATGAGGAGTTAACTTTCTTTCCTTTTTCCAATGCCAATCTTTTGGCTTTTTGTAATTTTCTATATTAATGGCTTTTCAACCTTGTAAAATCGATCCCTCTTTTGGTAAGACCAGACTCTACCATTGGTGAGTTGTGTAACCTCTTTAATCAATAGGACTGTACTTTCAAATTTCAAGTGCTGGCATAGTGTACATTCATTCAACAATTTGCATACGTGGTAGATTTTTCTCCCTTCCCAAATTCTAATTCGTACCTAGTTGCTAGCTCATCATGTTATGCAGGTTATATTCAGTGTTTTATGTCTTTTGCTAAAGCTGTAAGTGGATGTTAGGTGGCTGCAAAGTGTCTTGTATCAAATCTCTCTCCATCATTTTGCCTCACGTTTTTGTCATTGGATCGAACCTTCTCATGAAATACTTATGCATAGTGATCAATTGAAATCAAAGGTCTTCATTTTCCTTTGTTTGATTCAGTGTTCAAGGTTCCAAGTAGAGTGGATCAACATTCTGGTGTATCACCGTTATTACGTAGGATTTCCCCTTCAAGTTTTTTCTCCCTTTTCCATGGTAGTCCGCAACGTAGAGTAGAGATCCTCATAATACATCTTACAAGAACCAGCTTTCTTTGGAGGTTATTCTCACCATTGAGGCACCCACCCTCGTTAGAAGATCCCATTGTTTCAACTGGAGAGAAGAGTAGCCATTTCAGCACGTCTTCAATTCAGGGTGCAACTCCAGGTTGACAACAATTGCCTCAACACATTTGGTGGAATAATTTGTAGTAGTGATAATGTATTGTGCCTTTGTTCTTGTAGCAAGTGGATTTATGGGACCAACAAAATCAATGCCCCATTTTTCAAATGGTTGCATAGCTAAATGGGGTTCAACAATATCTCATACCTTTGAGTGGGTCTTCCGATTCTTTGGCGTACATCACAATGTATTGAACTTTTTTTAGCATCCCTGAATATTGTGGGCTGCCATAACCCTGCATGAAGCACCTTCCTTGTAGTTGAGTCACCAACAAAATGATCTCCAACTACAACCTTAGGTGTGTCCTTGAGCACCATAGCTCTTTCATGCTCTAATACTACCCTTCTCAGCACCTCATCTCTTCCTAACTTATATAAGAAACCATCAATAATAGTGAAAGAAGAGCTTGTACCCTAAAAATGTGTTCATCAGGGAAGTTCCCCATATCTCCAAGTTCTTCATCAGTTTTCACTCTCAGATGATCACGTCCCACATTCTTTTTGCCTAGCCGCACTATGATTCTGCATTGGCACTCCTAAAACAATATCAACCATATCTTCTAGAAAAGGCTTGTTCACCAAGTAGTTCAAAGCTTGATTATATGTGTATAATCAAATCGAGTTGCCAACAAATAGTGCATAAATTTCTGGAGAGCATACACCATTGCTAGTGCTTTTCTCTGTGGCTTGTGGAAAATTTTCTCAACAACTGACAACTTGCGCCTTGCAAAGCTGATTGGATGATCAATATTCTGTTCTCCTTGTGCAAGTACAACTCCATTTTCTATACTTAAGGCATCTACATAAACATGGAAAGATTTATGCCAATCTGAAAAAATCACATTAGGAGATGTGACCAACTTCTCCTTCAAAGTGGGATGTTTCTTGGGGACTGGGCCCCCAGTTGTGCCCTAGTTTTGGTTTGGAGCTCTAGATTGTGTAAAAACTTCCTCCTCTCTGGTTCATAGCTCCGGCTCAAAAGTGATTTTCCGGTTCATATCTCCAGATTTTGTAAAAGCGTCGACCAACAATAAAAAAAACTTCTCCTTCAAAGTGGTGAATGCATCTTGACTCTCTTGAGTCCATATGAACTTGCTATCTGCATGCAACAACATTTCAATGGGTGAAACAATAGCTGCATAGCTCCTTATTAACTTTCGATAATATCTAGTGTGACCAAGAAATGTGCATACCTCACTTGGATTTGTGGGTGGCTTCAAATTCATAATTGTTGTAATCTTGGCTAGATCATTTTGGAATCCTCTTGCTACATACCAAGTGACCCACTAATACTCCAAATGGAGTGAAAAAGTGACTTTTTCAGATTCAAAGCAATTCTTATTGCTCTACAGTGTTGAAAGTCAAACATCAATCTTAGCTTTGAAAAATGTTCTTTCAATTAGGATAAAATAGTCCAATCATCCAAATATACTTCTAGAAAGTCATGAATAAAGTTTATAAAGGCTGCTACTACCATTAAGAGAACACATGTGATACATTCTCTAGACCAAATGGCATTACCTTATATGCAAACAAAAACTCATTCTGCAGCATTAGTGGTCTTGGAATGGATTTCTTTATCAATAGGCACTTGATTGTATCCATTGAACTATCTATGAGTTCATGACCTGCAACATCGTCAAGAATTTTATTGGGAAACATGGTAGGGAATGGATCATTGACACAAGCCTCATTCAAAGCTCTAAAGTCTCCACTTACCCTAATCTCAGTTTGCTTGGGTTGAACTACCTAAGGACTTACGCAATCAGATTTGTCCACTGGATAGATCATCCCAACTTCCAGCATACAGTCTAGTTCTCCTTAACTCTAAGCTTCATATTTGGATTTTGTCTATAAGGTCATTTTCTTAGTGGTTTTGCTCCCTTCTTTAATTCTATTTTTTGTAGAGCCTAGAGAATGATCTATTCCTTTGAAGTGAGTGAACTTAGTTTGAAATAAATCAGAAAATATCTCAAAAGTTGCACTAAATCAGAAAAATCTCTCAAAAGTTGCACTATCTCATATACTTTTTGTTCACTCTAGTAGTTGCCTATAGTCTCCATCTTCGGAGTTTCTTCATGTTCTATATTGACCTGCCGGGTTTTCAATGGCTGTCTATCGATATTTTCTTCCTAGCCCTGCATTGTGTCCTTTATGTCCCTCATTCCTTCATGGACATCAATGTTTAGATTATGCAGAGCCTCATCCTCAATCTATTCCTTGTTTTAATCCTTCCCTTTTTTCTCCTACTTATCCTTCTCATTTTGCGCAGTTTGTTCTATCGCTGCAAAACCCTTTGCCTTGCCCCCTTGTTGCTTCTCTTCAAATATGGCATCTATACCCAAATGTGTGCCATCTTCCACCTCTTCACCAAGTCATGTTTCTTTTTCCAGCTCTATGCATCAATCTATGATGTATTCAATTTGAATTTTTGGCCCTTGATCTTCATATTCTTCATTAGGCTGGTCTTCAAGCTTGTGATGAGGCTGAAACTCGAACCCTCTCTCTGCCAAATCTTGTCTACAAAGTTCCAAAGAATCCTTATCTTCATCAAATATCTCCTTGAGCTTCACCTTGCCCTTTGTATCTTTAGGACAGTTTCGAGTGGGGTCTCACAGGCTTAGATTGAGACAGATCACCAAATAGATCAAGCAAACATGATTTCTCAGTTATGCAACATCTAGGAGACGGAGTCTGAGTACTTCATCTTTCATTGTCCCATTTACTATGAGATTAGACGGAGGTTTTACTGCCCATTTAGAAGGACACAGAGTCTTTCTGACTTATTCAGATATGAAGACCAGAGATGTTTGGCTTTATATATACAAGAAACTCTTAAGCTTTGTGATCATTTTAGTCAGAGATCCACTAGACTAGCCTCCACTCAGCGGATTACTTCCTTTTTCATAGTGCTACCTTCGAGGAGAGGCACTGAGCGACAGATTGACATCAACACAGCGCCACATTCCAGATCAGTGAGGCCCAGAGACACTATTCACAGTTCCCTGAGTTTTCATCAGCATATTCACTTCAGATCCGACATCAAGAGGCAAACTGGACCCACCATAACTTCACAGAGGACTTTTCCTTCTAGGCAGAGGATTGGAGGATAGACCAGACATCATACCTCCCCTTCTTCAGGTCAGAGTTCTATTCAGAGCTTCTTCTTGTCGGCCTTGGATGCTAGGAGAGTTGGATTGAACTTTTGATGGGTTCCCTCCTGGTTCTTCTTCCTTAGGAATCATTCTCGTGCTCCCAATGTTTTCAGATTCTTGGAGATTGCTTATTTCTTTTGTTCCCTTATTTGGACCTGAGTGTGCTTCGGTCCTTTGGTGTTTTGGCTTTGAGCGTGGTCACTCTTTGCCATGTTTTATACTACTTTTTTTAGCATTGTCTTTCTTGTTTTCGGAGACCTTTTTGGTTTCTCGCTTTTTCCTGACACATTTTTGTAATCTGCAGTCCCTTTGACCTACTTTTTGTGGTCATTAGTTGGACATTAAAGGATTTATCTTATCTATCTTATCTACTTTTTCTTCTTCATATGTCTCATCTTTGCTCATTAACATATGAATTTGTTGCAAATCTTTGTCAACATGAGGATTGTGATCACCAAACTTGAAGGTTTGCATAAAACCATATTGAACTTGTTTCCATGTGGTTGTTTCCCTTTTTATTTCTACAACATAGTACCACATTTGAATGAACCTATCCAGAGTAGATGTGAACAAATGGACCCACAACATGATTGAAATCGTATGCCTTTTCCACTCTTGGATGCGATAATCAACATGCCATTCAAATTGGTTCTTTATTGTAAATGTAGCAGCAAATAACCTTTTAGGTCCAAGCCTTGCTTGGAGAGAACTTCTCACCTCTCTACACACCTGTAACTCTTCCCTATGCATTTCCCACCAATGGGCAACAATGCCTTCCAAAGCATAGTTCATCATACTCACACTCTGATCTACATCAACCACACACTCCTTAATCTTCATGAACTTGTTGGCCCCATCAACACCATAGTACCACGGGAACTTCTTTCGGGCATAGACCGTTCACAATGTTTTGAATTCGTACTCTTCTTTCAGCCATCCACTTATCACAACATCAAAATCTTCACTTAGTTATGAAGTACCACTCTTGGTACTGTTCCATCTTGATTTAGTTGGATGGAGTCATCCATACCTCCACCAAAAACATAAATTCCTCTTAAGTCAGAATGACTAGGAGATCTTACCTCTGGAGAGTATGATGTTTCAGCCTTCACCATCTAAAAATTGGGAAGGATTCTCCTTATCTTCTGCTCCTCATGCAACAACTCCTTCCTTTGAGCTATAGTTTGCACTTTGAACAAATTATCTTGATACATCTCCCTTGGAGAAACTACATCCCTTGGGACTGTCTAAGACTTCCCTTGTTCTTTCCCCATCAGAATCACAATGACTGCATTGGGCCAATAGGCTTCCAATTGATTATTAATTGTGCTAATGTACAAATTAATATCTTAAGCCCAATCTTTTCCAATGAGTATAGGTAATGAATTTCTGCATTCTTCAAGTCAATTTCCTCAAAATCACCCTTCATTATCAAATCACCTACTTGCACTCCCACATTCTCAAGCTTCCCAATTTTATTCACAATACCATAATCAACAAGGCTCGAATCGACTAGACTCACTTAGTCTTCCAATTGCTTCCCATGTGGCTCTAGGAAGTATATGGATAGTAGAACCAAAGTCAAATACAACATAATCAATCTCGTATCCATCAAAAACAATATCAATCTTAGCATACATATCCCATGGTTTGGCAACCTCAACACACCACACAGGTTTTTCAGGTGGCACTTCTCCACAGGCAGAATTTATAATTAACAATTACAGAAGGTTCTCAAAATTATGTAGATATCTTTTTTATTTACAATTTTACATCTAAAAGATCCATAAATCTCTTTGAGGCTGCAAATATAACTTGTTGTTTCAAGGATGTAACCACTTCTGTGTTGATTTGGGCTTCCATTTGGGTAGCTCCTAAAGGTTCTCCTCTGCTCTCCTCTTCTCTTATGGACCTTAACAACTTTGTAGCCTCTTGACTCAACTTTATTTCATGGGCTGGATCAGGATACCAATTTAGTGGTGCCTTGCAAACCGTTTGCTTAACTGGTATCTCAGGAGATGGTAGTCCTTGTTCTCTTCTCAGCAATCTTGTCCAGGCATTCAAATTTGATTCTGCTGCTTCTCTCATCTTTGGCCTTTTCCCTATCATATTTAATTTTATTTGTGGCCCATCATCTCTCATCTTCGGAAGGATTGGACGATCTTCAATATTGTGTTTTGTTGAGCATGTTTTGCAATAGGGACATTATACTGCTCTAGTTGGATTAGTGAGACATGTTCTCACCGTGTGCACTTGTTGACCACATGTAACAAGTTATAGGTGTTATAGGTCCTTGTCCTCGAGGCCTACAACCTCCTTGCTTTTGGTTGTTCCAACCTTAATATTGTTGGTTGTCCCAATCCCCTTTGCTGATTCCAACCTCCTTGTGGTGGCTGATTCCATGCACCTTGCTGGTTTTGATTCCACCCACCTTGCTGATGTGGCATAGGTTGTGCTTGTTGTATAGGTGGTCGTCGTTGTGGTGCTTGTTGCTGGACTTGTGGTGCAAGATGTGCTTGAATTACAAATACATTTCTTTGCATTCCTTACCTTATTTCTTTCAAGACTCTACAATCTTCTATAGCATGAGTTGTGGTCTTGCAGAACCCACATGTGTACTGGTTACTTTGTGCACCTTAATCAACAAGGCTCAAATTGACTAGACTCACTCGGTCTTCCAATTGCTTCCCATGCAGCTCTAGGAAGTATATTGATTGTAGAACCAAAGTCAAATTCAACATCATCAATCTCGTATTCATCAAGAACAATAGCAATCTTAGCATATGTAACCCATGGTTTGGCAACCTCAACATACCACACAGGTTTTTCAGGTGGTGCTTCTCCACGAGCAGCATTTGTAGTCAACAATTGCAGAAGGTTCTCAAAATTATGTAGATATCTTTTTTATTTACATCTAAAAGATCCATAAATCTCTTCGGAGCTGCAAATATATCTTCTTGTTTCAAGGATGTAACCGCTTTTTTGTAGCTTTGGGCTTCCATTTGTGTAGTTCCTCGAGGTTCTCCTCTGCTCTCCTCTTCTCTTATGGACCTTAACAACTCCTCTTGACTGAACTTTCTTTCATGGGCTGGATCAGGATACCAATTTAGTTGTGCCTTGCACACCTTTTGCTCAACTGGTATCTCAGGAGATGGTAGTTGTCGTTTTCTTCTCAGCAATCTTGTCTAGGCATTCAGATTTCTGGATTCTGCTTCTTTTCCCATCTTTGGCCTTTTCCCTATCATATTTAATTTTATTTGTGGCCTATCATCTCTCATCTTCTGAAGGATTGGACGATCTTCAATATTGTGTCTTGTTGAGCATGTTTTGCAATACGAACATTATACTGCTCTAGTTGGATTAGTGAGACATGCTCTCACCGTGTGCCCATGTTGACCACATGTAACAAGTTATAGATGTTCTAGGTCCTTGTTCTCTAGGCCTACAACCTCCTTGATTTTGGTTGTTCTAACCTTCATATTGTTGGTTGTCCCAATCCCCTTGCTAATTCCAACCTCCTTGTGGTGACTGATTCCATGCACCTTGCTGGTTTTGATTCCACCCACCTTGCTGAGGTGGCATAGGTTGTGCTTGTGGTTGAGATGGTGTTCATTGTGGTGCGTGTTGCTGGACTGGTGGTGCAGGCTGTGCTTGAACTACAAATACATTTATTTGCATTCCTTACCTTATTTCTTCCAAGACTCTACAATCTTCTGTAGTATGAGTTGTGTCTTGCAGAACCCACGTGTCTGCTGGGGTTGCCTTGTGCACCTTAACAAATAAGGACACTTAGTTTAAACATGCCCCCATACCATGCAAATCTCACAATGCTCATGTCTTGACTCACCTCTTGTTGGTGAGTGTGCATGTGCATGTTCTGCACATCCCCTTAGCCAGTGACAATCATTTTTGAAATGTCCCACCATGCCACATTTGAAACACCGCACGTCTGATAGAGGCTTATTTGTATCTTGCAGTTGCTCCTTCTTCTTCATCATCATGCCCAATTTAGCTTCAGTAGCTGAATTGGAAGAAGACAAGTATTGTACCTTAATTATTTCTACTCAGATTGCAGCAGCGCATGTTTTTATTCTATTTTTGTGCTGAGCTTGTGCTAAGCTCAATCTCAACCCCCCTGTCAATACTTCCACAAACCATGTTTGTTTTTGGCCATCATTTGAATTTGAACTTTGTTTTGTTGACCACCTCTACAAACCTCTTATCATATTCATCCACTGATTCACCAGGCTTTTGAGCGATTTGTTTCACTCGCTGGATTGCATCACTTTCTGACTTATGTGTTTTAAATTCATTTATCAATTTCTCTTTTATTTGTGAAAAAGTCAGATTTGGATCTTTTATGGTGCAATAAAAATCAAGAGCTCTACCTTTGAGTGCTCTAATGAGTTTGCATAATTGGTCTCCTCCATCTTGCACACCTTTTAGCTTTCAGACTTGCTTGCAAGTAAAAAAGTAGATTCTAGATCAGAAGACTTATTTTATGGAGCCAATGAGTAGAATGTTGCTAGTGGAATGTTAGTCATCTTCTTTTGAGGTGCTCCTTTGTGTGCTTGGATTTGGTACTCCTTGTGTCCCTTAATTCTGCACACCACCCTGACCTCTTTGGTTCTGCACACCTCCTTGACCTCCTTGGTTTTGCAATCCTCCTTGGTTCTGTGAAGCTCCTTGAGTGCCTTGATTTTGCATTCCATCTTAAAATTTTTGGCCTTCCGAACCTCTTTGTCCCTATCTATTTTGATGCTTCAATGCAATTGGTCTATTTTGCAAAATCCTCCTCTCCGCATTTGAGCTGTCTGCAGAACTTGGTGCTTCTTGATAACCTTCCACTCTTAGCCTCTGCAAACTCCTCATCTGGTTGCTGAATATTGTGAATACAAGCTTCTAGTACTCTTTCTGATAGTTCTTCTCTCAAAATCAAAGTTCTTCTTTCTTGAAACTCTGCTTGCAACTTCTTCAGTATTTCTCCACCAAATTGAAATCTAAATTCTTGTTTTTCTGGATTACCAAACTCTTTTTATATTTGTTTCTCCATGTTTAGAAGTGTCGTAGGTGGCAACGCCTCGTGTGATGGTCATATGATGTTCATATCACTTCTTCTTGCTGAACTTCACACTTCTAGTCTGGATACTGACTGGGAATTTAAATCTAACCTTCTAGCATCTCTGGAACAATCATTTTTTGCATCTTTGGAATGACCTGCGCTGCTTACTTTCTCTACACTGTTTCCTATCTTATCTCTTCCTTCAAACTCATCTACTACTCTTCGCACAACTCTTTCTTATGTGCCTTCTTACTTTTCTTCATTTGAATTCCCTTCTTTGTGGGCCCTACTCATCTTTCCTTTCTCTGCTTTTCTATTTCTCCCTTTTTGTTTTTCTTTATGGATTCTTTCTACTTTATCTACCGTATCTTTCCTACGCCTACTTGCAACTTTCTGACTTTTCTGCATATTTTGCAGTCGAATGTTCTCTTCTCTTCTCAACCTTTGCAAAGTTCTTTGGTCTTCTGTTGGAAGATTCACAATCAGTTCTGCTTTCCTCTTTGTTCCCTTACCACACAGCCTCCTCCTACCTCCCTCTTGACCCACTCCTCTCCAGCACGTTCGCCTAGCCCCTATTCACTGACCCTGACAACTCCATGGCTTGGGGAAAAGGTGCAACACCTTTCTCCACCACCACCATTTTTTATCGACAACGGCAATTTCTTCAAGAATTTTCTGCTAAATCCTGCAAAGCACTTGTGTTACGTGATGTCGAAAGACTTGTACCCTTCAATTGAAAATTTGGTTATGTACCCATCAAGGGTTGTTTGCACTTAGTAATCTACCGCTTTTGTCCAAGTTCTAGCCACATGTTGCAAAGCTCGAACCTTCTCCTTTGTCCAAACATCAAAGTACTTGCAGAAAAACAAAATTTCACCAAACCTTCTAACCACTGGGCTAACAAACTAGGAAACTCGCACAAAAAAATCTTATATATTTTGCCATTAATGTAATGAAAATGGAAATGAATAGGATCTTTACTGATTTTGGTTGCTTCATATGCTGCAAATTCCTTGATTATATCATCAAACCATGCCTCATGTTCTCTTTGTCTTGGCAACCATCTCAATTCTGGCATCACAACGGTTTTTCAAATGCCAGCAACATAACTATTGTTATCTCTTACTTTGGCTTTCCTCTCCAAAGTCAGACTAAGTGGGGGCCATTGTAATCTCTTTGCCGAAACAAACTTATGAAATAGGTAACAGAATCATAATAATATTCATATTTATCAACATATATATGCTACAAATATAAGAACAAGCATTTAGACTTGAAAAAATAGGAGACAAAACTATAATCCCGTATTGAAGATTCTAAGACAGAAGAACAACTATAAGTGATGCTGAAGCAAACTTGAGGATTTCCATTGATTAGATTGTGCATACATTTCTTTCAAAACTCTCATCTCACTCTTCTTGAACCTGATTACATGCTTTTACTTAAGCTTTTATACATAATATCGTTCGACCATAACTACCTATAACTACTCTCTTCTGTCTTAACTACACTTTAATGATCGACTAATTACATTACAATTTGCATTCATTTCTTGTGCTTTAGCTTCACACATTCAAACTATACAACAAAATACATTTTATCAAACAATACAATGCATTTGCTGTGCTTTGTGCACCTTTCTCTTTCTTTGCACACATTTCTCTACTTGTAGTGTTGCAAAGCTACATCTAGTCTTGCGAAGCTCCTTTAGTGCTGCAAATCTCCTTCAGGCTTGTGAAACAATCTTAGTTCTGCAGAGGTCTGTTTTACACATACTTTGATATAAAAACTTTCAAAGCTCTTTCTCATTTTCCAAGGCTCTAGTTTCTCATATTCCTTTACAAATCACTTCTTATAACTGCCTAACAGACTTGTGGGAAGTGAGAGAAGGGGTTAATACATTTTGACATCTTGTGAGGGTGTGTGATGAGCTAATCCTGCTTTCTCAAAGTAATTTAAGAATTAGTAGCATGCCCCTCTTCAATAAGTGGTGGCTCTAGATTGTTCCAATGGTGAGAAGATGAACTTGAGATGAAGTCAGAGTCCACCCTATGATTAGTCAATTTGTTTGCAACTTTGTTAGCTTCTTGATGACAATAAGCCCATGAGATATTTTCGAAGGTTGTGGCCATGCAGGATCCTACCTTCACTTAAAATATGATTGATCTTCATCTATGACAGTCCCTTTCACATAGCTTTGATGATGATTTGAGAGTTGCCTTTAACCGCTAGAAAGGAGATGCCCAAAAACCTTTGCAATTTTAGGCCTTCTGCTATATTATTCGAACCAATCCCCAAATTGATTGAGAAATCTCGTAAGAAAGATCCTTGACCATTCCTAATTATACCTCTTGATCTAAACTTTACCTAGTATGCCCCTAGAAGCACCATCAAAATTTAGTCTGCAAATGCTAAAGAGGAGTTCCATTTAAAATCCTTACTTTTATTCATAATATTGCCCCTTTATTAGGGGTAAATGTTAGGGCAAGCATTAGCGTAGAGGTTGTATAGAACATGGGGTTGGGCTTGGATCCTTAATATGGTTACAATCGACCCCTACCTCCAGGGTTTCCCATTGGGCTAAAGTCCACGCTTACTTCAATCTCCATCTCCAAGTGCCCCCATGGCTAGTACAAGGTGGTGAAGGGCTTGTGGGAATGAAACCTGGGATTATGGTCTGAAACTCATCATTCCCCACTGCTTGCCTCAAACCCTATTTATACATGTCTTTTAACTACAAATCTTTAGTCACATCATTATTTATTTACTCTTCTTTGTTAATCATTTGTGATAATTGTTCTTTTAAGACGATTAGACACATGACAATTCATAAGATAAAGACCTCCAATAGGTGGACTAAGAGAACCATGGTTGTGTAAAGATGTGCTTGATGCTGTTGTGATCTATTGACTTTGAACCTTCATGAATCATCTCTCCCTAAACCTTCTCAGCAAGCATCAGTGCAAATTAAAAACCTAGTGCATTTTTCAGAAGCTGTTTCAGCCTTTGAAAGAATTTCTTGCACTGAGCTTTCTGCTTAAATTTTTCCCCTTTCTTTTTATAATGAAGGAAGATGATAAGCAATTAGGGGAAAACCTTCACCTCAGACAAATTCCTTGGAGTTAGTCACTCCAGGATTGATTTTAATCTTTTGTTTCTCAACAGCAAGTCTAGATTTATGGATGATATATCCCTTGTATTGCGCTTAATCTTAGTATGAATCAAGACTAAGATTAGCTTATAGCTGATTTTCCTCTAGACACTTCAACAATTTGGAGTTGTTCATGTTCTTCCTTGGACTTAATCCAGTAATATTGGTATAAGTTTGTCTAAATGCCTTTTGAAGATGCTATTCATCAAATACATGAAAGGTGTTGGAGCATTAATCAACCTGAATGCTATGACAATAAATGCGTAGTGCCTGTACATCATTCGGAATGTAATCTTAATGCTGCTCTCTTTTAATTTTTAAACAAAAATCTAATAACCAATGTCATCGAGTTTTTTTAGTACAGTTGTATCCTCAAGTCCCATGGACCTACTTTTGGTCATCACGGACGTTAATATAATTTCTTTATTTCTTTCTTTGCTTTTCGCATCTGATCAAACAAGTCATTTATTCTGAAAAGGGTATAATGGTTCTTGATTATAGCCTTATTTAGCTGGTGATAGTCAATATATAACTATAGAGTGCCATCCTTTTACTTCATGACAACATTGGGATCCCCGTGGAGAAACACTAGTTTGAGAAACCCCTTATCTAATCCCTTCATCATTTGCATGAGCCTATCATCAACATCTGATTTGGTCTTCTGAATAGTATTGAGCACAACTTCTTATTCTATGATATATACAAATTCCTCTTAGATGGAAATTCAGGCAGCTCATTTGGATACACTTAAAAAAAAACTCCTGCAATAGTGGAAAACCTTCCAAGTCCCAATGTATTACTCCCTTTCCTGGTGTAATGTATTAAAGATAAGTTAATGCACAAATGCTAATATCAGATGCGTAGTTTCAATTTACATCCACTATGAATTATCGTTATAACTTTCAACGAGATATGATGCTATATATTAGAGGGCAAATTTTTAACAACTTATGGAAGCCATATATTAGTGCAACCACATTGCAAGTACAACAAATGTATATAATGCTAATATTTGAATCGTAATTGCATCGTGCATGCACTACCAATTAGTTTGTAAAGTATTAAGAATTATATATTAGAGGGAAAATTTTAAATAAAATATAGATGCCAAGTACTTTCAAGGATGGTTAACGTGCACTAGCAAGATATATGGAGATGCACTTACATAGTGTTGATTGTTGCTTCAAGATGAATTCCACTTTCAAAATTTGTGATCATCGTGTTGGATATCTTGCAGCAATTTTTAACAGCCTGACCAAGCAGCAGCTACCATTTAGTTATATGTTTAACCGTATCTTTTTAATGGAAAGTAATTTTATATGATTTATGAAGCCTCAAAAATACTCCAAACTGTTCTACGCTCTTACCTCGACTACAATACAAATTATATTTTTACAGAAATACAACATCAATAGTGCACCGTCTGTTATGTGACATTTCACATGCTCTTTGCAACAGGTTTAATTTTTTTATGGGCATATTTTCCAGAAACTTGGCTTCACTATCTGGGCATCACTTACTATCCAAGCAGGTGGGGTTTCAGTTCATAATTTGTATTGCTGGTATTTATTTACATATGAACATTGAGCGCTTTGATTTTATCATAAGTACATGTTAAACCGTCAGTAATTTTTTTTATGTAACTAATCTTTTCCACCATAGTTTACTTGGAAAGCAGATTTTAGCATACACTATTTTTGCCTCACTTGGTACATAACACTCCTTGCATCAGTTCAATACATGTATCTACAGTTGTCTAAATGTGATTTATGCTTGATATTTTTTTCCAAGGCTCTTGCAGTTCGTGTGTGTGACAAAAAACCCCTTGTACCATTAAACTTTATATGTAAATGGATACAGAGTGGGTCATGGCCCTCCTTTCTAAACAATATGAGCAAGAAACTTGAATGATAATGGAGGAAATCCATAAACCTGTTACTTTTTAATGAAATGGCACCAAATGTGCCACTACACCGTTTGTGAGGGATGCACCACAATGTGAACATTTTATTCTACATATGTTTTATTTTGCATTTGGGTCATAAGCCATACATATAAAAGGATGTAATATTCAGAAGTCATTGAGCAAAGAGAGGGGACTAGATTGTGTTGGGATTATGGAAGTGTTGACCATTTTGGTCCTGCAGGCCAAAATCGATCCGCTTTTCTCCCTGCTGTTCTGAGCCAGTTCAATTCGGATTACACAAGTCTTCCAGCAGAAGATGAACCAGTTCAAAGAATGAAAGGGATTCTACAAAAGCTTCTTCGGACCATTGAACCATTCAATTCAATTGGTTCAATGAGTTGGTTCAGTTCAATTGGTTCAGTTCATTTGGTTCAAGTGCTCGTTTCAAAGGCTTGGTTCGAACAACTTGCTTCAACGGCTCGTTTCAATGGCTCGGTTCAACGGGTTGGTTCGCTCAATTGGTTCAACGGCTTGGTTCAAATGAGTTGGTTCAACGTTTGGTTCAAAGGGACCATTCCAATGCCCTCGTGGAGGGCAGTTTCGGGACCCAAGTGTCCTTGCGGAGGGCAGGAAACACTTGCAAAGTGAACAAGGTAAGTTGGAATTTCCTTCGGGGAAGTGAACAAGAGAATTTCTTCGGACAAAATGTCCGAAGGAATTCCTTTGGACATTTTGTCCGAAGAAATTCTTCGGAAGAAAAATCCCGCAAAATGAAAAAAGACAAGGCAAAGGCATAAATTGATTTCTTTCGGACTTTTGTCCGAAGGAATTCCTTCGGACAAAAAGTTCGAAGAAATTCAGAGAAAAGGCCGTGGGAGGAAAACCCGAAGAAATTCTGAAGGTCAAGCAAAGTGATCGAAACAATTCTTGCGGACTTTTTATCCGCGAGAAAAGTGGCCGAGTGAAAAGACCCGGGAAAATAAGCGAAAAGCAGAGGAAGAAATCCTTCAGACAAAATGTTGGAAGGAATTCCTTCGGGCATTTTGTTCGAAGGATTTCAAGACCAAGGAGCCGAAGGACCCCGAAGGGCAGGTGCCCTTGCGGGGGACTCTCGGCCAAAATGGACACTTCTCCAAAGCCGAAGGGTCACCTTCCCTTCGGGAGGGTCCAAAGCAAAACACTAAAGGAAAGGAAACAGAAAAGGCCGAGCAAAGGAAAAGGCCGAAGAAATTCAAAGGGGTGACGGGCTCGAAGACGTCAAAATCGAGCATGACGAATTAGCCGTTAGAAGTTCAAACGTAGTGACGGATGCAAAGACATCAAATTTAAGGCAGTGAAATAGCCGTTGATTTTTAAAAGCTTAAGGACAGGCCGCGAGTGAACTTGGCGACCCGCCAAGATGATAGCCCCCGAGGGCCAAAAGCTAGCAAAAGACAAAACCAGGAAAAGACGACGCTGGGAAAAGACAAAAGTTAAGAATGAACCCAGTGACCTGCTGATGAAAGAGCCCAAAGAGCCAAAGAAATAGCAGAAGATAGCCCCCGAGGGCCGAAGGAGCCAGAAGAGACAAAGCAAGGAAAAGACAAAAGAGCCAAGTGTAGAAACGGACAAAACAGTCCAAGTGGCAAAGGAAGGCATCGACTTAGGGAGTTACTCCAGCGGTTGGAACAGTGCTTGCCAAGTGGTCATCAAGAGACGCAAACAGTGAACGGCGCAACCCATTTTTCTCTATTTTGCATTTATGAGCTGACAAACCGTGTGGATGCCTTCAAGGAGCGGTCTTGTTTGTGGACAAACGGCGCGGCCTATGTTTTTAAACGCCTAAATTCAAAGCAAGAGCCGACACAACATTATCTATCAAGCAGCTTCCTCTTTCCAAGGCTCGGAACGCACATGGGCCACTTGTAAAAGGGCACCAAAAGTCTTTTCCAAGAGGGGCGCCTTTTGTTCTCTCTTCTCTATATATATTGTAACTTCTCATTTTGAAAAGATATCTCTCACATTGTAAGGCGAAGCCTTGCTATTTTTCACCTGGAATCAATAGAATACGCATTTTTTACCTCTATTCTGGTTGGATATATCTCTGAGTGCGCCTGAGTGTAAGTCTTGTGTCCAGTCATTGCTTCTTAATGCTTTCATAGGATTGACACCAACGTACCTGGTATATAAAGAGCGCCATTCCTGCAGGTGATAAGAAGAGCTGTTCCTGGAGCGCAGAAGCAGAAGGAGATTACTAGACTGTGTGCTCTTCCTACAATGCCTATGGTAAGTCCTTTTACTGTGTGTTTCCATTAAAGCCTCCCTATCAAGCTCTCTGCAATCTGGTCCTTTTACTAGTTAGAGTGTATGTATGTGTTTTTGTGGTTCAGAGTGTGAATGTGAGTAGACCAAACTTGTTTGGTGCATCACCCTATTAGGTTAGGTTCTGTTGTTTTCAGCATCCTTCTCTTTTTTCAACCCCCCCAATATATATATATATATATATATTGGGGGGGTTGAAAAAAGAGAAGGATGCTGAAAACAATATATATATATATTGGGGGGGTTGAAAAAAGAGAAGGATGCTGAAAACAACAGAACCTAACCTAATAGGGTGATGCACCAAACAAGTTTGGTCTACTCACATTCACACTCTATATATATATTGGGGGGGTTGAAAAAAGAGAAGGATGCTGAAAACAACAGAACCTAACCTAATAGGGTGATGCACCAAACAAGTTTGGTCTACTCACATTCACACTCTGAACCACAAACTAGAGACTCTCCCCCCAGTTTTGCTAGGCCCACAGGCAAGAGGGGAGTTTCCATTGTTGCGTGTGGAAGGCAGGAGCTCAGCGTCCTGTCAAGGGTGCAATCCACTGCGTCAACAGTTTTTGGCATGCCCGGTGGGACTCAGTTTTACACTTAGTAAAGTCTCAGGATTGATGCTGGTCCTGTTACAGCAAAATCAACCATTTTCAGCATCTAGCGACTCCACTGGTATGAGCTTCATTTTCTGATCAAAGACCAGTCTGACCTTCTATGCCTAAAATCACCACACAGTCTTCTGCTAAGGGTGTCCCTTTCGAATTCATTGAATTGCCTTTGAACTCAGCAAAGCGACTGAGGTTTGAGAGGACCCAGCGTTATTCAACAAACCTACTATAAAGTACACCTACGCAGGAAGGCCGTGGTTACATCCTGTCATAGCCATGGCATTACCTTTTGTGACTTTTTGTGGTCAAAGTCCCTTGAATCTCCAACGTTATGACCCGATTCCAGGAGTAGTCCTCAAAAGTGTGCCTCCTTTTAATGGAGAGGGGCCCATTACAGCTATTGAACACATCAGGAATATTGCTAACCTCTGCAATATTCACAATATCACTGAGGAGAATATTGCAATCAGATTGTTGGCAGTCTTTCAAGGGCAAAGTTCTGGATTGGTATGGGACTTTACCCATGAATTCAGTCGATTACTAGAATGAATTGGGCACCCTCTTGACGAACCGATTTGGGGAGAAGAGCGACCACCTCTCACTTGTCGAGCAGCTGACTACAATGAAAAGAGCTCCACACAAATACATGCAAGATTTCAACACTCGGTTTCAGAAGACATGGGATAGAATCCCCATTCTGGTAAGGTCGACTCCTAGCTATGCTTTCTTTTATTACTTAAGAGCATTGAACAGCAATATCGCTATTATGATACAGTCCATGGGAGGACATGTGCTGCCTGCCGCCTATGACATAGCTATAGCGGCTAAGACTTGCCTAGTGCAAGCTGGGAAAATAGCTCCTAGACCTCATATGCCGCTTTTCCCTGAAATGCTGCCCCCAATCCAGACTGTTGCTCCCACCTTAGATCTTCTGCCTAGCATAGAAAAGCTAGCTGCTACTTCATCCAATGACCTCCACAAAGTCAAAAAACTGTTACAAAGTGTAACAAATGAACTAGTGGCTATTAAAAGGCTGCAAGCTCAAAACAATCGACCAAATCAAGGATATTAGTAGTATGGTCAAGCAAATCGACCCCTTTTCCAAAATTACAATCAAGGGCAGGGTCAGTTTGCACAGGCCAGACCTTTTCAAGGCTACAATTCAGGTGCCCCTTCGTCATCCAAGGCTATGGTGCCCGCTCAAAACAATCTGGTACAAGAACAACCCAGTTTCTCAACCATGGGATATGGTCAAGAGCAGGCTGTTTATACAAATGAAATGCCAGGTCACTACACAAATGTACAAGATAGTCAGGCAGCCACCCAATTCCCAGGTTTTGAGGCTTCAATGCAATCCGGCATGAGTAGCAGTCAGACTCAGCTTGATTCTACTCTCATGAATCACCTGGAAGGTGAGTTCTATGCAGTCAATTACGTGGGTACTGCAGACAATCAGGGCAACTATGTCGCAGCCAACACAAGATCCAAAAGGAGAGCAATGGAAGAAGCTCAGGTTGCTGCCCAAATGTCAGCAATACCTCCTTCATTACATGTAAACCAAAAGGTCCCAAACTTTAGACCGCCAGTTGTACCTTCAGTGCCTCAACCTGCGCCTCAGGCCGTAAGTAATCTCAAAAAAAATCTGAAGGAAGGCAACCCTCGAGTCAATGTGGTAGACCAGATGAAGAAGTTGCACATGAACATTTCTTTGTGGGATTCATTGTCAATACCAAGGCAAAAGGACATGCTGCAAAAGGAATTGCATGAGCTGAATGAACAGGTTGTCTCAGCAAGAGCCGATAATGTTTTGATGATAAATGGACAGCCTTCCACCTCAGGCCAAGTCAGGAAAGAAGAAAAGGTTCCCCCTTTTTATTTGTCCTTGGTCATAAGAGATTTCTTGGTGCACAATTGCATCATTGACAGTGGAGCAAGCACCTCGGTAATGCCCAAATGCATAGCTGACAAGCTGAGGTTGAAACACGAAGAAATGACTAAGGGAGTCCTACAGCTGGGTGGAACACCAGCAAAGACAGTTGAGGTAGTGAAAGGTTTGAGCTTGACGCTACACGCTTGCCCGACCTTTTCAGTTCCTCATGATGTGGTAGTGGCGGATGTCCCTCCTTACTTTGCTATCTGCTTATCCAGGGATTTCACATCCAAGATAGGCGGCTACCTAGCAGCAAACTGGTCTTATCTGGTTTTTAGAACCAAGTATGGGACTAAAGTTAAGATTGAGTCCGAGCCACTCCACAGAGATCATCTGGAACCATACTCGCTCAAGGCAGCAAATGTCAGCTACGTCATTATTGACCAAGAAGAGTTCCAAGTGGATCAATCCCCATCCTCTGCCTTTGAAGGAGTTGTTGACCTGCTCTTAGACGAATGGGGAAGTGACAACTTCGAGCATGATCCTTACAAGTTCATAGAGGAGCCAGGCCTTGGAATTTATTGCATACACGAAGAGGGTACTTTTGTACCAAATCTAATGAAGGCAAGCCAAGAAAACTCAGGTCTATGGCAGTTGTTCTTTGATGGTTCAAAAAGTAAGTTGGGAGCTGGTGGTGGAGTGGTGTTAGTTTCTCCTTCAAAGGAGAAATACTTTTTCCAATTTTCTTGCACGAGCAATGTTGCGGAGTATGAATCCCTCATCCATGGTTTGGAGTAGGCGAGGAAGAGAGGAGTCAAAGAGCTGCAGGTTTTTGGTGATAGTGAGCTGATTGTCAATCAGGTAAGAGGCCAAAATTCGACAAAGAATTCTTTACTAAAGTCCTACAAACATAGGGTATGGGACTTAGTGAAAAATTTCTTTGCTTTCAATATTACCTCCATTCCTAGAGAGCAGAACAAGCAAGTAGACAGGCTGACAGTAGTTGGTGCCCAGTTTGATATCCCCAAGGAAATAGGCCAAGACTGCAGTTCACGCCACTTGAAGGTAGTAATCCGGCCCTCTGTACCTGATATCACTAACTGGCAGGTCTTTGACAGTGACCAGCAAATAGCACTCTTCTTGCAAGAAGAAGCTAAGTTCGCTGCTAAAAACTAGGCAAAGTTACAACAACAATATGGCAGCCAAATTGTTCAGCTGAAGAACAATAAACTCCCCAAAGGTTTGGTCACTCTAGAGAGTATCTTCAATGAAGATGACCAGTTG
The DNA here is from genome assembly GCA_037957365.1 of Torreya grandis. Classification (NCBI taxonomy): domain Eukaryota; kingdom Viridiplantae; phylum Streptophyta; class Pinopsida; order Cupressales; family Taxaceae; genus Torreya; species Torreya grandis. Next base: position 10,272,238 of record JARHVA010000024.1, read on the forward strand.
AAAAGCGACAAGGCAAGCATCACAACAAAGGAGAACTATGAGAAGGTTGAAATACTCAAAGATAAGCTGCTTGCACTCGTGAAAGTGTGCACGGACCGTGAAAGGCAGGGCTTGATCTTGTTGTGCCAAGAGTTTGCTGATGTCTTCGCTTGAGAATATAGTGATTTGAAGGGTTTCGACCCAAGTTTGGCCCAACATACCATTGAGCTAGAAGAAGGCGCAAGGTCGATCAAGCAGAAGCAAAGGCCTGTCAACCCAATAATTGAGCCTCTCATGCGGAAGGAACTCACCGAGTTGATTGAGTCCAGGATAATATTTCCAATCAAACACTCCTCTTGGCTGGCAAATCTTGTTCCTGTCCAGAAAAAGAATGGGGAGATCAGACTATGAGTTGACTTAAGAGACCTTAATAGAGTCTCTTTAAAAGACCATTATCCTCTCTCGAGCATGGAGCAGATCCTTCAAATGGTGACCGGGAACGAGCGTTTCTCCCTCCTGGATGGGTATTCAAGATATAATCAGATTTTGGTGCAAGACTGTGACCAGTACAAGACAGCCTTCACTACCAAATGGGAAACGTTTGCTTGCAGGAAAATGCCATTCGGACTGTCTAATGCTGGTGCCACCTTCCAACGAGCCATGGACATGGCCTTTTGAGGCCTGATAAATAACACTATGCTGGTGTATCTTGATGATGTGACAGTTTTCTCCAAGGAGGCGAGCCAACACATGAAACACCTCAGGCAAATCTTTGAGAGGTGTAGAGAGTTCGGTATCTCTCTCAACCCGAGGAAATGCATGTTCACTGTCCACAAGGGGAAACTCCTTGGCCACATTGTTTTCAAGGAAGGCTTAACTATTGATCCAGAGAGAGTTCGCTCCATCCTGGAGCTGCCCTTGCCTAAGCACAAGAAAGGCCTGCAGAGCTTCTTCGGCAAAATAAATTTCATCCAAAGATTTATTCCAAATTTTGCGGAGATAGTCAAGCCATTGACCTCTATACTGAAGAAGGATGAGAAGTTTGCATCGACAGCGCAGAGAAAGGACAGTTTTGAAGAGATCAAGCAGGCTATAGCCTAGGCTCCTACTTTGATCAGCCTTGACTTCGCCAAAGATTTCAACCTCTACACCTTCAAAAATAAAGAGGTAATCTCCGCCATGCTTACCCAAGCAAATGGTGATAACCTTGAGCAGTCACTTGCATTTTTTAGCCAAGGCCTAGAGAGTTTTGAACTCAGATACACATATGTGGAGAAGCAAGTCCTGGCAGTGATACAGAGCCTGAAGAAATTCAGGCATATGCCGTCCAACAGTAGAATTCACCTCATGGTTCCACATCTCGGCATCAAGGATTTCTTGACCAACCGTGATCTGAATGAAAAGAGAGCGGGGTGGATCACTAAGGTGATGGAATACGACGTGGATATCAAGATCACCAAGCTGGTAAGAGGGAGAGGCCTGTGTGAACACCTTGATGCAGACTTTAAACAACAAAAGGAGGACAGTCTACTAATTCATGACGCAGCCATAGCAGAAGAACCAACTATCATGAAGGATTGAACATCAGACTTGAGGCATTTCCTTCTCACTGGTGAATGCCCGCAGGGCCTTAATAGGACCAAGAGGAGATATTTCAGACTCCAGTCTCTCCCTTATGTCCTTATCAATGGAGTATTGTTCAGAAGGGATCTCTCAGGAGTCCTTTTAAGATGCATAGACCCAAGTCAGGCCGACAGAGTGCTGTCCAAGTTCCATGATGGGCTAGTTGGTGGTCACTTTGCTCCTAGGCCTACAGCTACAAGAATAATGAGAGCTGGTTACTTCTGGCCTACTCTATTCAGGGACACCCATGCTTGGGTACGGAAGTGCCAGAAGTGTGCACTTTTTGATGGGAAGCAACAGCTGGCTACCATGCCTTTACAACGTATTCAGGTGGAGCAGCCATTCATGCAATGGGGCCTTGACTTTATAGGGATGATTAACCCTCCCTCCAGTGCTAGACACAAGTGGGTCCTAACCGCCACAGATTACTTCACAAAGTGGGTAGAGGCTGTCGCTTTGAAGGAAGCCAACGAAAGTGCAGGCCTGGATTTTTATGAAGACTTGGTGGCAAGGTTTGGGGTTCCAGCTACTATAATCTCAAATAATGCTTTGGCTTTTTTGGGAACTAAAACAAGTGAATAGGCGCTGAGATATGGTATCTATCTTAGCACTTCATCTAACTACTACCCACAGGGGAATGGGCTGGCTGAGTCCACCAATAAGAATCTGATCAGGATCATCAAGAGAACAATGGAGGAGAATCAAAGGACTTGGCATGCCAAGTTGAAAACAACCCTGTGGGCAGATAGGGTCACTCCAAAGAGGGCAATTGGCAACTAGTCGTACACGCTCGTATATGGAAGGGAAGCTAGGCTTCTTCTTTCACTTGAATTGCCAGCGTTGGACCTCGCTCACCAGCTGCAGTTAGAAGGAAGCAACAGCATGGAGGTCAGACTATGTGAGCTAATGGAGCTCCAAGAGACAAGGGACCAAGCTATGGCTTCTATGACCAGTCGCCAACAACAGACAAAGAAACACTTCGACAAGAAATCTTCATCGAAAGGTTTCTCTGAAGGAGACATCGTCTTGAAATGGGATGCGGACCGAGCTAAGCCTGGAAAACACGCAAAGTTGGACGCAATATGGAGTGGTCCATACGTTATCACTCAGTGCAAGCAGCACAATGCATTCCAACTCTCCAGGTTGAATGGTGAGGAACTGTATATCCCAGTTCATGGGATATATCTTAAGCATTATCACTGAGCCCTTCTCCCATCATGTATATATTTCCCTTGCTTTGTTCCTGCTTTTCCTAAGTGCTTTTGCACATGTTAGTAGCTTTTTTAGTCTTGTGTGTGTTTTCGTTTCTTTTTTTTTGGGGGTAAAACTTGTGTGATTGATTCTTGGATGTCTCAAGGCGGTTGCTAACTCTTTTAAAGTTGCATCCCGACCCCGTGCCCAATGGACTCGAAGGCAACTGGTTTCTAAGCATAGCAGGCATGCTTCCCTTGGGAGTCGCCAATTTGTTGACCATTTTGGTCCTGCAGGCCAAAATCGGTCCCTTTTTCTCCCTGCTGTTCTGAGCTAGTTCAATTCGGATTACACAAGTCTTCCAGTGGAAGATGAACCAGTTCAAAGAATGAAAGGGCTTCTACAAAAGCTTCTTTGGACCATTGAACCATTCAGTTCAATTGGTTCAATGAGTTGGTTCAGTTCAATTGGTTCAGTTCATTTGGTTCAAGTGCTCGTTTCAAAGGCTTGGTTCGAACAACTTGCTTCAACGGCTCGTTTCAATGGCTCGGTTCAACGGCTTGGTTCACTCAATTGGTTCAACGGCTCGATTCAAATGAGTTGGTTCAACGTTTGGTTCAAAGGGACCATTCCAATGCCCTTGCGGAGGGCAGTTTCGGGACCCAAGTGTCCTTGCGGAGGGCAGGAAACACTTGCAAAGTGAACAAGGTAAGTTGGAATTTCCTTCGGGGAAGTGAACAAGAGAATTTCTTCAGACAAAATGTCTGAAGGAATTCCTTTGGACATTTTGTCCGAAGAAATTCTTCGAAAGAAAAATCCCACAAAATGAAAAAAGACAAGGCAAAGGCATAAATTGATTTCTTCCGGACTTTTGTCCGAAGGAATTCCTTCGGACAAAAAGTCCGAAGAAATTCGGAGAAAAGGCCACGGGAGGAAAACCCGAAGAAATTCCGAAGGTCAAGCAAAGTGATCGAAACAATTCTTGCGGACTTTTTATCCGCGGGAAAAGTGGCCGAGTGAAAAGACCCGGGGAAATAAGCGAAAAGCAGGGGAAGAAATCCTTCGGACAAAATGTCCGAAGGAATTCCTTCGGGCATTTTATCTGAAGGATTTCAAGACCAAGGAGCCGGAGGACCCCGAAGGGCAGGTGCCCTTGCAGGGGACTCTCGGCCAAAATGAAGGACACTTCTCCAAAGCCGAAGGGTCACCTTTCCTTCGGGAGGGTCCAAAGCAAAATCTTGAAGGAAAGGAAATAGAAAAGGCCGAGCAAAGGAAAAGGCCGAAGAAATTCAAAGGGGTGACGGGCCCAAAGACGTCAAAATCGAGCACGGTGAACTAGCCGTTGGATGTTCAAACGCAGTGACGGATGCACAAACGTCAAATTTAAGGCGGTGAAATAGTCGTTGATTTTGAAAAGCTTAAGGACAGGCCGTAAGTGAACTCGGCAACCTGCCAAGAAGATAGCCCCCGAGGGCCAAAAGCCAGCAAAAGACAAAACCAGGAAAAAATGACGCTGGGAAAAGACAAAAGTTAAGAATGAACCCAACGACCTCCTGATGAAAGAGCCCAAAGAGCCAAAGAAGTAGTAGAAGATAGCCCCCGAGGGCCGAAGGAGCCAGAAGAGACAAAGCAAGGAAAAGACAAAAGAGCCAAGTGCAGAAACGGACAAAACAGTCCAAGTGGCGAAGGAAGGCGTCGACTTAGGGAGTTACTCCAGCGGTTGGAACAGTGCTTGCCATGTGGTCATCAAGGAACGCAAACAGTGAACGACGCGACCCATTTTTCTCCATTTTGCATTTATGAGCAGACAAACCGCGTGGATGCCTTCAAGGAGCGGTCTTGCTTGTGGACAAACGGCGCAGCCTGTGTTTTTAAATGCCTAAAGTCAAAGCAGGAGCTGACACAGCATTATCTATCAAGTGGCTTCCTCTTCCCAAGGCTCGAAACGCACATGGGCCGCTTGTAAAAGGGCGCCAAAAGTCTTTTCCAAGAGGGGCGCCTTTTGTTCTCTTTTCTCTATATATATTGTAACTTCTCATTTTGAGAAGATATCTCTCACATTGTAAGGCGAAGCCTTGCTATTTTTCACTTGGAATCAATAGAATACGCATTTTTTACCTCTATTCTAGTTGGATATATCTCTAAGTGCGCCTGAGTGTCAGTCTTGTGTCCAATCATTGCTTCTTAATGCTTTCACAGAGTTGACACCAACGTACCTGGTATATAAAGAGTGCCATTCCTACAGGTGATAAGAAGAGCTGTTCTTGGAGCGCAGAAGCAGAAGGAGATTACTAGATAGTGTGCTCTTCCTACAACACCTATGGTAAGTCTTTTTACTGTTTGTTTCCATTAAAGCCTCCCTATCAAGCTCTCTGCAGTCTGGTCCTTTTACCAGTTAGACTGTATGTATGTGTTCTTGTGGTTCAGAGTGTGAGTGTGAGTAGACGAAACTTGTTTGGTGCATCACCCTATTAGGTTAGGTTCTGTTGTTTTCAGCATCCTTCTCCCTTTTCAACCCCCCCCAGCTCCCCCCCAATATATATATATATATATATATATATATATATATATATATATATATTAGCAACTTATTGGAATAACTCAGAGCATCAAAGGGAGCTAGCCCTTATCTAGGGACTCTCCCCCTAATTTTGCCAGGGCCACAGGCAAGAGGGGAGTTTCCATTGTTGCGTGTGGAAGGCAAGAGCTCAGCCTCCTGTCAAGGGTGCAATCCACTGCGTCAACAGGAAGCATAAATACGGAAATGAAGAAAATGCTTGTACTTAAGGTCCTCGTTGTTTCAGCCCAGATAAAGTCAATGTTGAAACAAGAAGTAATGCATTACTTGTTCTTGACTATGGAACAGAGCTTACATAAAGAATTAAAAAGATTAGTGATACTCAGGAAACCCCCACATCATCCCTAAAGGAAGCTGACTTAATAGAACAGTTTTTTAATAATAAATTATTCTCCTTGTGTTAGACAGCTGACTTGGAGAGATATCTTACTGCCATAAATGCATGTTAATTTTCCTTTGTAGGCTATTATCTTAGCATTCACAATATCATACAAATGAACAAACACAGTGTAGTATAATAAAGCATCACAACACAGAATAAACACAAGATGGAATGCTACTGAAGTCTTTTTCGTTAGGCTTATGATGTACAATACAGTCGTCTCTCAGTGGTGGAAATCAAACAGAATCAATGTCATGAGATAAAATGCTATACTAAGTCCAATGAATCAAACACACTAAATGCCATACTTCGCAAGGGGAGGCGAGAGTTGTGGACAACCACCACCATCAGGAATTAACTTCTCATCGAAAACTTAATTGACTCATACAACTACATCATCTCATAACTTATAACCCTTTTATTAATTGAACTTTTATTTTCTTATTCATGACTAAGTACAATCATTATTATAGGCTACTAATCTATAACCTCTTTTAAGATGAGCCGTCATCCTCAACAACTAGTAGGCTGAGAACTGGGAGATGACATTGTGCTAGTTTAGAATTGTGCTTTGCAAGGCAAGGTCGTAGGAGAGGGAGCTGGGGTAGATGATGGGGGGGTGGCAGGAGTACGGGAAGGAGATGATGACACTGAAGTTCTCACCATGCTCTTCCTCAACTCATTGTTAGGAATAACTCTGTCACAACCAATTTAATTTCTGCTGCAAGATTTTCAGCCCTTTACACTCATATGTTGATTTCATAACTTTCATATCCTTTTTTGCCATCATCTATTTCCCTATGCCAAAATGTTGCCAACCCCATCTCAAACTTGGCTGCTTTGTTCAAAGCAACTTCTTCTTTTCTTAGCCTGATCTGCCTGGTTTCTAGCATTACATTTCTCATAATTTTTTTTTTTGGGACTTTGTGAGTTGCTTTCCAATATCACAACCCGCAATGTCAAACCAAGGCCTCTTGCCTCTGCCTGTTCGTGCATTGTCTTCATTAGCTGGATCTACTGATCAGTTGTGTGTTATTGGTTGTCGAGGGCCAATCTCTTACTATTTTCTGATCTTGGCATGACATAGTTCCATTTTGTGCACAGGTCCAGGTAAGCCAACTTATCTATTGCCCCTGGAATAGTCAGACCATAAAACTTCTCACGGTTCATCTATCATTTTTCCACTTTAGAGTGTGAACTAATGTACTCCGTGCGAAAAATCAGTGTTCCTGAGGTGGTCGTGAAGTACTCGTATGTCTTGTGCCTGAAACCCACATATAATTCATTACCATTGATTATCCAGGTCTCTTCTCTGTTTTTCCATTGTGTCATCTTAGAGTTTCTGACGTCTGCCTTAATTTGTGTATGCAACTTGGATAGTTGCAAGTGTAAACCTTCCCATTCATTGGGATTCCTCTTTTTTCAACTCAAAAAATAATCAAGATGCAAGTACCATCTGCGACTTCCTATGGGTATCCACTGCTCTTGACATAGTCCCAGAGGGTGTCTCCTCTAATGGTCCCTCTGTATGCTCTGGTGTTTGCACTTGTGTAGCCAATCCCAACTTGGAATCTGTGCTGGCGCTATCCTCCTTATCTACCTCAGTGAATTTTATTTCATCTGCAAGATTAGCCTATGATTTGGCCTCTCTATGTGGCTTCGTAGGATGACTCCTCAGAGGGTGCCTAGTGTTTGTTTGCCGGATCTTGGTCTGCTGTGGCAAGTCCTCCTCAACCTCTGCATCTAATTCCTTGTCGTCCTCATCATCATGTCCATCATCTTCTTTGATGCTTTCTTCATCTCTTTCATCTCCCAAGTGCCCTCCTTCATCTCCTTGTTCTTTCTTTGAATTTTTTGCCATGAAACATCTTCTTTACAATATACTTTGTTGCTTTTACTTTTCACCAAAATTAACTTTGAAATTAAACTCCTAGAAAGATTGCTATGGCTATAGAATATATGCCCTTGATGGATGACAACGTTGTTGGCCTAGAAAAGGGCTCCTACAAATGGTTTGGCTCGCTCCAAGGGGCTAAATTTGTGCACAGACAAGTGGGTGTGATGGTCGGACTGTTGGGTGCCCACTCTGAATGGACCCCCTAACAGGGTTATGAGGCTGCAAGTTGAATAGTTAAAAGGCTGGGATTTAAGACTTAGTTTAGCGAGTAGTATATATTAACAATAAGTTAAAAGCTTAGTTATGTGAAGGTACCTTCAAGAGGTATGCTTCTTTTGAAGGTAACCTTTGGGCATGTAGACATTTCTATCTTTTCATCATTAGGATTTTATGCAAGAGAGTAGCTGTTGTAATCTGCAATATATTGCTACTTAATTTATATTAATTATTGTTTTATATTTAAGTGTGATTATGATTTACAGTTGCATAAATTAAAACTGTTGTTAGTTTAACTATTTAGGGCCTGAATGGATTTACATTAGTGAACCCAATGATCCAACTAAGATTGGTATGTGTTAGTGTATCTACCAGAAGGGTTAGTAGATCGGATTAAGAAGACACTGATTGGCAAGAGAAGGGATAAAAGAGATAAACATGAGAAGGTGCTAAGTGTATGCAGATCAGTCCACTTGTGGAGACAGAATCACCAACAAAACATTGACATTAGTGAAATACTGATCTGTCCAGTAGAAGTGTAAAAGACTGATCTGTGCGGTAGAAGTAGATCTGATTTTTACATAGTTAAAACAGCTAGCATATTAAACACAAGGTCCATTCACAGGGTATGATACAGTAGTTGCCACACAAGATTTAAAGCCACTTGACTATACCAGGTGAAGGAGAAGAGTCACAACACAAGGTAGAATAGAAAGTCAAGGTTTAAAAAGACAAATGATTGAACCAAAACACTTCAGTCCAAAAATCATCAAGATTCAATGGAGCTAAGACAGCAGATCCTCTCATTCATTGTCTGGATTGGGATTTTTTTGGAAAGTAAATATGATAATGGATGATATAATGAAAATAGACTTATTTGTACATATGCTAGAAGGTTTACCCAGAAAATGGTTTCGCCAATGGATGACAGAAAGAAAGGTTGGGAAACATTAAAATCAGAATTTTGTAAAGAGATTTGAAAATGGCACACGGATGAACAAATCACAATGTTTAAAGCAAGGACTGCAAGAATAGATTAAGGATTATAATTGAAGAAAACCAGACCTAGCACAGACATTGTCTAAATCATTAGGAGATGAGTTCTGTTGGGTGAATATTTTGTCAATCAGCGTACTAATAAACAAAATAGGTCTGATCAACCACAGCAGGAAGATTGGTCGGCCAAATGTGTAGGTTTACCACATCAAAAGGGGACTAATCTCTCCTCTCATCAAGAGGAGGTTCCCTATAAATATGCAAGAGCTATTTACTATATATATATGCTGAAAATAACACTCGGGGGTAGGATAAACCATCCATCTCTCTTCTTTCAGAGATGATGTTAAAAAACAGAGGAGAAAATCCTGGTGAAAACATTGAAGACACTTCTCTTCTTTCAGAAGTGTTCTTGCAGGAAACAACAGGGTTTTCTTTCAGGTATGATAAATGACTGGTAACAAAGGATAAGAACCAGCAGGATGAAAATGGAACGCAAAGTCTCCACTTTAGCTGCCCAAAGAGTGAGATACGAAAGACAATGAGGGCACAAAGTTGTCCCAAGGTCTTTTACACAGAAACAAAAAGAAAACACACACTGAAGACAAATATGACAACACAAAGTCTGAAAGTAGCTGGTTTCAGGACACTTTCCTCATCACTTCCACTAATTCTGCTTGTTAGATTAAATAAACAAGAAGACATTCAGAAGACAGACATAAGAACAATCTTCTAAAATGATACAAGATATGACAGCACAAAGTCTGCAAACAACTTGCTTTCTCATTCAGATAAAATAATATGAACAACAATCTGAGCTCAAAGTCTCAGTATTCGCCTTTCAATTTGGGCAGAGTTTTGCTTCTGTGATAAAAAAGGTCTCCCCCTTTTTTGCATCGAATGAGAGATTACATTCTATAGAGGCCAGGAGAGACTTGGCACTTTGTCCTATGGAGCGACCCATGCTGCACAATTAATGCCTTGGATGCATTTTTTATTCTGTCAGGGAGGGCCACGCTGGAGCAGGGTGGTTGCCTTAACTGTGGCATGTTGGTTCATCTCCTTTGTCTACTCCCGGGCCTGAATTACTCATTCCATCACCTGCTAGCCGCGCAACTGTCTACTCTGCCTTTATTCCAAAGGGGACAAACAGGTTGCGCTTTCAATGTGTGCAGGCCCCAAATATCTACTCGGAGAACTGCTTCACCTACTGGAATTGATTCCTGCTGAGTTTCCCTCTTTGTCTCTTCTCATATGGCTCCGGCTTTAGGGTCTTTGAATGCGTTCGGGTCCGCATTTTAAATTTGCGAAGCTCAACAGACACTTCTTCATAGCAAATTCGCTGCCTGCAGGTCTTTTATATTTTGAAAGTTACCGGCTAGCCAGTCGTCTTAAATTTGACGTTTGCGGGCCTGTCATTCTTCTCAGCAACTCCCTTTGTGTCTTTCTTGCTCGCTATGGCCGCTTTCCTCTATGACGCGGGCGAGGACACATGGCGGCATCCGCAGCTTTGAAATAGGCTTTTTGGAATAAGCTTTGAAACTTGTTAGAGACCGTTGGCGCGGATGCAGACACTTGGCTGCTTCCACTGCACTTTGAGGCTTGACCCTCCCCGAAGGAGGCTTGAAATAGGCCCGTTTCTGAGTGTCGAGTGGCCCCCCGCAAGGGTACCTACCCCTTCGGGATCATCCAAGTGGCCTTCGGGCTTTAATCCTTTCGGAGGACTTTTCGTCTCTTTATTTCCTTCGGACAAAATGTCCGAAGAAATTCCTTCGGACAATTTGTCCGAAGGAGACCTTTCCTTGGTTTTGTGTTTTTGCATTTGAGAGTGCTCCGTCTTTGATACGTGGCGCCTTTCGCCGCTTTTAACCAGAGACACGTGGCGTCTTCCGCTGCATCATACTGAAACCTTCCACCGTTGACACTTGGCGCTTTTCGCTCTCGGGCTTTTGCAACACCATAGAAACGTTTGGGGCTCATTTGAGTTCTCACGGACGATGACACTTGTCGGATTCCACTTGCTTTAGTCATTCGCCCGGGACCCACCACAGTCTTTGCTCAATACAGTGAAGCTAAAGGAAGGGACTGCGGATATTGACACTTGGAGGCTTCTGACAAGCTTCAAAAGGGACACGTGGTAGTATCCGTCACTTTAGAAACAAAGTATAATGTGTCTCAGCAGACGACACTTGGCAGCGTTCGCTCGTCCTTTTCTTTTGCGCGCGCTTTGGTTGAACCATCTGTTTCGTTGCTTCTTTCTTTGACTGAGGCCGCCTTTGAACCTTTGAACCCGTGAACCATTGAACTTTGAAGCGGTTCAAGGTTCAACGGTTCAATCGGTTCATTCCTTTTATTTGGCTAAGTCTCTTTGATATCTTTTTGAACCAAATGCGTTGAACCTTTTGGTTGTTGAACCCGTTGAACCGATGAACCAAAATGGTTCAAGGTTCAATGGTTCAACGGATCAAGCCTTTGAAACTCGTTAAGTGCTCGGAGCCGTGGAACCTTTGAAACGGTTGAACTTTGAACCTCTGACAAATGCGCTTAGCTCTTGCTGATGACGTTGAACCTTTGAACCCATTGAACCCGTTGAACCAAAATGGTTCAAGGTTCAACGGTTCAATGGTTCAATCCTTGCTTAGATGCTTGCCGATGGACATTTTTGATCGAACCAAGGCGCTGAACCAATCCTGAAAATGACTAAGTGTTGGAAATTGGTTCTTTTGATTGGACTCATCTGCAGAAGCCTTTGAACCTGTTGAACCTGCTAATCCCTTTACTGAAAAAGCTTGAAAAATGAGGAATTTGAAAGCTCAGAACAAATTTTGAGAAGGAAAGAGAGAAATTTTGGTCTGTGTAGGGCCAAAATAGTCCGTAGGTTGTCCCAAAAATGAGTGACATTTTTCGAGGACAACAAGTTCAAAAAGAAATATTTTATGGGAGGTTAAGAGAGGAATTCAAACAAAGTTTAAAAGTTGCACCAACTTCAGGGTATAAAGAAACTTTCAACTGTATGTTGGATGTAGAACAATAACAATTATTAGATGTCGGAGAATTAGAGGTCAACAATGAAGGGGGTTCTGACTGTAAATGGCTACAAAATGTTCAAAACTATGATACAAGAAGAAAATCCAAGAATGGATAAGACAGAAAAATCAGGAATCTGGTGTTTGAAATTCCATACAAGAGGACAGCGAGAAAATGAATGCACTATAAAGTTTTGTTTGATTTGAAATGTAAAGACATGACATTAAGGAGTGCTTATTTAATTTAAAAACAAAAGCAAAAGAGATATGCAATGTGTGCTAGCACAATAAGTGCCTAAAGCTTTAGCCAAAACTAGGTTTGATACACCCACTTTAGGGTTATACGGTAATGAATTAATGCCTCTGGACATAGTCACAACATGGGATGTATAAACACAAGAAATTAGAGATCAACTGGAAACAATAATGATGATGTGTCACGGGCTCCTATGACAAGGGACTAAAATGGGCGACCCATTATACAATGTAAAAAATGTTGCAAATGGGGACATTTTGGAAGAGAATGTCTCAGTGCACAACCCACATAGAAAATGTGCACTGAATGTGGTCCAGGAGACTACTCAGATGAGGAGTGACCAAAAACAAAATCGGTAAACATGGTAGAAATAGATGATTGGGATCATGAAAATTATATTGTGACTGTTACTAGGGCAGCCAAAAGATGGATTTGGATGTGAATATAGAAAAAATAGAATGCAAGAAGCGGTGCAAGCACTAAAAGAAATAAATTCACAACCTAGTCCTAAATCAGGACAACCACTTAGTGGACAAGAATTAATGAGGGGAAAAAAAATAGAAACAAGAGGAGAAGTCATATCTGGGTAAACAACTCATGTCATTTGTGGTTATGGTCCTAGTTTAACTGCTAATTGATGATGCAATGCAATAAGAAAAGCAAGAGATCATAAAACACCAAAAAGTGAGGAAAGGAGAATTTGTTATGTGAAGAAGATGGAATGGAGATTAATGGTATGTTCTGGATCAATACTTTGATTGATGGTGGTTCATGGGTACATATTCTCTCAAAATTCAGTTCGCATCAATTAGGATCACCTAAACTATTATTACTAGATGTTTGCCTAAGAATGGAAAATAAAGCAAGAATTATACTAGGTGTTGCGCTCCCAAGGTACAAAGTTATAAGTAGTAAATTAATACAAACCTAGAATTAACTTAAAAAAATGGCTCTGTAGTGCTCCAATAGTCCATTTTCTCCTGTAGGCTTCCATGCCTCATTTCTCTCTACTCCTATGTTGTTTGGGTACGGGTACGGATACGGGGACGTCTCGGGTATGCGGGTACATCATTTTTCAAAAACCTTGATTTGGATACGTAGTGGGTACGTCCATGTATATATATATATATATATATATATATATATATATATATATATATATATTACTCATTTTTTTAGTAAAACACTTGAAACTACATAGTGTGAAAATATTTGTCTATAAATGATAAAACACTTAAAAATATATAATATTCATTCATTACTTCAAAGACAAGATGTACATTCAAATCTAGAACAAATCATCTCGATTGTCTACAAAATCATGAACACCACTCCCATTATTTTTCAACTTTATCATTTACTGACACTTTCTCTCACAAGGGCTCATCAGTGCATTGAATTTCACAAGTGCATGCCTTAAGGGGTGCACAAGGAATGGGGTGGGATCAACTTGTGGCACTTTGCGAGAGATATTCTCATACTATTCTATCATGCATGCATCCCTTCATGCAGCTTTCATACCTCCTATGATGTCTCCTTGAAATCTTGAAACCTTGAAATATGGCTAAGTTTGAAACACTGAAACCCTGGAATCTGATTAACTCTGAAATATGATAGGATCCTTCAAAACCTAGAATTTGCATTATAGCTCCTAGCAGTCCGAACCCCTCTCAAACATCCTGAAAGTATATAAATAAAATATAACTTAAAGTATAAGTTTACATTTAGATATGGACATCTAGTTATTTAGATATGGACATCTAGTTTCTTATACTTAAATGTTTATTTTATTTATATACTGTTGGGTTCGGACTGGATTTACATTTAGGGTTGCTTAGTTTTAGGGTTTTTTTTAAGGATTTTCTGAGGTTTTTTAAAAAAAAATCGCCATTTTTCTGCCGGAATCCCTTGGGCACACCCGGAGATGTCTCAGGTACTACCGGAGGCATCCATGGCCGTGCCGGACGTTTCCGATACGTCCACAGACGCCTTCGGGAGTACCCGGGACATCCCCATGCCGAAGGCGTCTCCGAATAGGAGGCACCGGGGGGGAGGGTACCCTTGCAACGTAGCTCTACTCCTACAATTTAACCCGGGGCTTCTGTCTGTTTGCTCCATGACGTCCTCTATTCTTCTAGCTCTACTATTGCCATGAGAATAGGGTTTTCCCTTCCTCATTCCTCTTTGAATCTCCATACATATACCTTGCCCCTTTCCTTTGTTGATTGACAGTTCAAATATTCTAATACCTCGTCAAAGACATCTCAAGGCTCTCCTTGTTCTTTCATTGGCACCCTTGCGAAACCCAGGACAATCTTCATAGGTGCCCTTGGTCAGCCCGCGACTTCTTTTGGATCTATTTCCTTAGGCTGTTTTTGTGTGGAGGTTTGTGAGGAAATCATTGTCCTTGATTTGAGTCAGGGTGTTGTAGATCAAGTGGTTTTTTACAAAGAACACTGTCTAATTTTCCATTTCAATGGACTCTAGCCCAAGCTCGTGTTAGCAAATGAAAAGATGTTTGTGAAAGCACTTGATGATTTGATTAGTGCATCAATCTTATTTATGCAATCCAAAAATTGGTTACAAGCAAATGGTTACCACAATTATGGAGGTTATCTGTTTAGACTTTAACTAATTTCAGTTAAGTCTTATTACATTATTTAACACCCCCTCTTAATGATTAAACTAGAGACAACTCCAAATTTGTCTCGAAACTTTACAAAAAGAATATAACCAAGAGGTTTAGTCATTAGATCTGTAGGCTGCTCTATAGAAGCATAGAAGTGAAGAGAAACTTCACTAGAATCAACCAACTATTGAATGTATAGTGATGATGTATCTCGATGTGTTTGGTGCGAGCATGAAAAACAAGATTTTTTACTAACTTCAATACACTTTGATTATCACAAAACAGTGGAGTAGGTGTATATGAAGGAAGTTGCAAATCAGCTAGAATCCAACATAGCCAAACTGCTTCACAACTGACACTAACTGTTGCTTTGTATTCTGCTTCAGTGGAAGAGAGAGCAATGGTATGTTGAATCTTGCTTTGCCATGAAACAACTCTTCAACCAAAAGAAAACATTTACCTGGTGGTAGATTTCCGAGTATCAACTGATCCTCCCCAATCAGAGTCTGTATAACCAATCAATCTGAAATCTATTGTCCTCCAATAGAGAATGCCAAAGTCAAGAGTTCCTTTGACATCGCAAAACATGTTTTGTTGTCCAGTATACTAGCTTCGGTTGAGACAAAAACCGAGAAATGTAGCTAACAACAAAACATAAATCTGGTCGAGAGGTGGTAAGATATATCAAGCTGCCCATCAATTGTCTATATAAGGATTCATTGACCAGTGATGAATCATCATGCGCTGCTAATTTCAGCCCTACCTCCATAGATGTAGAAGCAGAATTAAAATCCATCATTCCAAACTTCTTTAAAAGAGTAGTGGCATACTTGACCTGAGCAAAGAAAATGGAGTGGTCATGTTGCTAGAATTCTACACCCAAACAATAGTGTAGGAGGCCTAAATCAGTCATATCAAAAGCAGTGCACAAATCTGATTTGTCTTTTTGAATCGTTGTCTCCACTACTTGTGATGGCAAGGTCATCAACATACACAATGAGTATCACAATGTCATCATCAGTGCTTTTGATATAGAGATTCAGATCAAATGGACTTCGTCTGAATCCAGAATCTCGTAGACGCTGATCAATTTTGATGTACCAGGGTCGAGGAGCCTACTTAAGCCCATACAAAGACTTCACCAATTTGCAAACCAAATGATCACGACCAGATTCATGAGAACCTTCAGGTCACACCATGTATACTTCTTCATCCAAATCGCCATTTAGAAAAGCTCTTTTGACATCCATTTGAAATACTTTCCAACCAAACTGAGATGCAATAGAAAGAAGTAACCGAAATGTGACCATTTTTGCAGTAGGAGCAAAAGTCTCCTCATAGTCTATTCCCCCATGTTGTGAAAATCCTTTTGCAACAAGACGGTCTTTGTACTTGTCCAAAGTACCATCATCCTTGCATTTGACTTTTACACCCATTTGCAGCCAATGGGTTGCTTCGTTGGAGGTAAATCCACCAATGTCCAGGTATTGTTTCTCATCAAGGCATCATATTCTGATTGCATCGTTTTCTTCGACTCAGGGTTGCCCTGTGCATCAGAATATCGTTGAGGCTCTGAAATAGTGAAAAGATCAGAAGCAAGAGTAAAATACATAAGCTCTTCATCATTAGTTGAATCCACAATTGACTTTCCTAGTTGTCGAGACCATGTATGAGATTGAGGAAGATCCCCCCCTCGTACATCCTATAGAGTGGTGCAATACCACTTGGGTCTCTTCTGTACCAATGATTCCTATACTTACTAACATCAGATGGAGTGGTCGACTCAGGTCGACGACATTGATACACTAATGGAGTGTTAGCCATAGATTGCTTCACTGAAGACTGTGATGGTGTCTCCAAAACATGTGGTTCCTCATCTTTCAAAGGAAGTATAATGCTAGAAACCTCTGGATTATCAGAGATAGCTTGTTGATTACAAACAAAAAATGATTTTGTTTCTTTTACATCAACATCCGGACTAATGATGATCTTGTTGGTAGACACATTTATTAGTCTATATCCCTTGGATTGAGTACTATAACCAACAAAGAAATATCGTGCACATTTAGAATCTAGTTTACTTCTCTGTTTTTTAAGAATGAGAGCATATGCAACAGAACCAAAAACACAAAAATGTGTTACCTTTGGTTTGATGTTGGACCAGGCTTCTTCTGGAGTGATGTTCTCCAAAGTCTTGCAGGGACTTTTGTTCAGTATGCAGATTGTTGTGTATACTGCTTCTCCCCAGTATTTATACGGCACACCTCTGCTATGCATCATGGATCGAGCCATCTCCATGATTGTGTGATTTCGCCTTTCACCATTCTGCTGAGGAGGGTATGGGGTTGTTAGCTGTCGATGAATTCCTTCCTTGCCGCAATAGCTCTGAAATTGCTTTGAAGTGAATTCTCCCCCATTATCGGATCTTAAGGCTTTGATGTACCAACTTATTTGATTTTCTACCAGTGCTTTAAATTTTACAAACTCAGCGACACAATCAAACTTCTTGTTCAAGAAGTAGACCCACATTTTTCTAGAACTATCATCTACGAACAACAAAAAATACCTTGCACCAAGAACAATAGATGACTTCCAAGATGGCTCGCATAGATCTGCATGAACAAGATCAAGGGGCCCCTTTGCTCTCCAGGCACCTTCAATGGGAAAAGGTTTCTACTTCTGTTTGCCAGCGAAACAACCTGCACATATATCTTGCTTGACCTAAATAGTAACCAATCCAAAAACCATATTTTATTTTTAGAGTTTGGCCAAATACTGAAGATTGAGATGTCCAAATCTCATGCCATACAACACTGATATTATCCTCCACAATTAATGCATTCAAACTGATAGTGGCAGGATCAACAAGTCTATACAAGCAATTTTGCCCAATGCCTAGGGCTATGACTTTATCATCTTTGATATCAGACACAATAAATTTCTTTCCTGAGAAATTGATAGTAATGTGAGGGTTTCCAATTAACTGACTGATTGATAAAAGATTTTTGTTCATCTTAGGTACATACCTAACATTCTTGACTATGAACTTTGCAGCATTATTCAATACAATGTGTATATCTCCTATCCCTTCTACAACATATGATTTACCATCACCCAAGGAAATTGAATTTGAAAAACTTTCTTTTGTAGTGAAATTAACGTACCAATCTTTTCGACATGTAAAATGCCATGATGCACCGGAATCAAAAAACCAATCACTGATAGTCCTCTCATTAGAACATGATGCCATGAGAGCATATTCTTCCTCAAATTCAACTTCAACTACTGCCACATTTGCATGTCCTTTTGCCCTCTTGTTATGTGTTAGATCATATTGTCTTTTTATGCATTCTTTCTTAATATTACCAAATTTTTGACAATAATAATATTTTACCTTGAATTTTGGGGAAGATGAAGACGTCCCTGAATGTCTTTTCCATTTCCCTTTGGATTGAGTTGCAAATGCCTACGTTCTTTTTACAGCAAATATGAACTCACCTAATCAAAAGTGAGAGTGTTACTCTCTATCATCGAGTGCAAAGCTTTTATGAACTATTCATACGAAGGTGTCAGGTTGTTCAGAACAAGAGCCACCATAGTCATCCACCTTTTTGTTGATCGCTGACAATTGGTCACAGAGATCTTTCATCCGTAATAAATGCTCGTACAAAGACCCACCTTTCGACATTTTTGTAGAAAACAATAGATTTTTCAAATAAAGTACTCGACTCTTTTTCGAAGTCCGGTATTTGCTCTTGAAACTGGTCCATAGTGCACTTGCTTGTGCAACATTCCGGACCTCCAGAATCATGTCATCCGACATTGAAAGTTTCAACAATAAAAGGGCTTCTTTATGACATGTCATAATCGGCAAAATTCATTGCTGACCGGTGTTCTGTGTCAAGTATTATCTTGTCGCAATCACGAAATTCCACATTTGTCAAGATTTTATGACTCCATACATGATAATTATGCCCAGTTAATTTTTGGGCCTCAAGAAGGATGAGATTTTAGATATTGGCCATTTTCATTCCAAAAAATAATTTTTAACCAATAAAATAAAATTCCACACAATTGAACTATATATATTCTTTTAATTTCCCTAATTTTGGAATTTTCAACCACTTGCAAAAATATATTTAAAAAAAAACTCTGAAAAATATCAAATGAACTCACGAAAATTTTATTGGGGACTGTGCCCTTCCACGACTGTTGTTTTGACTGCATTTTGATTCGCGATTAGAAGCCCTAGCGACCTTTGCTGGTCTACCCAACCAACAACCTTCATCGACTGTATTGTCTCGTGTGCACCTTCAACTGCAAATTTAAGCCCTCAACAATCACCAAAAAACCTCGACGATCTCCTTGCAGTGTCGGTTTTTGTCCCTGCCGCATCTTTTTTCCACAAACCCATGCTTGCCCTTCCTACGACTTGCTTTGCGTTGTCTCCCTCGTGTTTCCTCCTCACATTTTCTCCTCGACGCAAAAAACCTCTGTGTTTGTCTCCTCCCGCATTCAACTCGAACGGGACTGCTCTGTGCATAAGTTGAAGGTCGATGGGACTGCTCTTTCGTCTTCACCTTCAATCTCTTCCTCACTGCGTTCTCCTTTCCACCTTCGATCTCTGCTTCTCCTGTGCAAACCAGGGTTTCCGCAAATGATGAACACTTGTACCTTTTTTGGCTTCCTCGAGTGGGCTTTGATACCACTGTTAGCAAATGAAGAGATGTTTGTGAAAGCACTTGATGATTTGATCAATGCATCAATCTTATTTATGCAATCCAAATTTTGGTTACAAGAAAATGGTTACAACAGTTATGGAGGTTATTTGTTTAGACTTTAACTCATTTTAGTTAACTCATATTACATTATATAACAGCGCACAGATCTTCACAAATGGGTTTCCACCTCTTGGAAATCCTTTCTTTCATAGGAAATTCAGGTTTATCCCTATCCCAAGGATGTTTTTATTGCAGTGTGTGATGCTGTAGAGGACAAAGCTTGCATTCTTGAATCTCGGCCATGGTTTCGGGGAGGTGCAGGATTATTTTTGAAACCTTGGTTTCCATCTTTTAAACCTTTTTTGCACACTATTTCCTCTACTCCTATTTAGGTTATGCTTCCAAACCTTCCTCTTTATTTCTGGACTATTTATAGCTTCTTAGGCATTGAGGAATTCCCGTAGTTTTTTTCATTGCTGCTCTCCCAAAACTGATCAACAACATTACACTACCTATGCCAAACTATGTGCAAAGCTTGATTTTTCTAAAGGTTTTCCAGAAGAAATCTGGTTTAGGGTGGGAGATCAAGTTGGGAACCAGAATTAGGACTATGATCAGGTAGTGTTTAGGTGTTGTCCCTGCTTCACTCATGGGCACCTTGCTGCCAACTGTTTGGCAAGGGCCACTAATAAAGCGGTGGGACTTGGTGGGTTCAAAAGGAAAACAAGATATCTAACCTAGTGGCATGGAATAGAGGATCACCACCATTTGGTGGTGCCAGATAACCGTGTCTCTGAGCTAGAGACTAATTCCTCCCCTATTGGGAATAAGGCTGGTCTTTCTTCTTTTGGCCTTCATTTAAAGCTCGTGCTCCTGAAAACTTTAAAACTTCTCTTGCTAACATGGCTGCTCCCGCTTTTGCACCCCTTTCTTGTTCAACAACACAGGGTGCTTGTGGTCCTCTGAGAGAAGAAAGAGACTCTCTCCTTTTCCTCAGGTGGGAGTTTTTGGGGACTTGCCAGAGTAATAGGCCACAAATTCTGCTGTTGTTTCTGATTTCTCTACCCCCCCTGCAACCTTGTTTTCTAGAGTCTCTTGCTAAGGGGTTTTCAGATATTGGTCGGATAGAGCTCAAGAGAAGAAAAGCTTCAGAGAAAGAGTCTCTTTCCAATTGGATGATTCTTAGATCAAGAAAGGGTTTGCATTAATTTATTATCATTCCTATGCTTTAGTTCTATTAGTGCCATGGTTTTCTCCTTGCTCTTCTTATCTCTCTTTCTACTCCTCTCCCTTTTCTCCCCATCAACACAACGTAACAACCTGTAAATTTTCCAAGGGTGAGGGCCCCAATAGAAACCCTCGATTTACCAATTAAAAAAAAGTTAGAATTCCACAAAAGTCAAATGGAAATAGAATTTGTAGTTCGTTAAATAAAAGTTGTTGCAAAACCATATGATACTAAGACATCCATGGCTAAGACAGGAAGAAGGCTTACATGATTGTCATCATGAAATGATATCTATAAAAAATGGTGATAATAAATTGACCACAAATACTAATACTACAAAATTGATTGAAGTAAAAAAGCATCAAGCATAAGCAATGCTTCTAATTCAAAGAGACAATTTGAACCAAATGAAGAGGGAGCTCTCCATTTAGACAGCTGTTATGAAGATAGCTGATATTTTGACATAGGCTTGTTCTATTGGAAAATGAGTGAATACAAAATGTTTCACTCAGCCTATGTTATTGAAATTGAAGAATGGACGAAATAAAAAACACCACCACTACAGGGCATCAAGAAATTGATTGTTGACAACAGCAAACAATGACTAACAACCGGTGAAGGAGAACAACCACCATGTCTTATATTGAATTTAGGGCCAAAAACAGTCCTTTAGCAAAACAATTGGATGAGATAGGGTTGACGATGCCATTTGTACCAACCATGGTATTCAGTAAGCACTAAAGGGAAATGTGATTGCATCAATAAACATAAGTAGTTCAACAATTAGCTATGGCATTGCCTCGTTTCACTACAAAACAAGCAATTAGGATGAAATTTGTGGTGACAATTCTGAATGGTGAATACATATATAACCTGATAGGGGAGAGAATATGATGGTTGGAGCAAGTGGATAAGCAATAGATGAATAAAGGTGATGATTAGTGACAAAGCACTGCCAATTGACGACAAAGCACCATTGATTGAAATCAACGGAAGTTATATATGGGAGTAAAAAAGAATGATTACTAACTCTTAAAGATTATCCGGATAAAGAGATACAAGAGTCTAGTACATGTAAATCATTGTCAAATTCATAGTCTAGTTTATCTCAAAGTTTGTATGCTACTATAACTGTGCAAAACTAAGATTGAATTTTACAATGGTTAATCATATTGCCAAAGATAAAAATATAAATTCAAACTTGGAAAATGCAACAAAGAAACAATGGTAGCCAACACAAGACTAACTGGACCCACTAAAGATTTTCCTATTACATCTTTATGTCAATCACGAGTCGAGCTGTTCCTTTTGATGGGCAAGCAAGTGTTAGGCTCATAAAGCTGCAAATTGAATAGTTAAATAGATGGGATTTATGACTTCGCTTAGTGAAGTAGTAAAAAATACTTGTAAATGTTAATAAGTTAAAGGATTAGTTACATGAAGGTTCCTTCAAAAGGTATGATTCTCTTGAAGGTACCCTTTGGTGAGTACTTATATTGAGACATTTCCATTATTTCATCATCAAAGTTTTATGCAAGAGGATAAGTGTTGTTATATGCAGCATATTTGTTTTTATATTTATATTAATTGTTATATTTCTAAGTGTGATTGTTGATTTATTGTTGCATATATCAATTGTTATTGCTTTTAGTGATTGTTTAGTACCTCACACCTCCATTTCTTCTTTAGGGGGGAGGAGATCGAGATCACCAACACCTATATTTACTTGGGGGTGCAGTTCTCTGGACCCCGTTTTAGTTTGAGACAGGCCCTTTAGCCTTGAGTTAATAAGGGTTGTGGATCTTTAGCCCTCCTCGAGAGACAATGTTTTCAATACCTCTTTCAAGACATTTCTTCCAAGATGTCTCTCATGGACACCCTTATCAGACCCATTATTCTCTATGACTCCGTGGTTTGGGGGCCCTCTTTGCTTGAGTTGGATTGGGCTTCAGTCGAGAGAGACAAGATGCTTCTCCTCCGCCGCATTATCAAGTGCAAGCAGACTGCCCCCAGCACATCATCCTTGCATAGTTTGGGGCACGACCCTTTCGGCTGGAGACTGTGTTTGATCTGATCTTTCTTGCATCGCATCTGGAGCTTCACCAACTCAGTGAAGGAGCGGGACAAGTACTTGTACTTGGCATATTGTTCTTTCAAGACCATTGCCCTTTCTAACTTTCCGAGCCGGGCTTGTTGGTATGCAGGGGTCTTAGATCTCTAAGAGTCCGTGGGTATTAAGATGGATCGTCTCCCTCCATTTAGGTACTCCTTGGATGCATTGAGCCACCTTCTACCTACCAGACAAGAGCTGAACAAGATCATTAGGGAGGATATTTACAAGCAGATTATCCATACCACTTGGGTAAACCCTCATGGTGGGTTACACCCAAAGATGGCCTTTTACGCAAAGCACTTCTTGGGACTGCATGACGGGCTTATTGTCTGTCCTCAGTATACACTCTGCCATTGGATGCACACTTTTTGCATTCCCCTAGGCTAGTTTTGAGTGGGTTCTCATAGGCTTCAGATTGAGACAGACAACCAGATGGATCGTTCAGACAGGATTTGCTAGTTATGCAGCCTTTAGGAGGTTGAGACGAAAGAACATTTCATCTTCCACTGCCCCATCTACTACGTGATCAAGGGGAGGTTCCACTACCTTTTCAAGGGGACTCAGACTCTCACTGACTTCTTTAGATATGATGACCAAAGATGCCTGGATTTATACATGCAAGAGGCTCTTAGGCTTTGTGGCCATACTATTCAAGTCCCCACTAGACTAGACTCTACCCAGCGGATCACTTCCTTTTTAATGGTGCTACCTTCAGGGAAGATCACTAAGCGCCAAGTTGATATCAGCATAGCTTCACACTCCAGATCAGTGCGGATCCGGGGGACCATCCACAGTTCCCTGAGATCTCATTGGCATAACCATACCAATTCCAGTACCAGGGGATAGACAAGATCCACTAGATCTTTGCGGCGTGCTACCTTCTCTAAACAACAACACAGTAGGCGGCCTAGGCATCTCACCTCCTCTTCCTTCAGTCATCTTTCTATTTTGAGTTTATTTCAGTAAACCTTGAATGTTAGGAGAGTTGGGTCTACTCGTTGATGGCCATTCCTCATTGCTTCTTCTAGATCTTTCGCTTCTTGTACATCTCCACCTCCCCATTGTGTTTGGGGTTGTGGGTTAGTTCTACTTTGTATTGCTTTTCTTTTTGCTTTGTGCTTTAGGATACCTTTTGGTTTTCCTGCTTTGTATTGGCACCTTTGTACTCTGCAGTCCCTTTGACCTACTTTTGTGGTCATTTTTCGAACATTAATATATTTATCTTATCTTATCTTATCTAGGCAGCCCTCTCAAACAGTTTGCTTGTACCAAACATATGTTTACTCTATGTTGAACATTTTTTTGGGCCTGGATAGATGGAAATCTGTCTAAGATGGATGGGAGCCTGTTGGATGGGTTGTCCTCCGTTGGATAGGCAAAGCATCTCTTCAAATGGACCTTAGGCACTGGACAACCCTATCTCTTTGTTGGATTGCATTGGAGTGCAAGACAATCTATCTGACAACCCTGTCTGCTTGCCGGATGACCCTCGATTGTTGGACAATGTCCTTGTGTTGAATGGTTGTTTTTTTATGCTTAGACATATTTTTTTTCTTCGATGTCTTCTTTGCATCCTCAGACAAACTTATTTGAGGGTTAGCCCAATTTCTCCTTTTATCTGATTT
Organism: Torreya grandis; assembly: GCA_037957365.1. Classification (NCBI taxonomy): domain Eukaryota; kingdom Viridiplantae; phylum Streptophyta; class Pinopsida; order Cupressales; family Taxaceae; genus Torreya; species Torreya grandis. The sequence continues at coordinate 10,296,698 of JARHVA010000024.1, forward strand.
TCTCTAATCTAGAATTATTTGAAATTTCTTCCAATTGAGGGCTCGTCCTTCTAAAAAATGCACTTGCTATGTACTTGGTTCTCAAAGTTTTATGTGGATGAGGGCAACTTAAATATGTTTGTTTTTTGAGTAAAAAACTTAAAAAAAAATCTTACACCACCTCTATTTGTCCATATTTTTTTATGGTGGTCATTCTAACATATGTTTTTAGAAAGTTTATTGTTGGACTTCTCTCCAAGTGTTTTTGAGTTGCTTACCTTCACATTTGACACATCCTCTTTTATCTATCCCTTGCATGCACAAAGTTATGGCCTTTGTTTTGTAAAAGAACCTAACTTTACTTGGGAACCAATTGTGGACTTAGAATTTGATCTATGCCAATGAAGACATCTTGAACTTGGTCCACAATCTTGTACTTTTATACTTGTTCCACCTCTCAAGGAATCTTCCTGCTACCTTTAGTTTTATACAACTTCAATTTTGAACTGTTAATAGCATTCTTTGTTTTGAGCCTCATGTATATAACACAATTTATAAACCTCATCAATCCTAACTCGAACTATTTTTTTTGTTAGTGTATTTTCTATTGGAGCTAAGCATTGACTAAAAATATTTTTATAGATTACCTCTAGTGGAGGAGAGTAATTGTTGTACTTAGCTTCCACAACGATGTCTAATTGTCATCTATGGATACTGTTGATAATGGCTGCTCTTGGGTTGCATCCACCATGAAGACTTCATATTCTTCTTTTTGGCATTCCAACAACCTACCATCTAATTTTTTTATCTTTTGAGCAGCCGTCCCTAGTAGCTTCATTTTTTGTGTGTTCATCCTAGAATGTATCCAAGTTCGCACTTTTCAAGTACATACTTCCATGTTGCTCCCATGATGACATTTGAAAATTTGATGATGCTTCCACTAGAAACTGAGACAACATATTTCTTTTACAAATCATGCCATCATTTACACTCCATATTGTTCCCATCATGTGTAATGTCCCCATTTTAATGAGCATCAGTTCGCAAAGGGTTTAGCCTATTCCTAGCTCTCGTAGGCTAATACGGTTTGATTAGAGGGTCTTATTTGGCAGTATTTGGTATGGTTTTGCCTCCGATGATCAGTGAGAGTTCAGATCTGACTTTTGTTGGACTCAGTTGGCACACTTACTATTTATAGTAAGTGACTATTTCAGGACAGTCAGAATTTCTATCTATAGCAGGGCACCTAAATAGACTTCATTTGTAGTGCCAATCCTTTACACCATTGGTTTGATCAGATAATAACGGATTTACTATTTATAAGAAATCAGTGGTTGATAGAGAGGGGCCCTTACTATTTTTAGTAAGACAGACGCGTAGTGGGTGCAGTGGTTAACTCCTTGGTTTAGACGGAATCGAGAAATAATGAGTATTTATGGAGTTATGTTATGTTAACCTTGGTTTAGACGAAATCGAGAAATAATGATTATTTATGGAGTTATGTTATTTTAATTATTAATAAAGTAATACTTTATTAATAATTAAATATAAAGTGCAATTATAATGAGCAATGGGGCCATGACCCTCATTTAAGTGATTTTTAAATTGACTAAGGAATAATTAAAATATTTAAATGTTATTATAAAGTTATAATGTAGCTTTATAATAATAAAGTCACTTTAATTTTATAAAGTGCGTCAAGTAAAAATTAAAAGTGGGAATATATATCTTTTATTCCACATTGGCCAGGAAAGTGTTTGAGCTCTCACAAGGAAAGAATAAAAGGGACTTAAGAGCTCATTTTTAGACATCCAGTGTTGACATTTGCTTGATATGTTCATTTGTGGAGCCAAGGGTTTCTGCAGATTTCTGATTGTGATCTTTGGGAACGATACCTCCCATCGATTGGCATAACTGAGGTGGTGAAAGATTTCTCCAAAGGGTTGCAGCTGAGAGAAAGATACTTCAGTCTTTCTATTGTTCTTCTGAGGCAAAATTTTAGTGGCCTTTGGCCAAAATTTTGGAGTTTTGATTTGGGAGAATGGTTTCTATACATTTATAGTTTGATGATTGCATCGATATGACTCATTGAGGAGCGTTTGGAGTTAGCATCAATCTGATATAGTTTTCAGACTTTATCACCAGCCATATTGAAGAGCACGATTTTATTCATGGAGGTCTCTTGAGGCATCGATTTCATCACCTAGCTTGGGCGCTCCATTCTTGAGGTCAATGCCATCATGTTCCATGCTAGAGGAGGATCTGAAACATTGTGTATAACTTTATATCTGCATTTTATTCCAGAACAGGGACGGCTGTATAACGGCATCAATGTGCATTGAGGAGGGCACAGTTGGATCTCTTTTTGGTTGCTATCTCATCCTCTATCATAGGCGCTCCAATCATACCAGGTTTTCATGCATTTTACATACATTTCTGATTATACAAATTAATTGTAATACGCTGCCATTGATATTCAGATTTTCAGACTTGCATGTCAGTATAAGCCAAGAGTCTTGGCAATTGTTATCAACATTGTAATCAGTTTATATTTCAGTCAATTAAAGGAGTTATAAGGTTATTCCTTGGTCATTGCTTCAATTATTACCTTGCATGCTAATTGTTTGACAATTTGTCATTGGCTGTAGATGATCTTATAGCATATTCAGTTTGTGGGACAGTTGCTTGTGAAAATACCTTGCAGCTGTAGGTGATTATTGGCATATGAAATTTGCATAAGAATTGTTTGTTTGAATGTCAATGGTCTATAGCTATTCTTTGAAACATTTCTAAGTCACTTAGGATTCATGTCAAGTGTTTGATATTATGTCTACTAGTTGTACAAGTCAATTTCAGTCACCTATATGTATGAGGAAGTTCAAGAACAGTTAATATATCATCCCTATAACATTGTCAATCCATCTTGCATTGTTAAAAGCATTAAAAACACTAATTGCAACATTCAAAACTTATTCAAGCAAGAACCAATCAGATTGAAATGCAGAAACAACAAGTAAAGATATTGTATGAAAGTTGTTCGACAATATTCCTTGAGCCTCTAATTAGCATTTTGAGGTCAGATTGGTCAAAGGATATTACAGTGGTATCAGAGCGATTTCCTGCCAACCTGTTGGGTAAGTTTCAGCTGCAGTTTGGAAGTTCAGTTGAACAGCATGACTATTTCCATGAAGCAGTCAAATGCCATGATGAAAGAATTGGAGAAGCTTAGACAAAGTCAGGAAATGATGGGTGAATTGCTTTCACACTCTGCAACCATTGACAAATTAGCACGGTATATGACATCCATTTTTAAAGGGGCTACATCACAAAACAAAAAGGAGAAACAAGAGGTCTCTACAAGGGAAGTATCTAGAAATCTTTACAATGAATTTTCATCAGCTAGTGACCAGCATATAGCTGATCCTATGGAGAGCAAAAATCAGACTTTTAAGAAAGATATTGGCCACAAGACACTTCATGATGATTTTAAGATCGGAGAAGAGCAAGTGATCTTTGAAGATAAAGATATGGTTTCTTGTGATGCTTCATTAGGTGAGCCTAGCATTGCTTCATCCTATCATGGTAAAGAATCAAATGGTGGTTCGATGAATGCCATTCATACATCTGAAAGTCTATTGGAGGCTCAAGATAGAAAGGTGGATGTGAAAGTTAATCATTTACTTAGTGGAGCAGCCACTAGTGTTTTGACTACACATGATGGAGACATTTTACAACAGCATGATGTCATTACTGATTTGTTTGAGGACAACAGCATTATGTCCCATCATTCTCATGAGATAGGAGCTTGTGATATGATATCAACCATTGATGGCAGCCCTACACCAATTGTTAGACATGCTGATTTGACTCGAGGATATGACAGTAGCCATGGGGAATGAGTTGTCTATATCATCTTTGCAAGAAGCTTCACTTGAGACTTCTACATTGGAGGCCAGCATAGAGCATGCTAATGATATGGGTAGTAATGGTATGGATTCTTTGGATGATCATATTGCTACTTCACCTTCACATCATGAAAAATCAGACTATGGCAGCCAAGCATAGTTGGAACAAAAGCCTTTGATTTGGGAAGATTTGCAAGTACAAATGGTGGTGAAGGAAGATGGAATAACTCATGCTTTGTCAAGAATGGACAGCACTCACAAACACCTAGAAGATCTCATTTGGACAGCTCAAAGAGAGGAAAGACAAAAGGGATTGGGACATGGCATTTCTCATACACATTTGCATCCCTTCAAAGATGCTTTGGAATTGATAAAAGAAGACTACCTACAATTGGTTAGAGATAGGGACAGGGCTGCCCAATTGGTGAAAGATCAAGATAGAGAGATTGCTGACCTTTGTCTACTTTTGAGTGGGCATAATCACTCCTCTCATAATTCAGAAAATCAGTTCTTTATGGCAGCTAGGAGACAAGATGAGACACATCAAGACTTGATGGTGTTTGATGAATACAACGAAGAAGAAATTCCAAAGATTTGAATTGGGATAGCGATGTTCTTCCTCATTCTTATGAGATTACTACTCTTACACGGGAGAATTTGTGAAGATGAGTCTACAAGTGTTGGTTCACAAAGTGTAAGTGTTGGGCATGAAAACTCCAATAAAAATGCACTTGTAAAGCTTGAAGAATATGACAGGTCTGCTGATGACAGCAGCCACATTTCTTCACCTCAGCATGAGAAAACACTTCTACAACATGAGAATGACGATACCTTGGAATCATCTATAAATGGTACCCAAGAATTGGGGGCAAAAAATGGATTTTATGGGATGAATACAAGTCATGAGCATTCTGATTTTTTATATCAGACTTGGAAGGATGTGGAAAGGACACAAAATTTACGCGATATGTGGTCACAAAGGGCCAAGGAGGCTAGATTAGTGGCTGCCAATGCGAGACAGCATCTTCAAAACATAAAAGGAAGGGTCAATCTCTCCAACATGGAAAGGCGAAAGGGGATAGATCACATTAGGAGACTCCTCATCCAAATGAAGGATGAATCTGAAAATACACTTGATTCGCTTAATGTTAGTTCCATGTCAGGGGATACAAAGCAGGACTATGATGGTCAACTATTGACAAAAGTTGGTGCTTTTTACCATGACTACATAGTGAGGAGAGTTCATCACCTTTCTTTTAGTTCACATACAGAGGATTGGTTGATGCATCGATGTGGATTGACAGGGGGCTTATACCATCCATTGTGGGATGAAGAGTTGCCATCTACGGAAGTTGGAATTAGAGCCTGCAAGTTAGCTATCCAAATCTACTAGGGATTGTTACTCCTATATCACAGGGATTTCATACGGATACATGGTTACATGATGGTTATGGTGTTAGTAGGTATGATGGCTTGATTAGTTATCACATCCAAGAGGATTTGGCAGATGAATGTGAGTATAGATTGTATTGGGATTCAGGGATCATTTTGTTTGATAGATTGTTTTTCGTCATGATAGTGGTTCACAACAGCATTGAGCATGATTCAATATCTTTTTGGGCACTCTACAGAGTCATTTGGGATCCAGTTGGAGTAGAGTTTTCTTGGCAGCTGAGATTGCTTGGGGACAAGTAATTTCAGGGAGGGCCGACTATAATGTCCCCATTTTCATGAGCATCAGTTCGCAGAGGGTTTAGCCTATTCCTAGCTCTCGTAGGCTAATACGGTTTGATTAGAGGGTCTTATTTGGTAGTATTTGGTATGGCTTCACCTCCAGTGATCAGTGAGAGTTCAGATCTGACTTTTGTTGGACTCAGTTGACACACTTACCATTTATAGTAAGTGACTATTTCAGGACAGTCATAATTTCTATCTATAACAGGGCACCTGAATAGACTTCATTTGCAGTGCCAATCCTTTACACCATTGATTTGATCAGATAATGAGGGATTTACTACTTATAGGAAATCAGTGGTTGATAGAGAGGGACCCTTACTACTTTTAGTAAGACAGGATGCGTAGTGGATGCAGTGGTTAACCCTTGGTTCAGATGGAATCGAGAAATAATAAGTATTTATAGAGTTATGATTTTAAATTATTAATAAAGTAATACTTTATTAATAATTAAATATAAAGTGCAATTATAATGAGCAATGGGGCCATGACCCTCATTTAAGTGATTTTTAAAGTGACTAAAGAATAATTAAAATATTTAAATGTTATTATAAAGTTATAATGTAACTTTATAATAATAAAGTCACTTTAATTTTATAAAGTACGTTAAGTGAAAATTAAAAGTGGGAATATATCTTTTATCCCACATTGGCTAGGAAAGTGTTTGATTTCTCACAAGAAAAGAATAAAAGGGACTTAAGAGCTCATTCTTAAACATCCAATGTTGACATTTGCTTGATATGTTCATTTGTGGAGCCAAGGGTTTTTGCAGATTTCTAATTGTGATCTTTGGGAACAATACCTCCCATTGATTGGCATAACTGAGGTGGTGAAAGATTCCTCCGCAGGGTTGCAGCTGAGAGAAAGATACTTCAGTATTTCTATTGTGCTTCTGAGGCAAAATTTTAGTGGCCTTTGGCCAAAATTTTGGAGTTTTGATTTGGAAGAACGATTTGCATACATTTATAGTTTGATGATTGCATCGATATCACTCATTGAGGAGCGTTTGTAGATAGCATCAGTCTGATATAGTTTTCAGACTTTATCACCAGCCATATTGAAGAGCACGATTTTATTCATGGAGGCCTCTTGAGGCATTGATTTCATCTCCTAGCTGGGGCGCTCCATTCTTGAGGTCAATGCCATCATGTTCCATGCTAGAGGAGGCTCTGAAACACTGTTTATAACTTTATATCTACATTTTATTCCAAAACAGGGACGGTTGTATAATGGCATCAATTGGCATTGAGGGGGGCACAGTTGGATCTCTTTTTGGTTGCTATCTCATCCTCTATCATAGGCACTCCAATCATACCAGGTTTTCATGCATTTTACATCCATTTTTGATTATACAAATTAATTGTAATAGGCTGCCATTGATATTCAGATTTTCAGACTTGCATGTCAGTATAAGCCAAGAGTCTTGAAAATTGTTATCAGCATTGTAATCAGTTTATATTTCAGTCAATTAAAGGAGTTATAAGGTTATTCCTTGGTCATTGCTTTAGTTATTACCTTACATGCTAATTGTTTGACAATTTGTCATTGGCTGTAGATGATCTTATTGCATATTCAGTTTGTGGGACAATTGCTTGTGAAAATACCTTGCAGCTGTAGGTGATTATGGGCATATGAAATTTGCATAAGAATTGTTTGTTTGAATGTCAATGGTCTATAGCAATTCTTTGAAACATTTCTAAGTCACTTAGGATTCATGTCAAGTGTTTGATATTATGTCTACTAGCTGTACAAGTCAATTTCAGTCACCTATATGTATGAGGAAGTTCAAGAACAGTTAATATATCATTCCTATAACATTGTCAATCCATCTTGCATTGTTAGAAGCATTAAAAACACTAATTGCAGCATTCAAAACTTATTCAAGCAAAAACCAATCAGACTGAAATACAGAAAGAGCAAGTAAAGAGATTGTATGAAAGTTGTTCGACAATATTCCTTGAGCCTCTAATTAGCATTTAGAGGTCAGATTGGTCAAAGGATATTACATCATGGTATGCAAAGCTTTTATGGTGCTTCCTCTAGAAATTGAGAGAAAATATTACTTTTACATAGCGTTGTTTGTATATCAGTGTTCATTACTATCCTCATTTGGTAGAATAATATTGCACGTAACCCTATTGGAACTCTCCCACCAACAATGGTGGTCCTTTTACCCCTAAGTAGTGTTGACAAACCTTCCACAAATCAGATTTTCTCTTGCCACTAGGAAGTTTCTACAGACTCTGCAGGAAGTTTCTACGGACTCTGCAGGAAATTTCTATGTACTGTGTAGGAAAGAAACAAGTTCCTGACACTTGGGTGACAAAAAGACCTTTGCAACTTTTTCGAAAGGCAATTATATAGGCCAAACAGCCCTTGCGAAGGGCAGAAAAGCACTTAGAGGGGAGGGTTAGAAATGGCACAAAGCAATGGAAATAACAAAGGAAAGCCTAAAACAAAAGAAGTAATTCCTTCGAACTTTTGTCTGAAGGAATACTTCGGAGAGTTTACAAAGGGAACACACGCAGCCTTGCAAAAGTCCGTGGAATTGCAAAAAGGGCTTTGGAAGGCAGAAGGAGACCCCTGCAAAAATTCCGAAGGGTAGTTTACCCTCTGGAAGGATCGTTTTCAATATTTCCGAAGGGCACCTACCCTTCGGGAAGACACAAGACCAAAAGGAAGAACCTTAGCAAATAACCCTAGTGCCCTCCAATTCTTCCGAAGGGCACGAAAGGAGATCAACTTGTCCTCGCGGAGGGCACTTGGTCGGTGCCGAAGGGTACTTATCTTGCTGAAGGGCACATTGAAATAGAGCAAAGGCAAAGAGATATCCTTCGGACTTTTGTCCGAAGGAATTCCTTCAGACAAAAAGTTTGAAAGTCCGAAGGAATTCCTTCAGACAAAAAGTCTGAAGAAATTCGGAAGGCTTACACAAAGCAAAGTCCGAAGAAAAAACAAAGAGCAACAGGAAAAAGTTAAGGCAAAAGAGAAAATGAATTCTTTCGGACTTTTTGTCCGAAGGAATTCCTTCGGACAAAAATTCCGAAGAAATTCAGAAGGCTTGCACAAAGCAAAGCCTGAAGAAAGTCCGACGGCAAAATACAAAGGCAAAAAGCCCAAGGGTCCGTGGGAAAAGGACGTGCAAGAAGGCCGCAGAAAATTACATGCAGGAAGGCCGCAGAAAAACAAGGAAGTGAGAAGATATCCTTCGGACTTTTGTCCAAAGGAATTCCTTCGGACAAAAAGTCCGAAAGAATTCGGAGAAAAGACCACCGGAAAAAGCCCGCAACAACGGAAGGTATCCGAAGGGAAAGAAGTCCGAATAAATTTTGCGGAAATAGCCCAAGGAAAATAAACTCGACACAAAAAAAACCCGAATTGGGAATTCCGAAGGCCAGAGACCAAGATAATTCTTGCGGACATTTTGTCCGCGGGAAATTGGTAGGACGGAAGTCCGAAGGAATAAAGCTTCCGGTGATGTCCTGCAAGCCACCAAATTTTGACCGCGGGAAATAACCGTTGAAACCAAAGAGACAAGAAATCCAAAATAAATGGAGGCTGACTGTGCAAAAGAGAATTGAAAATAGATAATCCGATGAAAGAGTTGAATACGGAATCTTGCCAGAAAAAGACACGAACAGGTAGATCAAAATAGAACAGAATACATGCAAGCAGGAGCTATTTTCGATTATCGGAGCTATTTTCGAACATCGGTCAAAGCTTCAGTTGACTGATTATTAAAAACGTGTTCATCTCCAGTCAGCTCATGCATTGAAGGTCTAACTCAGCTTCAACAGGAGTTCCAAATTCGAACGACGAGTTGATTGTCCCAGATTTAGTTGACTAATTGATTAAAATGCCACATCCACTAGAAGCTTTCCATGTGAAAGAAAATGATCTCTTCGTCCAACTCAGCTTAAATAACGGTTAACTCAGTTTTCAAACGCTACAACTCGGCAATCAAGCAACTCACATGGAGTTCTAAATTTCACATTTGCATAGATTTCCATGCAAAAAGAGGTGGGCAGTTCATAACAAAGATAAGTTCACTTCATCAAGCGAAGAAGCTTCATGCAAGGACAAAAAGGAAAATATATTTTATTGAAAGGCCAAGTAAAGCCTTGAGTTAACCAAAGTGAATCTTTCTCTTCAAGTTTCTACGCAATCTTGGCCTCTTGTAATTTTCTATATAAAGGCTTTCAACCTTGTTTAAAAATCATCCAATCTCTATTGGCTAGACCAGACTCTGCCATTGGTGAGTTGTGTAACCTCTTCGATCAATAAGAAGGATTGTACTTTCAGATTTCAAGCATTGGCATAGTGTATATTTCATTCAACAATTTGCACAAGTGGTAGATTTCTCTCCCTTCTCAAATTATGTTTCATACCTAGTTGCTAGATTATCCTTGTGCAGGTCATGTTAAAATTTTCTTTATGTCCTTGCTAAAGCTATGAGTGGATGTTAGGTGGCTGCAAAGTGTCTTGTATCAGGCCTCTCTCCATCATTTTCCCTGAGGTTTTGGCCATTGGATCGAACCTCTCCATGAAATACTCATGCATAAGTGATTGATTGAAATCATAGGTCTTCCTTCTCCCTTGTTCGTTCAGTGTTCAAGGTCCCAAGTTGAGTGGATCAAAATTCTAGTGTATCGCCCCCTTTTAAGTAGGATTTCCCCTTTAAATTTCGCTTCTCCCTTTTCCACAGTAGTCCGCAGCGTAGAGTAGAGATCCTAATTGATACATCATACAGGAACCAGCCTTCTCTGGAGGTTCTTCTCACTGTTGAGGCACCCACCCTCATGAGAAGATCCCATTGTTTCAGCTGGATAGAGGACTAGCCGTTTCGCTCACGTCTTCGAATCAAGGCACAGCTCCAGGTTGACAACAACTAGTACAAGACTCAGAGCAAAACTTGCAAACCTTCAACCTTCTTGTTGATTGACTTCACATCTCATCAATTTTTTCCATTCTCACTTCGTTTTCTATTTGTTACACTTTTTTGGGTGGTCTCAATAGTTTTATTGATATATTTTTGGATTGAAGTAGACTTGCTTGGCCTCTCTTCATCTTTTGGTCTGCACACCTTGTCTCCATTGGTAGAATCAAATTGATTTTACTCATGTTGGTTCCTAGTCTACACCGCCAGTCTCGAAATCCAATTTGCAAACTCCCAAGAAAAAGGGTGCTGCAAAAAACCCAATGTAGTTGCTTCGTGATAGATCTCCTTAGTTTCGATCCTCCCCTCACCTTCACCACCATCGAGTCTCTCCTCACCAATGGGTTCTTGTTTTCACTCCCCACTTTATACTTCCACTATTGAGTTCATGATTTCCTTCCTTGAAATTCCTCCTACCATTGGTCCCGTCCTCTCAGACAATCTTCTCACTGTTGACCTCATTCTCCTAGAAGGTCTTGTGACTGTCAATGCCTCTTTTGTTGGCTTTTATCCCACCATTGGTCTTGCTAACAAATGTTCCTTCTCCACCATCAAGTCTCTCCTCAAAAATCCTATTTTTCTCATTCATAATTCATCGTATTAAGGGTTGCAAACTCGTCCCCTCTTCTGAGTTGAAGCACTGTTAGTGTTTTTGGTTCCCTTGTCTTCATCTTTGATAGCCTTTTTTGTTGCTTTCTTAGCTTATACTTGTTGATCTCTGGAGGGTAACTTTACCCTGTTGACTTCTTTTCACAATGTGAATGAGGAGATTTCTTTGTCTGAACTTGAAGTTCATAAACTCCCACAATAGCATCTCCCCTTTTCTCCGTCCTCCTCTCTCTTCACTCAGTCTTCATAGCATTTTAGAGTGTGTTCCCTCTTTTCCTCTTGTTGTTACTCCTCACAGCTTCTATTCACTTGAAGGCAGTAATGAGCCAAGAAGGTTGGGAGACTGACAAACATCTGCTACACATTCATTCTATATGTCAAATTGTCTACCACATCGGCTAGAGGAATTTGCATATCCTCAGATTCCTTTCGTGTAAAGTTGAACTTGACTGTGGCTGCATTCAAAACTGCATTTGGATCTATTGCCTACTATTCTTCTTCCTTGTAGGCTTCATTCACATCCACCTTTCGTCCCATCACTATTTCTAGGAAGAACTATTTCTGACACATCACACCAAGATGCCATCAGATAGGGACTTGGACTTCTCCGAGACAGAGGAGAGCTTGTCCGATAAAGACGAGAGTTTCACACAACACCATTAGTTGAAGGGATTGTGTAGTAATTTTTTTGACAGAACGCCGAGGAGGATTGCATGACAATTGTTTGACAAATTGCCAAAATGGACCAGGAAGAAGTTTACTTGCTAATTGTTCGATGGGGAAGAGTAAGGGCTGCAAGTTAGTCTATTGGCAAAGGGAAAATCATCACAAGACATATATCTGCATAGGAGAAGAATGGAAGTATTACTCCATCACAACCACCTGAAGATTGAAATATTGGAAAACTGGAGAAGATTAGAAGATCTGAACCTTCTAGGTGGGACATGAACAAAGAAGTCTTCTTTAGAGACTCAGCATTCAAGAAGTTTGATGCAGACATACAGACATCTGGGGAAGAGTGGCAGTTGGACCACTAGGAAGTTGAAGTATCCTAAGCTCCCCCTCTCCTATCATTATTACCAAATTCCGAAGACTCAAAAATTGTTGAAAAGGGAGCCATGTCAGCCAAGTACATGGCACATTTTATGAAGAGCTCTTTTGATACCAAGGACATGTGTAAAGGAGTCGCCTTCACTGTTCCTTTAAAACAGTATACTTCTGCGCAAGGAGTAGTAGTTAGAGATTCCTCAGAGTAGAGGAATGGTATAGATATTTATTCTGATGTTCTTGCTCCATTGGAAAGATGCAGCTAAAGAAGGATTTAGAGGAAGAAGAAAGAGAGTACAAACAGCTTTTGCAGGAGATGCCAAGTATCTTCCTCTGAAAATCAATTTTATTAGTGGTGGAAGAAGTAGGAAAAACCTATGCGGAGAAGCTAAAACGTGCAAAGGTTCATCATGTTACAGCTATACCATTGTTCGATAAAAATAATCAATTTCATGAGTATTTTTATGAAAGTGTTTAAAATTATGATGCAAACATAGGAAAAGCAATTTTCTGCATGTAAAATCAACCAATAGAGTTAACGTATGAGCTGAGGAATTTTCTAGGACTTTGGGGAAAAGAGGGCTGAGAAGCACAATTTCTGGGGGCTGGAGAAAGAAGAATTCATTTTGGAATTTTTTCATATAGATCTTCAGAATGGTCTGTCTTTGAAGCCTAATACCTCCACAGTCTTATTTGTTTCTGACTGGTGGGGGAACCAAAAGCTACAATCTTTCGTTATGGCCAATCCCCAGCATGCAAGGACTTAAGAATGGTGAGGTTTTCCCTTGGCATGATTTATTTTCCGTAAAGTTGGACACATTTAGTAGGTGTTCCAAGGCATTTTATATGTCACTTCATGCCTTCTCACTATTTTATGATTGAATGTATGCATCCCTCATTGGACTTCAAGGAGAAGGGAAGCATAGATACTTTTTTGAAGCAACATTGAAGAAACAAATGTAACCTTTTGTATATAGATGCGAGATCTTAACCATTGATGTTCCACTGCCACAAGAATTAAAGGAAGAGCAACTTGAGAATCAAGGAAAGCCAAAATGTGGGTTTAGTAAGAGTGTAATACATTTTGGTAGATAGATCCATTACAAGAGCACTTGCAGTGGCATTAAAAGGGGAAAATAGGAGAAAAGTTAATTTCTAGGAGGAAAGAGCTTGAAGGGAAATGTTAGGTGATTGCTTGAGACCCCGAGGAGGATGAGCACTCCAATGGAACAACCCCAATCAAAGTGTTGAATGATGTTCTTCTTAACAAAGAGTTGAAGGAAACTAGCTCAGAGGGGCACAACAAAAGGACCTACGAGGAACAGTTAGAGGAAGATGATGATCCTCTTTTTAGATTTGCTCAAGAGTAATTTACATAATGCATCTTTAGTAGCATAGGGAGAAAAATAACCTGCATCCTCCCTTCCAGCTATACCGACTAGGTTTCCTAGGCCTCTAATTATGAATGTTGATCCTAGTCCTAATGTTGATCTCAAGTCCTCTCCTGACCAGAAACATCTCAACTCAGTGTATGTCATAGAAGAATCTATTTTTTTCCAGAAACACTAGCGATAGAAATGGATGTCAATTACATGGTGAGACTCAGTCACTTGAGCATATGGGAGATGTGTTGTTGCTTTGATAGAAATTGCATGATGATGATATCGAGGATGGGCATATAGAGCAGGTTCCTGTGCAATCCTACCAAGAGAAACAAGATGATATCATAGAGATTGATTCCACATTAATGGCAATGTTGATACAGTTTTTCCCAATCAGATAGAGGAGGTCCTAGTACAGTCAAACTATCAGATATGAGGATCAACAAAAGAATCACTCTTGGCCATGGAGATTGGTACCAAAGATGTTTCCATGAGTTAGGGGCAACATTACATGCTGCAACCTTATTTGCTAGGAGAAGAGGAGGGAAGAAACTCTTAGTGCATGGCTTGAGTTACATAACCATCTTACCCAGTTGCATACTTAGATAGAGAAGGAAATTAGAGGATTGGAAATGATTTGATGGGAGGATCGAACACAAGTATAAGATTCAAAGGAGATGAGCACCTCCATGATTATGAGAAAAATAAGAGTTCATGATGGGAGTGTAAGAGTTTGAGTTGCAAAGTGGTGGAGTTCTTGGAGAACCATTGGATGATCCTACTATACAGAAGACCATTGACCATTTCCTGGTTGGCATTTTGTGATGCTAAATATTTCTGGGTGACAAAAACTCTATCTAAAATCCTGGTATGATACAACTGTTCAACTAAAGCTTTAGGCAAGTAGGTACACAAGAAAGCAGAAGACTGATGTCTTCAATTGATAGCCGGGAATCTGAGTTTGGAGAGGAGGCTTGCCAATCTTAGTAGTAAGCAGGATCGGTAGATATGCAGTGAAAGAATTTTTTGGGACCACGTAGAGAAAGCAAAGTAGTGTGAGGATGCTTATGTGAAAGCATAAAGTCTGGAGCTAGAGTTGGCCAAGGTCTAGAATATAGAAGATGAATTAGAAAAAAATGAGGGTCATGGAGTCTGATTTCAAGGCATACATGAAAGAATCAAAGGCTAAGCTAGTTCAACAATGCCAAATCAGCAGTGGAGGAGGTGATTCTTTTGAAGAGGAAGTTGGATAAGTATGAGGGAGGTGTATCATCTTCCCCATAATAGACTCCTTGAGAAATGAGAGTACCACCTTCACCTAGTTCTACCTCAAATTCTATGCCTAAACCAACTATTCTGAGTGCTAGCCTTCCCAAAACTACTATATCGCAAACTGATATCACTTCTCCTCATTCATCCCACCATTCCCAAAGCATTTATCAGGGATGATGGCTCAGTTTAGAAGGGGGGACAGATATAGGAAGCATGATTGTACTTAATGAATAAAATGATAACAAAAGTATAATGAGTCATATTGTGTTATGATAGTGTACACAATTTGTTGATTTTTCATGAAAATGAGGAAAAAATAAAAGTTCCTTTTAAGGTCAACGATGTGCAGACATATGCACATAAGAGAACACCGTATACTCCCTACAATCCTACCATGCATAGGCAGGGAGGCACCTAATTGTTCTACAGTCTATCATTGTATGAGGCGTACATACCCTGCTCCCCTTAGGATTCGAACTTGTGACCTCCCTTCCATGACCACAAATTCTTCACCATTAGGCCCACTCAGTCATACTCATTATTGGAGAAAACTATATAGATGGATTGTTCTTGCGTGGGTGTTTTCTCTCAACTGTCACAGCTGTTATCATAGAAAACCATATAGATGGAATGAGGTTACCGGTCCAGATTTCAATCAGTTTCCATTGAAGTCTGGGTTTTGTATATCATAAGTTATGATAACGAGGAAGGTCTATTCTATTCTCCATATTGTGTTCTTTGTGTTATTTGATGAATTTATACTACAAGGTGTGTGAGATATTCATAGGATAGTTTGTACGTGAAGTTTCCATCCTAGAGAGGAGGTGAAATTAAAAGGAAAGAAGTTCTAATTGTATTGCGACATTAAGTTTGATACTAATGTTAACTAAATTAGTATGAAGGAAAGATAATTAACAAGGGAATCCTCTTTGATGCCATTCTATATTGGTTGTTATGCAGGAAATCATGGTAACTATTATATTGCTTGGTTTGAAGATAAATTATAAATTTTCAATAGCATGTACGATAAGCTTGTAGAAAACAACTTGCATAACTCATAGTTATGCACATAGAGAAATAAACTTTGCTTATAGTTTTGGTCAATTATCAAATTGTTAGGTAATATTTGGTCAATTAGCTTTCTTGAATCTTCATTTTGGAGATGAAAGAAGAAAATGATGTTTAAGTAATTATAAATGATTCATTTAATTGTATGACAACTAACGATTTACTTATGTAGAGGATTCTTTTCCTATTTTTAACACCATTTTTTACATCTTGGAAGATCTATATAACCCAAATAGGTCGTTTTTTTTTGGTTAGTAGAATAAATGTGGTCAGACAGCTTCTACTTGATGCTTGATTTGAATTTGCATTCCAAAGCTTTTGAGTTTTGGAAGGGATGTACCTACTAAAGTACGAAGAAGGTAACCACCTAGAGTGTACCATTAGATGCCACACTGAGCACAAAACTAGAAATGAAAAAAGTAAATGACATTATCTAATATGACTTGGGCCTCTTTATTGCCGTGGACAATGGACCGAGCATATGACCTGGGGTGTTTGCTTATTGTGCGTGACCTGGCACTGGATCCTAGCCATACAACATAAGGAGTCGGTATCAACTATCATATATGACCTGTCTTTTGTTTAGTTCTTAATGAGGTGATATGGATTGTATTGTTGCTTATAATTTAGATTTGGATGGAAATGGTTAGTTTGTCAATTGCATTTGGTTACTATGGCATGATTACAATATCTCTCTTTCTTAGCGTGTACTTTTCGAGCTCCATGACAAGGGTTATTCATTCTTTTTCCAAATATTTGTACCTGTTTTATGAATGAACAGATGGAAATGGAAGGACAATACAAGTGCATGATTTCATTTATGTTATTAACCCAAAACATATCAAATAGAATAGGAGATCATGTTTACTTCCATGTGATTTTGTTCTACAACAATCCATAGGATCAATCTTTTTTGTAATTCTCTTATCTTATTTCAATAACAAATTGCATTGCAAATTAGTTCAATGATATGTCTTATTCTTATAGTTAATTTGAGGATGCTTGTTTAAGAGGGAGAACTCTTTGGAATGTATGTTATATTCTAAAAGGTGACAGAATTGTTAATTTTCCTATTTTACAAATTATCGGTTTTATTAACTTTCCTGAATTTTCTTTTTATCAGATATTGGGCTTTGGCAATGCCAACCTATGCTTTGGTGACAATTTTTTTTGTTATATCGTTTTACTTAAGCCTAAACTGTATGGCTACAGTTCCCGCAACTTCATGGAGTTCTCTCTTTGGTAGGTTGGATTTGTATTTGTTTTTAGTTCTCCTTTATTCTTTGGTTTGCATAAACCTAAAGTTCCTTATGTTGCATATCCATATTGAAAAAGGAAGTTTATAATTAAAAAGTATGTGATTCTTAAATCTTTATATTTGATGGTAATTATAAAGTATGTGATTCTTGGATCTTTATATTTGATGGTTTTCTCAGTATCTCTGAGATAGAGCATATTTGTTGAGAAATGCTTACATTTTCCAGAATTTTCAGATATCAGCCACTGTTCTGAATATTTCCATACTTCAAATTGATGCTTAGAGGGATTATCTTTTATTGAATATTCAATAAATTGATTTTTCAGTTACCTTGAGTAGACCATTATTTTACCCAGTAGAAGGAAAAAGAGATAAAATGTAGAATACCAATTTTAGGGGACATGGATGCACAATAAATGTCCCCGAACACTCCCTACACATAGGGACAGCCCAGGAACATCTCAGGGATGGCCATCCTCAGTCAGGGGAATCATGTTTGCTCCCCCAGCTGAGCTAAATGTCCAAACATTCCTCGAACCAAAAGGGGACATCTTGACATCCCCTACTAGAGATTAAAAACGAAAAAAGCAAAACAAAAGGAATTACCCATTATCACTTATAAGGGTCCCCGACCTAGTGCATTGCAAAATTTAAGTTTTTATTTTATTGTGCATTCATGATTTGTCAGCAATTAAAAAAGAAAAAAAACCTAAAATAATTTTCTATTTTTTGACATGGGTTGTCTCTAGCCATCCAAAAAACACATCCTTGCATCCAACAACCCAAAACTTGGTGTAACATTTATAAAATGAGAGTTCACGGCTTTTTTTTTTTTTTTTTAAAGAAGAAAAATTATAGTAATTCAAAGAGTGCTACAAATATACAAATTCTACCATGCCAGGCATGAAAACTATTAGTCTAGTCCATGGCACAAGAAACATGTCTAATCATAACCGCTATAAAGAGGAAATCAATCAAGATCTAGAATCTTTTGGATATCTTCTTGTAGCTTAGTGGGCCACCATATAGGTGGTGGGCCATAGCTCACTAAATTATGATTTTCCAAAGCCCAATTAGCTAAAGCATCCACCACTTTAGTTTGATGTCGAGGAACATGGATGAAATATTTTCTTGAAAATTAAATCTCAACTGATGAATTTTGTCCATCTCTCGAGATATTTGCCAATTCTAGGTCTTCTGCATTGTCGAATTGGATAACATATTAATAATGATTTGAGAATCTGAGTCCACTTGAATCTTATTCCAACCAACTTTAATTGCTTCTTGTAAACCTCTAAAAATTGCATTAATTTCTGCTAGATTATTTGTTGCATAACCTAGTGTTTCAGAAAAAATAAATGTTAGTGATCCATCTAATAGTTTGCCTATTCCACCCATGCTTGCTTGTCCTGGATTTCCTCTAGACGCTCCATCAATATTCAACTTCCCATAGCCAAAAGGAGGGGTTATCCATTTACTTTCACCCTTAGATTTCATCCTTGTTTTAAAATCACTCATTTGATGACTATCTAGGTTAATAGATAACCTTGTGATGAGATTAATCAATTGAGCACATATGTTCTGTGGATGTTTGATTTTGTACTTGATTGATTCAACAATATTACTCTTGATTACTTCCCAAACAAAGGAGTCAACCCTAATTTCTTGTTGAAAAATTCTTCTATTTCTCTCCCTCCACACATTCCAAAGGAGTGTGATGCCATTCCATAGGACTGACTCCAAAATTTGGCCACTAATTAATTGCTTTATCCATTCTTTGAAAGATTGTTCTAAGGTTTGGATTCCATTCCAAGGAATTTGAAACAAGGCTGCCAAATTTTGCCACATTAGCTGCACAAAGGGACATTGTATAAATAAATGTATAATATTTTCCTCATCCTCCAAGCACATTGCACATCTGTAGGGGCCATAATATCCTCTTTTCATTACTCTGTCCCCTATTAGGATTCTTTTTCTCAACAACAACTAGACAAAAAAATTGACGTTGGGCCATAGTTCTTGTTGCCATAGATTTTTTAAATATATCCCGTAAAGGATGAGGATTTATATTACATAAAGAAGCATATCCTTTTTAAACAGAATAACTTCCAATAGAATTGGTTCGCCATGCCATTACATCCATCCTTGTAGAGCCTGAAGAAGATCTCGCCTATAGGATAGAATCTACTATCCTTTTTTGCTCTGGCTTCATTTAAACTGACCATTCCTCTGAAGGAATCCATCGTTTTCCAACCTCCCAATGATGCTTACATGGTTGACTGTAATGAGCGATCTTATCCCATCCTTTACTATGCAGATTGTCTATTAGAGATTTCAGATCAAGGAATTGGGTGATTATAGGTGGATGGCCATCCCAAGAATTAGTTCAGAAATTAGTTGATTGACCATCTCTAACAATCCAGAAAAAACATCTCTTTATTATTGCTTCTCCTATCCTCAAAATAGCCAACACAGGAGAACCCCTAGATGGGAGAGCCAATCTAATTATTTTTTCAGGAGGTTAATTTTGCTCATATTCGGCTTTGATGTTAACCGCCCACAAATTATTGAAGTTTTCTAACAATCTCCAATAAAGTTTAGCAGCTAAAGCTTTACTTTGAACAAGAACGAAATCCCAAGCCCCCTTCAGACTTTGGATGGCAAAGAATATTCCACTTAACTAAGGACCATTTTCTGTGCTCCTAAGCTCCACCCCAAATGAATTTTTGCAAGAGAGCATCCAACTGTTTCCACACTCTTGTTGGGATATTGAGATAGATGAAATTTAAATTGGCATGGCTTGAAGGACTGCCTTAACCTCATTCTTCCTTCTGAGAATAACCATCTGCTTTTCCTTTTTTGTATTTTCATTTTAACTTTACTTAATATCCAATTCAGTATTTTAATTGAGTATCTACAAGTGTTACTCCTAGATAAGTAATCAGAAGAGAGCCCCTTCTGAACTTAAATATATCTAGAATCAAATCTTCTTGTCTCGTAGAGCAATGGAAAAAATAATGTTGGATTTGTCTTGATTGATAAGTTGTCCAGTGGCTCTAGTAAAAATATGAAAATTGTTTTGCATTTGTGAAGATTCCGAACACATGGCTTTTCCAAGAAGAGTAGAATCATCTACAAATTGTAAATGAGTCGGAGGATTTACTTTTTTTGCCAACTTTACACCTTCTATCTTTTTTGTCATTCCTTGCCTTAGTGATCAGCCATCCCAAACATTCAGCCAGAATGATGAATAAGAATGGAGAAATTGGATCATCTTTGCCTAATTCCTCGGGAAGCACCAAAAATCTTTGAAGGATTCCCATTAATCATAATAGAATACGATACTGATTGTAAGCAAGCTTGAACCCAATTAATCCAGTCTTGAGAAAAACCAAATTGATTCAAAACTTGACATAAAAATAGCCAATCTACTCTATCATAAGCTTTGGAGAGATCCAATCTGATAAACATTGAAGGATATTTCTACATTTTCATGGAGTGTATAACGTCTTGAGCCAAAAGAATCACATCATGAATTTGCCTTCCCTAGACAAAACCTCCTTACTCTGGAGATATGATCTTTTGCATTAAAGGTTTCAATCTTCCAACCATTAATTTCATAATAATTTTGTATAGAACATTGCATAAAGCTATAGGCCTGAAACTTGCGATCTCTTCCACTTCAGATGTTTTTGGAATTAGAGCTATAAAGGTTTTGTTTATTTCTTTGAGGATAGTTTTGGCCTTCCATGCCACCTCCACAACTTGAAGAAGCTCATCTTTGATGATGTCTCAAAATGCTTGATAAAATTCAATCGGAAAACCGTCTGGACCAAGGGGTTTTCCTTTTTTCATTGTGAAAACAACTGTTTTTAGCTCTCCTTCCGAAACTTGAGTATATAATTCTTTGTTGACCTGTTTGGAAATAATCTTTAGAATATTTGCCAACACTTCTTTTTGTGCCACATCATCCAAAGAGACAACAGTAAAAATATTAGAAAAATACTTTGTAGCAATTTTTTGCATTCCTTCTAAGGAGTATTCTTTCTTATCATCAGCTATTCTTAATGAATTAATGTGATTATGAGATCTATGTGCCAATAATGATTTATGAAAACAAGTTGTGTTTTTATCACCCTCTTTCAACCATTGAATTCTAGATTTCTGTTGCCACATAATTTTCTCTCACCTCTCCCATTCTTGAAGATCAGCATTCAAAGATAGTTACATTTTAGCTAACTCTTCGTTAACCCTGAAATTTCTTATTACTGCATTGATCTCCTCTAGCCTGTTATGGATGCTTTCCATGCTTTCAATTGAGTTTTAATATAATTCAATCTTTTGACAAACATATACATATGAGTTCCATACATAGGTTTGCCTTCATTCCACAACTGTCGAATAAGATTATAAATGTTCTCATGTCGGAGCCACATCATTTGAAATCTGAATGGAGCATTTCACGACAAAGTTCTCTCCATCTCCAAGCATATTGGCTAGTGATTTGATACTGGATTATTAAGAATGTGAACCTTTGGAATATAAGCAATATTCCACCAAGACTTTGAAAGAAGAAATCTGTCTAACCACTGAAGAATACATTTTTGCCCTTGCCTTCTATTCGACCATGTCATCATACCATTACTTGGTTTAACATCTACGAAGTGAAGATTTTGTATGCAAGTAGTCATATGATGTGAACTTGCATCTAATGTCGCCATAACTCATTTCTTTTCATCAAGATCTAAAATAGTATTAAAATCTCCTCCTAACACAAGAGGAATGTCTGGAAAGGATTGAATCATTTGATTAATATTCTGCCATTGGACTCTTTTCTCCTCTATGGATACAGGGGCATAGACATTAATAAAGAGGGTTTGCTTAGATTCCTCTCGGGAGTAAACATGCACTAGGATAACTCCTTCGCTTCCACAAGAGTTAACAACAGTTATTTTTTTAGGATCCCATAGACAAGTCACCCTGCTTGAAGCTCCCTGAGAACTTAAAGAAAGTACATGTGTATGGGGCCATATCCTTTCAGCTAAGACATTCAGTAACTCAATCGATAGCTTGGTTTCTTGTAAAAACATCATCTGAGGTTTATTTGTTTGAATCATTCTTCTGATTTCATTGACTTTAGAAGGGCTGCCTTTGAGCCCTCTGACATTCCAAGTTATGACTTTCATTGGAATGGTTGAAGAAACATATGCGCCAGGCCTCGAATTTGCCAATTGAGCTTAGTCTTTGACCTTCTTGCTGTAAATTTACCGAGTAGTTTTCCTTCCTAGTTTAACATTTGAATCCATCTGCATCTTTTTTGCTTTTTCTTGACTAACGCCCAAAATGATATCTGCCTTCTGTGATTCAGAGAGGCTGGGCAAAAATTATTAGAGCTTTCCCTGCTTCTTCTAGAGGATATTCTTGTGTATTATTGTTATCAAATTGCTCTTGAAATTTGGTTTTTCTTTGATAACTTTTCATTGTTTTATGAGAAGGCTCCAGCTGATGTGTGATAGGAACCGAAGATAACTGATTATTATTCAACCCCTCGTTCATATTTTCATGAAGATCCAGACCCTGCTTTTGAATTTCTGGGATTTGTGATTCCATCATGTCTTCATTATCAGATTCCTCATTCTCCACTTGAAGACTCGCAAATCTATTTCCATTATTGCTGAAAGGTTTTGATGGGACAGTTTTCTTTATATTTTTCTTTTTTTCGGTGTTATGAATTCTCCCTGAATGTTCTCTTCCATCTTCTGGTCCGGGATTTTCAAAGGACAGTCCACCAAATGCCCATATCCATGGCAATTCCTACTTCTAAAAAGAATATTCTCATAGTCAACTACTTGTTCCCACTGTCCTCCTGCTTCTAAAAGGAATATTCTCATAGTCGACTACTTGGTAGAGGCTTGTTAAGATCCATTAAAACACAAATAAGAGCGTTAAGTCATCTATTCAAGCTGCAAGGAACTATCAGCTGTCATCATGTATGTTCCAATGGTATTCCCAATTGCTGTAAAAACATGGTTATTCCAATATTTATTCATCACAACTCATCACCTTGGAAGCACTTACGATATATTTATTCATATCCCAGGTAGAGTTCACGGCTTTTTTCAAAATCCAAGTACTTGCATAGAAATTTGAACAATCCTATGCGACTCTTTCCCAAACTTCTATATCTGAGCCCTATTTAAACAGTTTCATACTTCACTAAATCTGTATAGGTTTGAAGATATTGATCCATTTATTTTGAGCTTCTATTGATCATTTTGCAATTGGGTCTAAACGGTATGTTCAGTTAGTCTTTATTTTGGGTTTATTTCATTTCAATGAATAAGGCATTCATGATAAATATATTTGCAATCCAACCGCATAAGCTTGCAGTGTATTGTTTGCACAATTTCAACAATGTTTTTAAATTTTTTTCTATGGACCACTTTCTAATTTAAAATGGGTTATTGTCTTATCACAAATTGTTGTGTTGCTTAAGATGAAGGATAAGGAACAAGCTTTGTTTGTTGTATTTTGCTTTAGATGAAGGGTAAAGAGCAAACTTTTCATTTTCTCAAATCGTGAAATTTTTCTGTAGTCACTGATGCCTTTTTTCAAATTCTCTATCAGTTTAATTTGTGTGATGTTTTTGTTTACTTAGATGGTATGTTTTTCAATTTTTCTTGCTTCCGACATAACAAATTTTCATGCATTTCCATCGCTTCTTTCCAAAACATGCTAAAGACGTCTATTACTTTATATTCAATTTCTTCACCTTTCTGCATTTAGGATTTATTTTCAGTTTCAGAAAATTTGGATTTCAGAACAGTTTGTGTCTGCAGTTTTTAGATGCTTTTTGGGGTTGTTTTCTTCTGCATATTCATTGGGGAGTCACTATACTGCTTTCTTGTTCCTTCTTAAGATGGTTCAGTTGGTGTTGATTATTGATGTGAAAACCTCCTTTGAATGTATTCTTGGTTAGTGTGAATGTTTCCAAGGTGCAGAAAATTTCGATAATTATTTAATTTTTGGATGGACATAAAAGGCACATCTTTTGTTTCCCATATAAACGAAACTTGTTTGATAAGTTACTCAAATGGGCTTCAAAAGAAATAATTTCATCCAAGATCCAAATGCTTCTTGTAATTGCTTTATTCTTCTATGCTTGTTCATGATCTTGCACATCTTTACAGGAGTCTCATGGTGAATGTGAATTTGCAGATGAACACACAAGAGAAGCTTCAAGAATTCTATCTGCACAGAAATCAGTAGATGAAGAACACCCCATTGATCCCATTTCGGATATTCCAATTACAGAAATAAATGCGAGGATGTTTGGATTACAGAAATGAACAGTCAAAGCTGTGGAGCTATGATTCATGTAAAACCAGAATACAATGAAAATATCTAAATTCCCAGATTATACTAGCTGACCAAATAGAACGGATACAAGAATTTTATTGTGTTTTTGAACTGCAATTCTCGGCATTATTAGTATGTACAGTAGTAAACTGTTATATTAATTGGAGTAATAGACTAGTGAGTTGTTGACAGCATGGTGCTGAGTTACATCCTTGTTGACAACTGCATTGGACTTTCAACATGAACCAAGATACTACATTCAGATTAAAAAAGAAAGCAAAATTGCACCTTTGGCCTCACCAGATCGAAAGGAATTATATCCAGGAGTTTATTGTTTAGTTATAGACCGTTTTGTTATTATAAATTCGATCACCAATGCTAGTAACTGTTCTTTTGAATTCTGGCTAAAAATTCTTTTAACTTTGGCCGTGAAGGTCAAAGCCTTTGGCCTTGAAGGTAAAAGACTATCATTACTTTATCTGTATAAAAACATTGACTATCATTACTTAATCTGTATAAAAACATTGACTATCATTACTTAATCTGTATAAAAAGATATCCAATTGGAATCAACATCTAATCTTAACAAACTTTAGCTGAAGATAAACTGCCTTATCAGAATATTACACATTGCCTCCTTGCTCTTGTTTCCCAAATGAGTACAAAAAATTAGTATTGCTCGTCTCCCAAATAAGTACAAAAAGTTAGTAACGTACAATTAACATGAATTGGTCTCTAATTGAATGCTAGGTGACATTCACTTGTAAGGAAAGATGTTGTGACCATCCCAAGCATTCCTTGGAGATCGGGCTCAAATTATGTCACATTAATTATCAACAAGGGTTTCATTTAGATTTATACAAGGCAATGAAATTTACAACCACTTGCAAAGTCAACCTTGTATCTGTGAACAAAAGGAAAACTGTGAAAGTGAAAATAACTATAAACAAATTATTGAAAAGAAAGTATATTGAAAGGAAACTGTGTACATGCGAATAATACATGCTAATTTGTGCACTTGACTCCTCGAGGTCAGGCCGAGGCAGCCAACGTAATAGATGAGCTATGGATTGGGTTGATTGTTAACCAGGGTGACATTCGGAATGGGTGGTGGCAATGGGTTCTTGTGATGGAACTAAAAGACCTCAACGTCACGATGTTCGTTAAAAGCGTCAAGTTGCATTGAAATAGAGCTCCAAGGTCCTTCAGTTTCTGAGATCACAAGAAGGCGAAGCTCCTAGTTGATGTTAGGGCTAGGGAAATGGGGGAGATTGGGTTGGACCACATGAGGAATATGGTCAACATGTTTGAGTTGACTATTCCCGCTCAATGTCCTACACGAGATGTGGATGATATGGATGAAGCTAGACCCAAGGATGAAAAAGGGGAATAGAGACGGGACTAAGGATGGACGATGTTGATTGTGTGAACTCTATGTCGAGGATGAACAACTATAAGTGGATTTTGGATGTGTTCTTGTTCGCCCAAAGCAGTCCAAGAGTCAACAATAAGATGATGAATCGGGGTGGAACGGAAAACTTCACATCTTAGCTCAGTATTAATGTCAGTTTGAATGTACATATCTAGATCTAGTGCTCTAATTGTAGGGAATAAACCTTGGCGGACAAGCCTTCGTGTCTCGGAAAGGGTCATCCAAAGGAGGTTAGGCAAAAAGCCAAGGTAGAAGTGTATGAACTTGTTTAGACAATGGCTTGTCTATGTAGCTTGTTTGTGGGTTTTTTTGGGTTTATGGAAGTAAAATGCATGCTTGTTAAAATTAAAACGTTGAAAATTAAAAAATGACAAGACAAACTAAATGAAAACAAAAAAAAATCTTATCATTTTCCAATAAGTCATGATGCATGCAAAGGAGAGAGGAAGAAACCTATACTATTATGCAAGGTGATGATTTTTCCTTTGTCTAGATGCAAACTAGGTGGTGATGTTTTTGTTTCGTTTATGTGGAATGGATTAACATGCAAATTATGTCTTCTAAATGTGCAAACAATGCAAAAGGAAATTTAGTCTAAAATAACAATATCACAACATTTTTTTTTTTGACTTTGTGTCTACAAACAAGTGAAATTAGCCTTTCAACTTTCATAGTTTGTTGTAAACAAGATTTTCAAATGATTTGCTAAAAGAGAGACAATAAATAAAAATTCTGATTTTTCTGTTTTCAAGAGGAAACAACAATGTGTTTAATTCATCAAAACAAACAAAATCAAAAGTATGTTAGTTCTATTTGTGCACCTAAGATTGCCTAAACCCCTGTGTTTGACTAGTTGGTTGTTTTGAATATAAGAGAACTTGTTTTGACCTTGAAAATGAAATACCATATTGGCTGAAATTGTTTTGAAAATTCACTTGATCTTCCTATGGATTGTTTGTAGAATGATTTGCTAATGGAGAGAAAATAAATCTATTGGAATGCAAGCAAAAACAAAATTAATTATTTTTTTCTTTTGATAGCAAAGACAATAAAAAGAAATAAATTTCTTTCCCTATCAAAATTTGTTCTTTTTCTGAATAATAAGATCAATCTATTGTAACAATAACTACATTAATCTAACTAATAAATGAAGAAAATGCTAAAAATAAAAATAAAAAAACTCCACTCTGACCAAGGCATAGATCTACTGAAATGCATGTAGTATCTTGACGAAACTCAATATGCTAGCTCCTCTTATCCTTCTGTAAAATTTGAGAACTCTCTAATTGGAGGATGACCAAGCTTTGAAACAAATAGAAGACAGGAGACAACCACAAATGTAGAGCAACTAAATTGAGGTTGATCAATGCTCTGGTTGCAAAGAATGAGTTGTTGAATCAATGACACTTCTTCACTTATATTAATGTAGTCAATACAATAACTATAGAGATCAAATCTTCATGAAATTTTTATGATTGTGGTTATAAAAGCTTCAGAATAACTTCTAATGGCAATTTTCGGTTATGCAAAAATGACATTTTTGTAGAAAGAGTTGGGAGTTTACATGAGGGAGTTTAACTGAGTTCAATTGGGAGTTGAATTTGGGAGGAACTCAAACTGATTGAAACTAGAAGAGGGAGTGAGCGAGGCTTGATTGGAGATGAACTTAGAATGGAATGAACAAGAAACACGATTAAAAAAAAATGCAAAATGCATCAAAGAATGATCCTCGAGAGCTAATTTGGAAGACAAATACAAGAAGATAAAACTGCCACTTTATGCAGGGGTGCTTGTGAAGCTGTCGTTTTTGGTGACAGAGCCGTCACCTAAACTCATATGACCATCCCTCTTTTAATACAAAGCCGTCTCCTTAAAACAGAACCATTGTCTACATTACGAAACCATAGTGGCAGTTGTATAATCTGAAGGGCAGTTATGTAAAGGAGGGGGGTGTGGTTTTGTCCCCTGGAACAACGGTTTCGCCTTACATGGAAAGTTTTAAAAACAAGCTAACAAAATTTGTAGAAGTCAAACAAAAAGGGACCAAAAGGGGTCAATGGGAGGAATAAGGAAGAGGGAAAAGGATTTAAAAGAGTTCTTTGTGGAGTACAAATCAAGAAATCATTACATCATCATTAGATTCGTATCGAGAATGTTGCACCATGTAAAATTTTGGTGCATACATATTTCCCCCTCGGGAGGACACCTTGTCATGAGTTGGCAAGGTGTAGTTCCGAGTAAAGGCATGTAGGAAGGAAACAAGAGATTATAAATACTTATCTTACTTTCATAAATGGTGGATCGAAATCAGCTAAGACTTCGTGCAACCTACAAAAAGAGAAGAAAATGAGAATCAACTGCAATGTAATGAAAAAGCAGAAAGCAAACTATGTAATCAAACTATAGACAAGAGTACATATCATATATTTAGGGAAGATTATACTACCCGAATCGCCCCATTAAGGAACTGAATCTAACGCCAAGTCATGTACTTGCAAAACTGCAAAACATGTTATCAAAGAACTAGAAGACTTGTTAATTTAATAGTTTTGAAACACAAATAGTAAGAATATAGTATGTAACATGAAGAATGTAAACGAAACAAAGAAACATGCCTAATTTAGAAAACTTTTAAGTTAAAACAATTAGTTTAGGGGTTAATATATTTGAAAACTTGCCATAACTCATTAGTGCATTTAGCTATTTGTGACTTAAGAGCTGTAGATTTTCCGCAGCCATTTTGAACAAGGAAGCACTCAACGAAAAGAGGAGAACAAGGGGATGGAAAATCTCCCAGCGAGAGGAGTTGTTGGGCATGATCAAATAGGTTTTTCTATTTTTCTCTAAATTTGAAAATTTGCTTAAAATTTTACTAAATTCCAATGAAATTTAGAATTTTTTATATTGAAATGATTGTCAAGGGGGTAGATTAGGAATATGTAGAATTTTTGTTAATGTGGGTGAGTTTTTTGGATTTTTGAGTGGGTTTGGGAGGGCATGCAGACGGTGGATGAGACCGCCGCTCAGGGACGCAACTGTCAGTCTTTGTAGATGGATGGTTACATCACCACCGCAATGGTCACTGTGATTTATTGAACAAGTGGGTCTATAACCGTCACTTAGAGGCGTTTACACAATTCCCTAGAGCAGTTATATAACCACTTGTGGTCGTTGCATAACTATCGTCTATAGAAGGGGGTAGTTTCATCCCTTTGAAATGGGGGAAAGATAGGGAAATGAGAGAATTTTAAGGGTAGGTTTAGTCCTTAAGTTGACTTAGGGTTTCTTTTTATATTGGAGGGGCAATATATATGTTGGAGTGGAGCTAAAGAGCGGGATTGGCTCCGTCAAGCCTTGGCACTATTAAGAGCGAACAAGTTGACCATTCTTGACCCCATTGGGATTCTATGGATAGTGTAAGCGGAGATCATCCCAGCATCCAATAGACTACAATGTGACATTCTGACCTATTGGAACCCAGATCGGAACATGTTTGTATTCCCTCAGGGCCCAAGAGAGTGAACAATCACTCTTGTTGACCTCTACTAGATTACAGGGCTTCCCACAACAGGGCAATTTTTATCCAAGATGCTAACAATGACCATGAGGCCCAGAGTTGAGTTAAACATTTTAGAGATGTTGATGCACCTGATGTGGGTGCGAAGTACGTGAGTTTTTCTTGGTTGGAGGGATCAACGATCCCCAATCCACAAAAATCTATTATTGGTATCCTTGCCTCCCGACTAGTAGGAGACAAGGGTATTGATAAATTGTTATTTAGTTGGTTGCTGATTGTTCAATGAATTGAGGAGAGAGGGGCCCGTTACTCTTAGAGCCAAGAGTTACTAGTTCAAACCTACAAGGATCTTTACTATGTGGCCTGTCTAGGCCCATCTCGATCAATGACCCAATGATTGTCATAGGTTGGACCTACGAGCAAATTATCTCTTATCAGTGGGGAGCACTGATTGGAGTGCCCAGGGATATCAGGGCCCCTAGATGGACATGTGTATTGCATTTTTGTGCTTTGCCCTAAGCAGTAGGGACTCTAACATCGATTGACCTGATTACCCTGCCCTTCCATGGCATGGTTGGGTAATGGGCCAATGAAGGGGCCTACCTTGCAGTAGCTACCGAGGCCACTCAAGGTCAAGATCGACTTTTACAAGTCAAGTTACAACCTATGGATAGGGTGCATCAACAATTTGGCATGCCCTAAGCGGGCAACATTCTTGCTCTCGAGATTATTTATAGGGGCATATGGGAGGTGAGAGCAACAAGACTGGGACAATTAGCATAGCACTCACTTATGAGAGGGGTGCCAATCACTCAACCAACTTAGTTAGGAGTGACACAGGGACCTCCCCTAGAACCAGCGGTGGGAGGAGGAGGTCAAGGAGTAGTAGGACAATAACATATGGGCCCACTGACACTACCACTACCACCACCACAGTAGCAGGACCCTATTCAGGAGGACCCTACACAACAACAACATATAGGGGATGGAGATTGTGAGGCTTTGGTGTATGTTGAGCTAGAGGAGGATTTGGAGATAGATGAGGAGGCTACGAAGGATGATTCTAACCCTGAATGGCATGAGGGAGACCCAAGTAAAATTTTGATTTGTATATTTGTGATTAGAAATCATACTTTGATTCTTTTAGTTTTTTAGGTGATTTTATGTATATTGTATTTTTATATCGGTTAGATTTGACGCTAACTTTTGTATTTTGTAATTAGAGATATTGTGGGCAGTTAGAGGTGGATGATCAGGGACAGCCCAATCAATCTTTTTTAGTTGAGCATTGGTTAGACTAGAGATCGATTTTTGATTGATCCTTGACTCCTCACAGGGATTGGTCGTCATATAGATGTCTTTGCTCCAACATACCATGCTTTTGTGATGGTGACAACATTGATGACAAAGAACAACACCCTATTGGCTAGAGCGAGGGGGGCCAAGGCTTGGTAGATACTTTGGTGGGTGGAGGAGGTGGCAAAGCCTCTAGCCATAAAACATGGAGGATGACTTCAGAGGGAGGTGTCAGTAAGGGTCACCATGTTAGCCTTCAGATCAGAGAAGGTAAGGTGGCTTCTGAGGGAGGCTCTAGTAGGAGACACTCCCAGAGTGAGAGTCCCCGACATTCTTTTGCATCAGGACCCTCTCACAAGAAGGTAGGGTCCTGAGATATGTTGTAGATGTTTTTGTTGTTCCATTGTATTTGTTGATTATCTTTTGAGATGCCATGAGGCACATTGACCCTCTATAGAGGAGCTTGTATTAGACATCCTTCTTGTACAAACTCAATAGTTATTATGATATATATAGAGATGTTTTGGCTTACCTCTCAGTGACTTGTCATTCATGTCTTATGGCTTTAACTTCCATGTTTCATTTTTTCAGTTCATGCACTTTAGTTGGTCAAGCATGGGATGATGTATATGTATATCTTTTGCTTTTGATATGATGATATATGAAAAGCTTATATATATGTGGGAACAAAATGTATGCAAATGATGTAGTGTGATGGACAAATATATGAAACTAGAACTATGTTGACATTTGTTTTGTGGGTAACTACTCAGTTGCTTCATCTACACAACATATGACTCAGTTTTTAGCAAGGAATGAAAAGAGGAGCAAGATAAATGCAAGGAGATATGTGGAACCTCTTCAGTGTTCTTTTGATGAACTTGGCTCTCTTGTTTCTCCTTATGAAGAAATAGATGTCCTAAAGGGAAATTGATCCATAATTAGATAACTTAAGAGTCTAAAGAACATCTTGAATTTAATATTCAATTTAAAATAAATAAATTAACTAGAAGTCAACATTCTTTTCATACTTTAATGACTATATATGAGTGTGAACTTCAATATTTTGAAAAAGCCATTCAAGATGACAGATGAAAAGTTGTTATGAAAGCTAAATATAATGCCTTAATTAAATATCAGACTTAAGATCTTGTCTCATTTTTGCTTAAAAGGCATATTGTTGGTTATAGGCGGCTTTATAAAATTAAATATAATTCAATTGGTAAAATTTAAAAAGTTTAAAGCAAGATTAGGTATTCATGGGTTTACTCAAAAAATTAAGATTGGCTATATTGAAACCTTTGGTTTTGTAATAAAAATGAGTAGTGTTATAGTATTACTCTTGCAGGCAAAAATTGTTGGATTATACACTAAATGTACGTTAAAAATATATTTCTAAATTGTGATTTAAAAAATGAAATCTATATGACTTAACCTAAAGGTTTCATTGACCCTAACAAAGAACATTATGTTTGCAAGTTAAAGAAATCTATGTATGGTTTAAAACAAGCTTCTCAAGCTTGATATTTTAAAATTATTAGTTATTTCAAAGAACTTGGTCTCTTTGTTAAAGTTTAAAATAGTCATTTAATCTTGATTGTATTATATGTTGATGTTCTTCTAATTATTGGTGATCTAATTAGTTTAATTCATAAGTATAAGGATAAACTAAGTCAAATATTTGAAATGATTGATTTAGATATTCTGCATCATTTTTTAAAAATAACTATATTTCAAGATAAATATTTTATTGTTGTATCATATCAGTATGCATATAATTTTATTTTTAAATTTAATATAGTTGATTGTAAGTCCAAATCTACTCCTATTGAAGTTGGTGTTAAACTTGATCTAAAACTTATATATATAAACACTAACCCTACTCTGCATAGACATATTGTTAGTAGTTTGATTTATTTAACCATTACTAAGCTAGATATTTCATATATTATTAGTGTTGTTTTTCAATTTATGTAGGATCCATATTTGGATCATTAATAATTATCAAAAAGAATACTTTGGTATATCACAAGAACTGTAAATTTATGTTTATTTTGTTCTTCCATTGATAATGTTAATTTATATGGTTATTATAATGATGACCATGTTGGTGACACTATAGATCATAAATTTACTTCTGGATATGTGTTTAAATTTGATGCAGATGTTATTGCTTGGAATAATAAAAAATAACTTACTGTATTATCTCTTCCACAGAAGTAGAGTATAGAAATGTTATGGAAGCTATTAAAGGAGCCATCTGGCTATGAAGGTTGTTAGGAGAACTTTATTTGGATGTTTCTTATAGTACCACCATTCATTGTGATAACCAAAGTTGTATAGCTTTAAAAAAAAATTAGTGCATCACTAATGAACTAAACATATTGAATGTCGTGTATTTTATCTAAGAGAAAGTCTTCAGTAGTGATATTGATTGCAATTTTTTCCTATGGATAAATAAGAGGCAGATAACTTCTCAAAACCACTTGGTGCTACTAAGTTTTGTTAGTTTCGTGCAATACTGGGCCTCTCGGAGTTGCTATTAAAATGGAGTGTGCATGACAATGCTGCTTTTTGATAACCATGTGTTCCTTCTTCTTCTTTATACTTATTTTTATTGTAAAACATTGTAATATATCACGTTATATGATTTTTAATACACTGTGTGAAAGTTTTAATTTTGTGTCCAATAATTAAAATCATATTTTAATGAAGTTATGTTATTAAAATGCTTAAACAATGCATAGATGATTATTCATGAGAAACTGTGAGATGTAGTCTCATAATCATGCTAGCCTAGACTTACTTTAAATAGTTTATGGATTGTTTTGTTTCAAAAGAGGATGTTTGGCATGATAAAAGTTTTTAAATCCTTCAAATTTGTACCAATATAATTTCTTATTAAGGTGACAATGGCATGTATCCCCACTTAACATTAAGGGGGAGTGTTGGAACATTTAATGTTATGTAGGTACCATTATTAGGCCCTTAACATTTTACATGGTAAAATAATAATAATTTTATTATTATATTTAACACGAGTTAAAATATCATGTAAGTGTAATAATAAAATATATTATCAATTATTGACTTGGTTCTCTGAGAAAATATGGACCCATTGGTTACAACAATCACTTTTCCTCATTCATATTATAAATAGGGTTTTACCCCTATGGTAAAACATACTCTTGATACACTCAATTGAATTTTGGTGATTGTAACAAAGTTATATTTGTGTATGAAAAATATATTACAGAGTTTTGTAAAGAAGGTTGATACAGAGGAGTGAGAGAAGAATGAATCGTATTAGGAAATTATGTTTTTCAATTATATGAATATTATCTTTGTGGGTTTTTTACCTCTCAAGGTTTTTTCACGTTAATATCTATGCCATGTGTACATTGATCTATGTGATCTTATTAATATATATTTTGCTAATCATTTACATTATATATCTCTTGTGTATGTTCATTACATATGTATTACTTTATGTATTCTTTTAGAAAGTCTTTGCAGCACCAACTATTATTATTGTTACTCCAACATCAATCCCAGAAGCAACCAAGTTGTAACTCAAGTTGGAAGAGTATAGGGACATATTCAAGCTACTAAAATAAGTGCCTACACTCTATGCAGTTAAGTATATATTATTGATTTGATCCATGGACTACCTCTTCCTAATGCTTTTTTATATTGCAGATCCTTTTTGAAGAATAAATAAATCAAGTGATAGGTCCATGAACTAGTGGACCAACAACATGTCAGGGCCAACTCATCACCTTGCGACAACCCAATTATGATAGCACCAAATAAGGATGGCATAAGTAGTTTATGCATTGATTTATGAGCACTCAACAAGATCACAATGGAAAAATACTATCCTCTTCCAAGAATCGAGGATCTTCTAGACTAGATCCATGGTGTAAAATATATATGCTCAATATTTTTAAAATTTATCATTTACTAATAATTTATCTCTTGCAACAACCAACCAAGTTTAAATCTATTTGAGTTCACACCTTAAAGGGTGTATCGAGAAGGGGGTTGAAATATCAACAGTGCTTTATGAGAGACATTGTTGTTTATTTATCATTCCCATATCCATTTTAGCTTCCCCATATTTGATTCTCTAAGCTATTTCTTTCCATTTGGTATCCTTTATGTCAAGACCAATATTTTCCTACTATGTTAGCTAAATCAATGTATTTATAACTGTTATCCATCCTATCCCAACTACATCAATTAGATCAATTCAATTCTAAATTTTTTGGTACACGCTTCATAACTAGGCTAGCTTGGTTGACCTATTTCAAAGTTAATCAACGTATTCAATACTAAATCAAGCAAGCCAATATTTTCAAATAAATATTCGAGGGGGATTAGGTTCATCCATCACTATAAATACAAGTCATTATTTCGATACAATAGAGAAAAACATTCATTTTCAATTTTTATTGCTTGCACGTCTACTCTAAGTCTCTAATTGGAGGAGTTATTGCTTGGAACTTGTCTTGGAAGGAAAAATTGGTCTTGTGTAATCTTGGACGCAATAGGAGGAATCCTTTTAGCTTATAACTTGATTTATCTATTGATATCCTTACAACAACAATAATCTCTTACAAATCACCATTGGCCAAGGGAGAGATTGAGACTCGATAGGTCTTGTTCAAGGTAAGTATATTCTAACCCTAGCTCTTTCCTTTTGATAGATATAAGTTGTATAATTGTTTTGTTACTTAATGTATATGTCATTTTTAAAATTGTCTCTACATTTAAACTTAGTGTGGTTATAAGATTATTCAAAATTTTTATTTATACACCTTACATATTCTAGGCCCCCATTTTTCTACCATATCTCCTTGCCCATTTTAATATGTTTCTAACCCATTCCATTACTTACATTTATTAATTGTGACATTTGATTACTTTATAGTTAGAGACCTAGTTAGGGATATTGCATTGTGTTGATTGTCTAAAGGATTTGGAACCCTTTCTCTTGACATTGTGTTGTAGTTGCTCCCCATGCTAGGTTTAGTGGCTCCATTAGTCATATCCTAATTTAATTAATTATCAATGGGCTCTACTTGATTTAACTTCTCTAAGTTGAGATATTTAGATAGGATAATTGAAAGTCAATCCTAGCTCATTGCATACATTTAGGTAAGCCCAATATGAACTAACCATTATTTTCACCTTTGCAGTGAAGTATATTGAATAGTTCAATCCAATTCTATTTCATTTCCTTACCAAAAAACTATATTGAATAGATTGATATGGTTCGATCTCAATTTTCCTTCAGGAAACTATATTGAACAACATGACTTAATTTCATTTATGTGTTTTTCCTAATGAAATATTTTGGCCAGTGTGACACAGAGTTAATTTTAGATTTGTTTCTTATCTAACCAACTATATCTACTTAGTATATTTAGTTATGTTTAGCTATCTCACTAAGAAATTGTATTGAACAAGCCGATAGAGTTTCATCTTAAACTAACATTTTCAGTCAACTATATAAATCTAATCGACATAGTTTTGTAGTTTCATATTTATTAATTATAAACCCTATTTTTATTCAACTGGATCAATTAGTTCGATTTAGTTATGTATTTAAATTCTACTTTTGTTTAAATTATTTCCAACAAATAATATCGATTTGTTTGATTTAGTTCTATATTTCATTTATTTTTCAATAAACAACATCGAACCGTTCGAATTAGTTGTGTTTCATTTATTTATAATAAATTGTATCAACATGCTCGATTTAGTTTTATAATCACAATTATTGTTAACAATTAAATCAACTTGTTTTATTTAGTCTTACATCTCTCTCTATAACCATGTTTTACATAGACTGTGTCGATATACTCAATACAATTTTGTATTGTTTGTGCAACTACATCGACCAATGTTGATATACTTTTGTTTATTTCATTTTAAAATCATAAGAAAGGAAAATTAGCCTTTAATTTTTAAATATAATCACACATTTTATTTAAATTTGGCTACTTGTTTATTTCAATTCATTGAATGCTATAAATTGGTTTTTGATATTGATTTTTTAACTTTAATTTCCATTTGTTTCATTTTCCTTAAAAAATATGTTCTGATAGTTTTCAAACTACTTAGCTATTGTTGTAAAGGGATACACAGTTTTATGTTTACAATCCTTGGATGTTGTTTACAAATTTTGTGGCACGATGGGATTTGTCCATATAGAGCTAAAAATAAACTTTAGTTTCCATGTGTCTCATGGTATATTGAAAATGCCTAATATTCTCTTTTATTAGATGAAATCCATCCATCTATTTAATTTTGTAGTGCACCAATTAACAGTTAGTGTTAGGAAGTTACTCTTAGCTTGCCCTCGATACTAGGTTTAGTAGGATATGGGCATGGTACTCCCTCCATATTCAGTGTTTTCAAACATTGAGATGACACTATCCAATTGGTGGGCCAATATTTATGAGAGCCTATAATTTAGTCAAGCCATGTTAATACATATCCCTGGTCTTCTTTTCAAAAAAAACTATAATTAGCTTTCAGTTTGTTGTTTGTTATATTATTTTATATTTCAAACTATATTGACCAACATTGATACAATTCTATGATGTGCGTTGTAACTATATCATCCAACATTGATAAAGTTATTTGTGTTTTCAAACTACATGAACTAGCTTGATACAGCCTCTTTTGTTTATAAACTCCATCAACTAGTTTGATACAATATTTGCATCCTTGACTGTATCGACTAACTTGAAACAATTTATTCCATATATCTTAATCCTCTATTTCGAAAAATATATTGAACAACTCGATACAGTTCAGTTACAACATAAGTTTCTCAGATTTTACAATTATCAAACTACTTGATTCAACATATTTACCAACATTTCTAATCTTCTCTAAACAAACTATATCGATCAGCTCAACACAAATTATTTTTCATCTCCCACCTATATTACTACATCAAATAATTCAATACAGTTCACTTCTAAATTATACCTTAAATTTTCTACCATACTACATCGTATTATTTGATACAATTTGTATCTCAAAATGCATTGATTATCAAACTATATTGAATTATTCAATACAATTTCAATTCCCTGCGTTATTGAATTGGATGATACGATCACTTTTTTTGTAGTTTATCCATCCCAATTCATTTTTAACTTCAACTCTCCATCATGAAATATATCTATGATATTTATAAACATATAACACAACATTACATGATGGATTCGACTAACTCCCATAAATCTCCTAAATCTTATTTCAATATTATCAATAACCAATATAAAATCAATATTCATGTAACTACTAGAACAACAAATTATAATTCACTCTCTACCTCCAAACCTCTACATACTTTTAACTATCCTCCTCACATGCCCATGGTTGAGGATGAAAGTGATCTTGAATACATTATCAAAATGATCATTTTCATCAATGAAAACCCTCAACATAGGGGCAAAGATCCTCCATTAGTTTATAACCTCATGATGGGACCCCACATAGGATGCCCCCCTTCACCTACACATACCATTTCAACAATACTTATGGAAAGCTAATACAT
The DNA here is from genome assembly GCA_037957365.1 of Torreya grandis. Lineage (NCBI taxonomy): Eukaryota > Viridiplantae > Streptophyta > Pinopsida > Cupressales > Taxaceae > Torreya > Torreya grandis. The sequence goes on from JARHVA010000024.1 coordinate 10,335,071, forward strand.
GACTTCTCCTCCTCCTTTCTCTTCTACTATCCTTGATATAAACATTACTATGGTAGGTATTTCCTCTAGTGTGCCTACTCAAAGTGTTTAGATTAATACTCATGTTAATGTTACCACTAGTGCATCTCAAGCTGCTTCTTTTAGTCAAAAAACTCTAAATAATAATCAAATCTTGTTCCAAGCCATGAAACAATTGGATACCTTTCAAACTAATAATGCCAATCAAATGAGGAAAATGAAAAATCAACTTTTAGAATTTCAAATTCGTTCTCACCAACCTAAATGAGGAGTGTAAAATCCAAATCCACTTCCCTTGGCCCCCCTTAAAGATGCACAACGTAATCTTATTCTTCAATCCCCACTTATTAATAAAGTCATAAAACATCTTCAAAATGAACTATTAATCCCTTAAAATGAAAACATAGACATAGGAGATATCACTCCTACTATCACTTATAATGGATCTACTGAGCCTGTTTTGCATTTGAAAGCTTTTGGTAACCTTTACAAAGATTTGATTAATCTAAATATCTTTGCTACTACCAAACTTCTAGCCAAAAACCTTTTTAGGTGATGTCATTCATTGGTACAATAAATTTAAGTCTCATACTATCTCTAGTTTAAAAGACTTAGTTAATACCTTGGTTTAGGAATTTAAAACCAATGACCTTCCTAAAAATAGTTTAACCCATTTCATTAATTATAAATAGGTAGAATCTGAAACTACCCAAAATTTCATTAAGCATCAGAAGGCCTTGTCTAAAATTTTTGAATACAACATGTCAAAAAATAATCTCTTCTATTGGTTTACCAATGCTATCCATCCTAAAATCTAATATAGAGTCAGGACTTTCTCTCCAAAATATTGGAAGAATCCCTTGATAAATATAAACATCAAGATTTCCTCACAAGATAGTTTGAGCCTTCCAAACCTACATTGGGATATTGTATGCTTATTATATCTAAAAATAAACATGATCCCAATGACGATGTTATTGACACTTATGATTATATACATGCCATTCATTTTATTCTTTTTGGTGGTCCTAATGAGGCAAATTTTTCCCAACCTTTCATGAAAAGTCCCTTATAGCCTCCTCCATCCTCATCATTGTATGTAAACATGTTGATATTCATAATTCTCTTCCTTTGTAGAAATTCAAAAATGTATTCCTAAACCTTTAGTAAGATAACGTGACCCTATTCACCCTACCAAACATTGGTATGATCCACAAAATTCTTGTTGGTACCATGAAAGTTTGGGACATTCTCATGAAAAATGTAGGAAACTTAGGAACTTTTACCTTGAGTTTCTCCTGGGTCCCAATTTTGATTATGAAATCATGATCTGTGAATAATAACAAGCCTATGAGAAGGTAGCTAAAGCTCATGATTCCAAAGTTAAGTATGATGCTCTTAATCAAGATAATTCTCATCTTTCCATCGATAAGAACCCACTTCTAAATCATCAATCCACTCAACCTCCTTCCTCTAATGTTGTGGAAGCCTCAGTTGATCCTCATTCTTTAATTGATGATGAAAATGTGGTCAACATGAATAACATGAGTTGTGTAATATCTTAAATTTACCCTTATCCACATTCTACTTATAATAATTTTCCCACTTACATAACTATGGAGGGCACATATCCATATCACTTTATAGATGTTTAATATATGAAAGTAAATACCAAATTATCTCTTATAACTGCATCGATTAACCTTATACAACCACTAATACTTCTAATAATTTAAATTATATCAACCACTTTGATCCAGTCTGATAATATTTCTTAAATGTATTGACCAATCTGATATAGTTTGTTATATTTCATCTTTCTATCACTATTGCATTTGCTAGCTTGATATCATTAGCTAAATAAGAATAAATTCCATCAACCAATTTGATATAATCTATTTTTCTAGGATCCGAACAAACTACATTGACCATCTTGATGTAGCTTGTTTCTATTCATTCTCCTACTATAACTGCATCAACCAACTTGATACAAGTAATTTTTAGTCCTCCTTACCAAAAAACTATATTGACCAGCTCAATATAATTATTGCTCTTCTTTCTCCTATTGTTACTACATTGATTAACTCAATACAATAAGTTTGAGTATTCCTGTACAACAAACTATACCACATAATTCATTACCATTTGATCCACCCAATCAAACTACATTAGCCAAACTAAAACCACACAACTCATCTCCATTCAAATGTACTTCAAATCCTCCATCAATTGAATTAATTTAGTAATATGCACCTTTATCATTGTCTAATTCAATACCCTCGTGATATAATGAGTGGGATCCCACTACAAAACTTTCTTGCCTTCCCTCTCAAATTCCTTCTCTCTAACTCATGAGGAATTTTCATCATCATTGTAATCAATTAATGCCACATATTTTTGAAATGAATATCCCCAAACCTCCAAGTGTAGGAAAAAATCCACCTTGTTTGGGTCTGATGACAATATTCTCCAACAATGTGAAGAAATGTCCATACAAGTTGATGAAACCTTGATGCTTCTCTCTCACCTGAATTTATTATAACCTCTATTATTCTTGATGAAATATTAATTCATGTGGATGATCCTCCTTTATTCATTAGTGTCCAAATGGGTGATATTCAATTCAAGCATGTCTTAATTGATGAAGGGTCAGGCACTTGTGTTGCTTCTATCAACTTCATTAAGACTCTTAGATACTATGAATGCAATCTTAAATATACCCAAATTGTGTGCCAAGGATATGATCAAATAATAATGCCTCCCCTTGGTTATGTTTGGCTCTCAATCATGGTCCCTCATGTCAGAATTAGAGTTAAGGTCATGATTTTTAATTTCCCTCTATCTTATAACATTTTACTTGGACAACCCTGGACACATCACATGAGAATTATCGCCTCTTGTACATGCCAATGTGTCAAATTTTCTCATAATGGAGCTATATATAAGATTCAAGGATACACTAATCCTTATAATTTTGAACAATTCCAAGATCACACGATGTTTTTAAAATACCTACCCTTGAACATTTTCCTAACATCATGAATATCAATGATTTAAGTATCTCACCAAATCTAATAATGGTTACAATAAACACCTTTAACTTGTAATCAACATATCTTCTAACATATTAGATTCTAAAGATTATGAGCCCAATGAGATCAGTGTGAAGATCATAACCTCATATCTCCCTCCTAAAATTATTGCTTAGTTACCCCTTCTTTGTGACCTCATTCTCATTAGAAATTGATGAATACAATTACCACCTCAATACTTAGGCCTAAACAATAAAACCCTAATTCTTATTCAATTGATATGATAATTGATGCCTTTTATATAGATATTTATACACCTAATTACAATGATGGCTAATCCCTGGACGACCCACTCTTAACTAGCTATGTTCAAACCAAGGATGCATAAATTCTTCATTATCAATATTGTTTACAGCATTCTTATGAATATACTTTACATGTACATAGCATGCACTTAGTATATGTATACCTTCTGCTTCTAATGCACATGACATTATATTTTCTTCCATTGGCGTTCATAGGTCTGAGATGGAGTAGGTACCAGCTTCTACCCATTCTACTCTAGTCACCTCTAAGCATGTTAGGAGTATGCTCCTTAATCATGCAATGACAAGACCTTATTGTTTTACTAAATTTTAAATCCTTCAAGCAACCTTCCCATAGATATTTTGGCTACATTACTTCAACCTACATTGAGTCTATGTCTTATATATGTAGATCCTACTCATGATCTTACTCATAGATGAATGGATCATGATTATTTACTTGATGAGGTCTTACCCATGCCAAAACTTGACTCTCCACCTATACGATGAGAAGATAAACTATATTATGATTTTCGTAAGATAGTTCATCATTAGTCAAATACTGTTGAGAATACCAGATATTTTTATCATAACTATAGACATAGAGATTTATTCCTACCACATATAATATACCTCCTCACTTAGTTACTCACATGCACACTTGTTGATTTCATGGCATAATTATGCATGTTGAGACACACTACCAAAAACTTTAGCAGTACATTGATGCACTTTATCCTAAAAATCACATCCTTCTAATTATAAGATATTACCACTTCCTAAGATATCTATAGAATATATTCCTAAACATGGGGAAGTCTATTGCCTTTGGCAAATCAATGTACTACACATCATATAGATAGATAGAGTAATCCAGTAGCATTTTCATGATTCTCCATGGCCTACACCTTCACCTTCATAAAAACATCATTAGGATCAAACATTTTCTAGACCTGCACATTCTCACAAATCAGAGGATATTAGCCATACCCAAATGCAGGTTCCTCGTATTAATTAACCCTCATAGGAAGCACCTCATTTGCTTCATTATTATTTTCATTCTCCTACTTTCTCCATAGATATTGTGTGTTAGGAAGTCCTCACACAAATCTTTGAAAAGATAGATGAGACTAGGAGCAGAGTTAGATATGAATTACAACATGACTTATCAGATGTTATTGATGATGTATGTTAGGATATGTATCAACATTTGTGATCACATTTTTGTGTGACATATCAGATTGTTCTATACATTATCATATGATTGGATTTGATATTTACATTTCATTATGAGCATTGGTGATGAATTTTAGTTTATATATCACTTATATCGTGTTTTATATCATTTTGAACATTTTTTTGCATTTACTTTACATCTATGACATCTTATTATGGTTTCTTTTAGTATACTTACTATCTTTGTTTTAAACATCAGAACTCGGGTAACACTTTTGGGTCCTCTTTATCATTCTTCATCTTAATTTATTTATTTTCCCTCTATTTGAGATGATCACTACTTTTATTGGTACTTGTGCTATCTCTTTTGTAAGATTGTATATCCTCCAAGTGACTTGGATATATTCAATATGGCCCATGACATTTTACATTACGTGTCTACTTTACATCTTTGTGATCAACTAAAATTATACCCATTATTGTACCACTTATTACATGAAAGGATCTTCTATGATCCTCATCTTTCCTTTCTACTTTTCTTCATTATAATTACACGTAGGTCAATTTTGAGATTGCATACTTACATGTGAGCAAGTCTAGGAAATTTTTGATACCATGGTCTTAGGTATTCTTTTCTAGTGACCAAGTGTAAGTTCTCTTGTGTTTGTCACTTATTTCACTCCTAATTGGTTATTAAAATATGTATGTAGGAGGAACTAAAAAATCCATGGTAATTTAAAATCCATATCATAAAAGAAACAAAAGGCAATAATTAAAATAAAATTACAACATTAAAAGTCATATCACACTAAAAAATGTGATTTTTTGGCATATATCCTAATCTAGTTGAAGCTCAAAATCTAAAATTGGTCTCATAATAGAGCTTAAGTCCATTGGGGTGTGGTAGGCTAGTATACTAGGATATGAGGTCTCATTTTATCATATAGTACCACCTAATTTATTATACAAGTACCCAATCTTTGTAGTAGATCAATGACTCTATAAGGGGTCTTGAGGAATAGGGAATATGTTGGGGGAAGGTAGGTCCATTTTATTTTTCCTACATATATCCTTCATGAAAATATCTATGTAATTCACTTGTTATCCCAAGCTTTACATTCACTAGTTGGGGTACCCTAGGTCTGTGATATTGATAAGTGTTAGCACTAGCATACTTATTTAGTGTGTCTCATCATTGATAAGAATTTATATATCACCTATGTAGTGATTCACTCTCATTTTTCACTTATTATTATCCTTAATATTCCCCTTGATGGATATCACATCTAGTTTATCACATTCTTGATCACATTTTATATCTACACCTATCAATTTTCTTTTTGTGAGTTGCAATGTAAGACCTTAGATATGACTAGGATTTCTTCACAAATACCTGTTGACACTGTGGATTGCACCCCTGAAAGAAGGCTTGGTTTCTTTCTTCCACGCGGCACAATGGAGACTCCCCTATTGTTGTGGGTCTGGCAAGATTGAGGGGAGAATCTCTAGATAAGGGCTAGCTCCCTTTGATGCATCTCTGTGGTCTCAGACTTCCTATTGCTAACAATGGGGGGGATGAAAAGAGAGAAGGATTACTGAAAATAAAACCTAAACTAATGCAATGATACACCAAAATGGTTGATCTAATTAGCTTTGACATACACTTTACACCAAGAACAAACTGATATACACTTCATTTGATACAAGAAACTCTTTTGTATCAGTGAGCTAGGGGTCCTTTGGAGATACAGGGAGGAAGAACTACTAGAGGTGTTCTAAGACACACTATGGCAGCCTGTTGACATGCGCCTATACTCTATTGTGGACACTTCTGGCTAACCTAAAAAAGAAGAACTCACAATACACTAGACATGTTGGAATCATTATGTGAAAGCATGAATGAAAATGACTTAACACAAGATAAAGCCATAGACATGTGCAAAAGTGCAAACTCAAATGGAGGTAAAAATGCTATGTCTTGATTCAAGGTAAAATATTGGAGGGCTTTGCCATACAAGTTAAGAGATATCCTTCTCAAATGAGAGTTTACAATATATATAGAGAAAGAGGAAACAATGGTGCCCTTATGTACAAGTGGCCCATGCTGTGTTGAAAATATTGGGAAGAGGAAGTCGCTAAGAGAACATGTTGTGTCAGTTTCCAGTCTTGACTTTGCCATTCAAAGTTATATCAAATGTTATTGTGAAAGCATGGGCCGCACCCCTTTGTTTGCCAACAAGACCACTTCTTAAAGACATTCACGTGGTTGTTTGCTCATCAATGCAAAATGAGGAAAAATAGGTCACACCATTCACTATTTGCGCTCCTTGATGACCATTTCATAGGGACTGCCCCAACTACTGTAATAACTCTTCTGCCAATGCTTCCTTTGCCACCTGGGCTGTCTTGTCCATGTCGGTGCTTGGCTCCTTGGGCTCCTTTCTCAGCGGGCTCTTCCTTTTGGCCTTAAGCCCTTTTAATTCCTTCGGATTCACGCTCAATCATTTAAAGATCAATGGTTATTTCATCATCCTAAATTTGACATCTACGGGCCCGTCAACCCTTCAGTAATTCCTTCAGATTCACTCATTTGACCATTTCGAAGGGAAGGTGTCCCTTCAGGGCTTGGAGAAAGGTCCCCCTTTTGGCAGCCGAGAGTCCCCCACAAGAGCAATTTCCCTTTGGGCTCCTTCGAGCTGCCTTGGCTTCTTAATTCCTTCAGAGAAAATGTCTGAAGGAAATGTTCCCTTTATGTTTTGCCACTTGTTTCTTTCGATTGAGCTTTCATTTCAAACAAATTCCTTCAGACAAAATGTCTGAAGGAATTTACCTTTGCTCTTTTCTGAAGGAAACTCTGCCCTCTACGAGGGCCCTTTGAGCCTTGAAATGCCCTTTTGAACCTTTCGATTGAACCTGAACCCTTTTCCAGAGTTTAATGGTTCAATTAGTTCAATGATTCAACACTTTGTGTTCTACAAGGATTCGCATTCATTCAATTCCCTTATGAATTCAATGCATTGTGGAACCTACTGTTTGAACTAACTGATTGAACTGACCAACTGAACTAATCCATTGAACCAACCCTTTGAACCAACAATGGTTCAATGGTTTAATATTCAATATTTCTAAGTTCAAAGTTTGAAGCCCTTGGAGAGATCATGTCATTGAACCCCGATGTTGAACCACCTTTTCCAACCTTAAGGAAAAGTGTGTTGAAAAATTTGGTCTCTTTCCTTGTGAATTTCTCACCTCTTTTCTGCCTTGTTCACTTCCCTGAAGGTGCTCATTGCCTTCTATAAGGGCACTTTGCCTTTGAAGCCTACTGAAAAACTTGCATCCCTTTAGAACTAGCCCATTCCTTTGCCAAAGGCTTGTGCAAACCAACTATCTGACTGATGGCTCAGAACATCAAAGGAAGAAGGAGACCAATTTTTAGGCCTGCAAGACCAAAATGGTCAACAAATTTGGCGATTCCCAAGGGAAGCATGCTTGTTATGCTGAAGAAGATTGGTAGCCTCAAAGTCCATTGGGCATGGAGTCAGAACGTAGCTTGAAAAGGTTAGAAACAACCTTATAAAGACCTATGAACCAACAAAGCTTTACCTCAAACACAAAGGAAAACACACACAACAAAGGCTAGAAAACACTACACTTGTGCAAGCAGCACTTAGGGAAAACAGGGAAAGAAAAACTGAAAACAAAGTACTATGTACAGCTAATTAGGTATATTTGCCTCCCTCCTGGATGAAAGGGAAAACTTCTTAAGTCTCCTTCATGGAAAGAAAACTTATGGTGCCAGACAAGTGGCTGAATGGAATGGAGATTTGGTGATTTGCTCTTCTTGCCTGTCACCTCGATTGGCTTGTATCCAAATGAATCAGGGTCAAACATGCTTCCAACATATATGTATTCATCTTGCTCTTGGAATCTTGTCCAATGCTGGTCCTTCATGCTGGTGTGTTTCATCAAGAAATCAATGGCTGTTGGTTCATCATCATAGGGATCATTTAGCTCATAACCCCCTTGATATGCATCATGGATTGACTTGTTCCCTTCTGCCTCATTGAAGAGACTGTCAAACTGATCTTCTACTTCATCATGGCTTTCTTGAAGAAGGGTGACTGTTGTGATGTCTGAAATGGGACCACAGAGATGCATCAAAGGAAGCTAGCCCTTATCTAGAGATTCTCCCCTCAATTTTTACAGACCCACAATAAGAGGGGAGTCTCCATTGTGCCACGTGAAAGAAAGAAGCCGAGCCTTCTTTCAAGGGTGCAATCCACAGCGTTAATAATACCCACCTTGTTAGGGATCTTGGATTAATTTTTGAGTTGTAGTATAAGACCTTAGATAGGACCAAGGTTTCCTCATAAACATATTTTTATACCATATTATCACCATCATTCACATGTCATTTGATGGTCATAATTTCTTCCATCAGACTCTAGCACAAGCACTAAATATGATTTTTTCACTTTTTCTCGAGATTCTCCCTATGTTCATTGCTTATTTATTATAATTTTTGGTTTGTGTTATTCATCATTTAATTAGTTTATCATTTGCATCTTTGATTGACATTTATCATTTTGATTTCATTCACTTATAATGTTTACATATCTCATCCTTTGTGATTTGTTTTATATTCTTTTTTACCATTCATCGATTATTTTTCAAGCTTTTTATCTACTTACATTTTTTTTTTTCATTTTTCATTTATCATTCTTTTTAACCATGCATTTTCTCACATTTGCTATAAAAGAATAAAACATACATTAGATTATTTTCCATAGTATAAGAAAACATAATCACACACGCTAGAAAGAAAAGGCATCAATAAATAACATACATGAGTCATAATGAAACACATCTCTATATATATGAGACTCAAAATAATTATATACATCATGATATACAATGATACATAGTACAACAATAGCTATAAGGCTAAGATCCATCACGAGGATGTGTTAAACTACCTATAGAAGCCTCAAAATGCCCTCTTTATACAATCTACTATAGTGACAATGTCTATGATTGTAGACCATCCACTTACCCCTGTAGATAGGCCACTTGGACCTATAACCTCAATACATGGCTAACTATAGTCAAATGAGTGGATATATCCTAAACTAGTCTCTACCACCCCTGTAACCCCCTAACTAACTCCTAGTGGTGCTTCAACCTTAGATCCATCTGATAATTACATATATCTTGGGTAGCCTTCCTGACTAACCTGAACCACTTAGCATAACTCTGAGCTGAAGGCACCAACAGATCAATCAACTATGTAGTATCGTGTTGTGGTGGCACATCATCCAAAATGTCATGGTGGACCATTTCTACCAAGGTCCTCCATAGAACATCCTCTATTGTAGCATCTACAAAATACAAACCAAAATAACATCATATCTCATATATAATCTAAAACATCATATATCTATATCTATTTAAGCAATAAATCAACATAAACACATTTAACTCACCCACAGTAAAACCATTGGATTGACCTCCTAATGCCTCCTAGGTGTCCTATCTTTGAACAGGCATAAAACTAATGTAATTCCCTAGATGGATGATATGTGCATGCCATGATCTCTTAGGTACCTGTCGAACTATTATCCAAATCAAATTTGGTTGTGCCATAGGATCTGCATGATGTATTTATTGTTACAGTAGTGGTTGATTTGTCTCTATCAATGCCTCCACATTTGTATCAGTGGTGATGTTCATGCATTTACTAATTACTACTACCAAGTAACTATCACTACTTCACCTCCTGCAACATGCTCTCCTCATTGTCACCTCCATTACCATCTTGCTTCCCTACGATGATGAGGTATTATAATTTATACCTCGACAATTACCCCCACGTCTCAAACCATATTGTTTCCTTGCATGATGAGCCTAATAAGATGGACGAAAAGAGGAGTTGTTAGATGTGGCAATCCAAATGGAATTGACACATGATAACATTGTTGAGGCTATACCCAGTATAGATAGTTCATAATGATGCTAACTCATGCCTATGCCTACATAGTGGATGGCCATGATGGTTAGACATCCAAATGCCCACATACAACTACAAAATTATCTACCCATGTTGAACTATTTACAACATCAACACAAGGAAATGGGCTGTGTAATGTGATTTTGGACCCATCTCCACACTCGTGTAAGGGTGTCATCCATAGAATGGGATAACCCTATAGGTTTATACATAGGGAAGTGCTCATTAATATATTACCTAAAAGAATACCAAACCCCATATTTTTTTAGCATCTTAATAAAATACTATATAAATTGTGCACTAGTTTCACCCAAATAACTGAACCCAAATCATATAATGTGCCATGATATAACATAGACCGATGTAAGTATATAATATACAATGTCACTTTGTCATCCAACTTATGTCAGATCACTCAAGTTGTCATAAGTTTATTAATCACCTTCTAGATATATGAAATAGTCAATATATAAAACAAATTGACATAAAACCCTCGCTTATCATACCTCTCAAACCATATGGCCCACATAGATAACACCTTCCTCTCATTAAAGGAATCTTGGATGTTTCACACCATAGGAGTGCCCATAACATGTAAGCCTAAAATCACATGAACATCCTCTAAGTGATACCCACCTCGATGGTATCCCCATCCAACACCCAATGAAAGGTATTAGTCAGTCTCTTACATGTTCCTAAGAAGATGGTGACTAACTCTACACCAATCGGGATCCACCCCATCTCCATAATAACATTGAATCCAAGCATCATCAAATGTGCTTGATCAACTATAGGCAACTGCTCAAATAAATCTAGAAACCATATAACATCTAATGGTCTCCATGATATCTGACACGTTTGAAAAATATCAACCAACAAAGCAAAGATTAGGGATCTATCTAAAAACTAAAATAAACAAGACATAAAAATAAGATTTTTTTTTTTCAAATTAACTACTATATTGGCCATGTACCTAACAATATCGACCACTTTATCTTCTAGACTATATCATCTATGTATATTACATTGACCATATATAAATTTAGACTATATCGGTCATGACCTGATATATCAGCTTCTTCCTATATTACATTAGCCTACATACATGCCATCAACCATATATTCAAATTTCCTACACCACGAGTTAGGTGTTTAATTACATTAGCCAAGCTAATTTCTAATGCCATCAGCCATAACATACATCATCGGCCATTTTCCTCTTTTTCAACTATGTCTACAATTTAAAAGGCATCAGCCACTCCAAATGGCATTGACCAATCTTAATTGTCCTTGATTTCCAACTAAATCAGCCTAGCCAATATCGTTTAAACTATGAGGTGAATTTTCACTAGACAATATTAATTACTTTGACCTATATTTTGACTTATTGTCTCCTAATTGTTTCCCATCCTATTTGTAACTCTAAACCTATGCTTGTTGGGGAAAATTGTGTTACATGTATTTCCCTGGTGCCTACTTTTCCTATATTTTAGTTTGTTTTTATTCAAAATGTTAAAAATCAAAATTAAATGCACCACATACTTTTATTGCTCTGGCTTCATTTGCTATATGTCCACCAACCCATCCACATCCTTATGCATGGGCCATCATCTCTCAACTTGATATATTTGGATACACAAATCTTTAGTTTTCCAAAACAACAAATGCACAAATGAATAGTAATTTACCCTTTTATAGTAAAAATTTCAAAATTTTCTAACCATTAGTTATTTATCGATAATTCTCGTATTTTGATCGTATTTTTATTTTCATAGACATTTTTTACAAACCAAAAGAAGCCTTATAATCAAGTTAAGAAAGATAATTTTTTAGTGCTAACATACCACATACTTTTATTGCTCTGGCTTCATCTGCTATATGTCCACCAACCCATCCACATCCTTATGCATGGGCCATCATCTCTCAACTTGATATATTTGGATACACAAATCTTTAGTTTTCCAAAACAACAAATGCACTAATGAATAGTAATTTACCCTTTTATAGTAAAAATTTCAAAATTTTCTAACCATTAGTTATTTATCGATAATTCTCGTATTTTGATCGTATTTTTATTTTCATAGACATTTTTTACAAACCAAAAGAAGCCTTATAATCAAGTTAAGATAGATAATTTTTTAGTGCTAACATAATATTTTTGTAAAAACTTTTATTTTTCTCTTATTTTCAGGGCCACCTTCTGCTGCACACACTAGGTGCCTATCATCATCTACTACACACACATCATATTTTCAACAACAACAAGGTAAGTCAAGATATGTATTTATATTTTATTTAATTTCACTTACTTTTCACTTTCAACTATAATTTATTAACTTAGTTATTATGTTACTATGTTTTTTCCCAAAGCACCATCCTAGGTTATACTTTAATGACATGTGACAAGCTTTGGGTTGGGGCATCATGTTGAACCAATGAAATTTCACAGGTTCAAAGGCTCATGGTTCAATATGGTTCAATCAGCCAGCAACCATTGACGGCCTCACGAACGTCAAATTTAAGGCAATGGAATATCCGTTGATTTTTGAATATGGCGCGGAACTTGAAAAATAAGCCAAGCGACCAGCTGAAAAGAGAGCCCAAGAGCTCAAATTGCTACAGGGAAGAGAAGAAAAATACCAAAAAATTAGAAATATCTTCAAGGGAGTTATTTCCAGTAGGTGAAATAGTTCACCAGGTAGTCATCTGAGCACGCCAAACCAAGGACGTGGCCTATTTTTCTTCCATGAAGTAAAGGCAAAGTGGACAGCTGCAAAGACATCAGGAAAAAGACCAAACATCCTATACTTTGGAGGAGACATATTAGATGAATTGGCACGCCATAGTTAAGGCTGATACCTATTCCAAGCATGGCCCCTCGACAGGACTGAAAATGCATTGAAGGCATTGACCGCAGCATGGGCCATTTCATGGAAAGAAGCGCCAAGCCTTTCTTGGCTGATATATATTGTAATCTCTTGTCTTATGCAAGAAGGGAGACTTTTCCATTATAGAAGCGAAACTCTACCAAAATTGAGAGGCGATTACTGAGACTTTGAGCTCAGATTGTTCATCATATTTCTTTGTTTGAATGAGAAAGCAAGTTACTTTCAGACTTTGTGATGTTATATCTTGTGTCATTTAGGATATTGTTCTTATGTCTATCTTATGAATGTGTTCTTGTCCAGTTAATGAAATAAGCAGAGCTAGTAGAAGTAATTAGGAAGGTGTCCTGAAGCCAACTGTGAGAAGATTTTGTGCTATCTGCAATTGCCTTTAGTGTGTTTATCTATTTTTTTGTTCTGTGTGAATGATCTTGGGATGACTTTATGCCCCCATTATCCTTTGTTTTTCACTCTTTGTCCAGTTGAGGTGTAGACTTTGTGTTACACTTCATCCTGATGGTTACTGCACCCTTGTTACTTGTCACTACCTGAAAGAACTCCTGCTATTTCCTGCAAGATCACTTCTGAAAGAAGAGAAGTGCCTTCAATTTTTCCACCAGGACTTTCTCCTTTGTTTGTGAACATCATCTCTAGAAAAAGAGAGATGGATGGTATAATCCTACCCTGAGTGTTACTTTCTACTTATATTTTAGTATATAGCTCCTCATATTTAACAGGGAACCTCACCTTGATGAGAGGAGAGATTTGTCCCCTTTTAATGTAGTAAACCTGCACACTTGGCCGAGCAATCTCCCTTGTTGTGGTTGATACGACCTATTTTGCTCATCAGTTAGCTGATTGACAAAATATTCACCCAACAAGGCATATGTATACAGTCAATATTTTTAAACTTTATCATTTATTGACATTTTATCTCTTGCAATAACCTGTCAAGTTTTAATCTCTTTAAGTGCATGACCTAAATGGTGCAATGGGAAAGGAGTGGGCAAACCAATGGTGTTTCAGAGATACATTGTTGTTTATCTATCATTCTTATACCATTCTAACTTCCTTAGATTTGATCCTCTAAGCTATCTCCTTCCATACGGTATCATCTAACTATGTCAAGACTAATATTTTCTTACTATGTTGGTTAGATCAATGTAGTATTAACCATTATCCATCATATCCTAACTCCATCCATCAGATTGATGCAATTCTAAAAAATTTGTTGCACGCTTCACAACTAGGTTGGCCCGACCAACCTAGTTTAAGTTTAGTCATCCCATTCATGATTAAATCGAGTTGGTTGAGATTTTTAGATAAATATTTGGGATGGATTAGTGTCATCTATCACTATAAATATAAGTCACCATTTCAATCCAATAGAGAGGAACATTCATTTTCAATTGCTATTGCTTGCACTTCTACCCTAAGTCTAAATTTGGAGGAGTTATTACTTAAATCTTGCCTTGGAGGGAAAATATTGTCTTGTGGAATCTTAGATACAATATGAGGATTATTTTTAACCTATAAATTGATTTAGCCTTGAGATGCTTACGACCACAATAATTTCTTATAAATCACTATTAGCCAAGGGAGAGATTGAGGTTTGGCATGTCTTATTCAAAGTAAGTATACTATAACCCTAGATATTTGTTTCATATATATATAAATTTCATAATTTATTGACTAATGAATTTAAATCTCTTTCTTTGAATTATATCTACACTTAAACTTAGTGTGGCTATAGGATTATTAAAACTTGTCATTTATACACCTTAGGTAGACTAGGCCCCCATTTTCCTACCATGGCTTCTTGCCCATTTTAATATGTTTCTAATCCATCCCATTAATTACATTGCTTAATTGTGACATTTGATTACTTTCTAATTAGAGACATAGTTAGAACTATTGCATTGTGTTGATTGCCTAAAGGCTTTGGAACCCTTTCTCATGACATTATGTGTAGGTACTCCCCTTGATAGGTTTAGTGGATCCATTGGTCATATCTCAATTTAATTATGTATCAATGGGATCTACCAGATTTGCCTTCTTTGAGTTTTGATCTTTAGATAGGATAGTTGCAAGTCAACCCTAATTCATTACATACAAAAAATACTTCACTAAAATCAATCTTAAGTTTGGATATTATTAGATTTTTATTAATCCTACAAATGTATGGAAGACAACATTCAAGGCCAAATAAGGTTTGTTCAAATGGTTAATCATGCCCTAAGCTTGATCAACACTCGAGCTACATTCATGTGGATGATGAATGATATTCTCAAGCTATTCACTACTTCATTTGTCATAGTCTACCTTGACGACATCCTAATATTCAACAAAAAATGGGGTGAACATTTACATCATATAGAGCAAGTGCTTGACACTTTATGGAAACATGATTTGTATGCAAACATGAAAAAATGTTCATTTCTAATTCCATAGATTCAATATCATGGGATACATTATAGATGCACAAGGAGTGCATGTGAACCCAAATAATATTCAAGTCATCTAGGATTGGCCACAACCAAATAATTTCATAGAGCTTCGTACTTTTCTAGGATTGAAAAATTTATATAGGATATTTATACTTGGTTTCTCACGTGACTTGGCCTCTAAACCAAGTTACCCAAGGTAGCACTAAAGCAAATTTAAATTGGACTGTCATAAAACATAAAACATCAAATAATTAAAATGCAAACTTGTTCCACACTAGTAATTATTTTAACAAACCTTTAACAACCATTTGAGCTTGATATAGATGCATTAAACTTTGCACTCATAACGGTTCTCACTCAAAATGGTCACCCAGTTGCATACCATAATGAAACATTCACAATACTAGTAACGAAATACCCAATATATGGTCATGATCTTTATGCAATTGTTCAATCATGTCAACATTGGAATCATTATATCTTGGGTAATGAGAATGTGATTCACACAAATCACAAGCCACTTAAGTTCTTGCAAATTTAAAATAAGTTGCAACAAGAGCGACATAAAAAATGGTCTTCTTAACTTCAATAATTTCATATAAATGTCAAACACAAGAAGGGAAGTTCCAATCCAGTTGCAATATTTTGGATCTGGCCACTGGTTCAACCTCTCATTTTTGTACTTGACACATATGGACATGAAGTCAACATATGGTCAAAATTGTATCCAACTTAGATTTTATAGATATTTATCATAATTTAATTTATTCTAACTTAGTACTAGATTTCTACGTGTAGGATGGACTTTTATATCAACTTGGGCATTTGTGCATTCTGCATGAGGCAAAGAGATAAAAATTAATATGAAAGGCTTATTTCATCAAAGTTGCAGTACAATTTAGGAAAGAAAAGAATCTTTTGGTGTTGTAAAAGTACTTGTACTAGCCACATCTCAAGTCTAATGTTTCCAAGTATGTCAAGTCTTGTGCCATATGTGCAATTACCAAGCCAGTCAATAAGAAACAAGGTCTATACACAACTTTGTCGGTTCTAATGAGACTATGAGAATCTATTTCCAGGGACTTTCTCTCAAGAGAGCCTACTTCCAAGAATGGTGATGATTACGTTTATGTAGTAGTTGATATATTTTCAAATATGGTAATCCTTATACCCTGTAAGAAAGTAATAATAACTCTAAAAACAACTAAAATGTAATTTTAATATGCCTAGATCCACTTCAAAATCCCATAAACTATCTTGTTAATAGGGACACAAGGTTTTTAAGTCCTTTTTGGAAAATAATGTGGTCTATGCTAGACACAAAGTTGAACAAGTCCACCACCTTTCATCCTCATATTCATCGACAAATGAAAGCGGTAAATAGGATGATAGTGCACCTTTTGAGATTATAAAATTATATGCACTTTGGATGATAGTTTTCCATTGATTAAACATAGCTATAATGGAGCTATACATAGCTCTACCACACACAACCCTTTTCAGGTTTATTTGGGTTTTTAGCCTTTGGTAACCATTGATGTAACTTATCCTATTCTTCCATCAACAATAGCAACTCTTTCAGCTCAAAAGGAAGTTGAAGAAGTTGTTTATTTTGTTGAGTACATTCAACATCTTCTACAACAAGTGAAAACCATTTTGTAACAAGTAAATGAAAAATATAAGTAGTGTCATGACAAGCATCATACACTACACACCTTCCATGTTGGTGATTGAGTTTAGATACATTTGTAGAAGTAAATACTGACAGGACCTTACCAAAAACTTCATCCACTTTGATATGGGCCCTACACCATCACCGAGCAAGTAGGAGATAATAATTTCAAGCTTAATATTTAGACTTATCTTGGGTTGTATTTAGTTTTCAATGCATAACTTTTACATCATTATTTTTTACCCCTGTTGGATACTTAAGATATTACAAAGACTCTGCAATAGATAGAGATCAATCTAGATTGTAGTGTTCTAGTATAATCAGATCAAGTCATTGATGCTTGGGTCAAATAGACATGTTGATAAGAGATCCCTCTCTTCCAAATCATCAAAGCATGAAAAAGGCCTTCCCAAGGAAAATGGTTTCCATAAGTGTAGTATGTCAACTTGTTTCTACATCTTCTTTTGTAACTGCATGCAATGGGGACCATTGCTCTTCAAGGAGGGGTAACTTAACTAGGAGGATCTAGGTTGCTAGATCATACTGCACATTATTTTAGTTGCATGTCCAGCCTTATGTTAACATTATCAACAGGGTTAGTAGGTTTCACACCTACATACCAAGTTTTTCCTTGTAATTCCACTCATGTGTTACCACACAACTCTTGCAATGTTAGTATTGTAACCAACAACTTGCTAATAACAATAGTGAGTAATGTTACCATATTTTTTAGTTATGAAGTGGTTGTTACTAACTGTTGTAACAATTCAGATGACACTTCATGTTATTGCATTGTATAATATTGTACTCTCCTATTCTTTGTAGGTAAGCACACATTGAGCAATACCATAGAAGAATAGAGTTAAGAAAATATTTGATAGTAAAGATCTTATTTCTTAGATTGTATAGAACTTAGTATAATATAACTTTGATATTACATTTATATATTGATTATCGTATTGTTCTTTACCGTATTACAATTTAATATTGTTTGTCATTTAGTAATTCACTTACGCATATAACCCTTTGACTAGTTTAAATAAGATGTCTACCAGATTTCTTCCTTAGCCTTAGATTAATTTAAGATATACTATATAATATAACCAGTATATATTTTTAATAGATATATTTTAAAATATATCCCAATAAATTAGTAATTTAATTTACATTCACAATTGTAAGTGTGTGTGCTTATTTTAGTATGAAAATATTCAAAATAAAATAATGTATATCATAAGTTTGAAGATATTTAAATAGCATGGAAAGTCTGGAAACATTTATTATTGTGGGTAAATATAAAATGAAAATAGCTACCAAAATATTAACTTGTACAATTAAAATCTTGCTCGGAACATCATTTTTCCACTGTATGTGTATATGTAACACATACATGTAAATGTAGAAACATTTATGGTTTGTTAAAAAAAATTCTCATACACGTTATATGATTTTTCTTTATGAAATTAAAATAATTATACGACTTTTCAATTTTGAAATTAAAATAATTATATATGTATGTATATATTATGTCATTTTTCTTAAAAGATAAAACTAAATTAAATTAAAGCCATAGTTCTTTTATTTATTAATTTAAATATATATTAAAATCAAATCAAAACAAATCAAATGTTTAAATTATATTACGCTATTATATTTAATGTTAATGTGAATTTTTTTATAGGACTCATATATATATATATAAAATCAACGACATTCTAAAAAAAAGTGAAACTAAAATAAATCAAAGACTTTTTTTATTTTTGAGTTTCAAGTTTCAAATTAATCAAATTTTATATATTTATCATATTCAAATTTAATTAAATTTTAAAATCATATTATTAACATAATTATTTTTTATAAAATTAAAATAAATTAAATTAGGTCTCTTTATTTCATAATTATTATCAAAATATGAATTAAAAAAAATATTTAAATAAATAATCATTTATAAAAACCATTTAAATAAATAAAAAATATAATAAAAATCCTACAACTTAACTCTTCATATAAAATTTAAAAAAAATAAAAATAAAACATATATTTTATATAAGTATCAAATTTATAAAAATCATTTAAATAAATAAAAAATATATTCTAATAAAAATCTACAAAAATTAATATCTAATTAAAATTATTCGTAAAAATTATCCACTTAATTACAAGTGAATTTGTATAAAATATAAAAATAAATTAAATTAAAATATATACTTTATGAGTATCAGTCCATAAATTGGTGGAAGTGGACATCCCAAACATATATACACAAGTGGAACGTAAATTACACGTTATAATATCAAATGATTCCATTTCGTAGTCATAAAATGGTACATACACACAGATAACTTGACGCCGCCCCGTTAACATATTTATTTACGTTCATTGCACCAACTTCTTTTTTTAATTCTGTCACATCCATTTCCATATCATTATCTTAAAAATTAATATATAATTCATATAAATTGATTCGATGAATATGTAATTCAATAATAAATCAAATATTTTTAAAGATAATATTTAAATAAAAATATCACATAATTATTTGTTTAATATTATAGTATAAATTTGAAATGGTTGAATGTGATGGATTGATTCAAACAGTTTTAGTTTTTTTTTTTTTTTTAATAAGATTTGATTTTTTTTTAAAGTTTGTTCGATCCTTTTTAATAACTTATTTTTATTATAAATATCTTTAGTTTTAATTATTAATATGTTGACCAAATTTATTTTACTTATTTGTTTGTTCTATGTTTTATATAAATTGAATTGATGAACAAGTAATTAAAAAATAAAGTAAATAAATAACAAATATTATAAAAATTTGAGAGTGGACAATAATGAGATTTTTGACTATTTATATTGTTTGTTCTATATTTTATATGAATTGAATTGATGAACACGTAATTAAAAAATTAACCAAATAAATAACAGATACTATCTGAAAATTACATTTGAACAAACATTATGAAAATTTGAGAGTAGATAATAACAAAAAATTTAACTACTTAAATTGTTTATTCAATGTTTTATATAAATTGAATGGATGAACATGTAATTAAAAAATAAACCAAATAAATAACAGATACTATTTGAAAAATACATTTGAACAAACATTATGAAAATTTGAGGGTAGACAATAACAAGATTTTTGACTAGTTATATCGTTTGTTCTGTGTTTGATATAAATTCATTTGATGAACACCTAATTAAAAAATAAACCAAACGAATAACAAATATTATCTGAAAATTACATTTGAACAAACATTATGAAAATTTGAGAGTGGACAATACTTACATTGTTTATTCTATATTTCATTTAATTTGAATTGATGAACAAGTAATTAAAAAATAAACTAAATACATTTGAACAAATAGTATGAAAATTTGAGAGTGGATAATACTTATATTGTTTGTTCTATATTTCATATAATTTGAATTGATGAACAAGTAAGTAAAAAATAAACTAAATATATTTAAACAAATATTATGAAAATTTAAGAGCCAACATATTTATATTGTTTATTCTATATTTCATATAAATTGAATTGATGAACAAATAATTAAAATATAAACCAAATACATTTGAACAAACATTATGAAAATTTGAGAGTGGACAATAACAAAAATTTTGATTAGTTATATTATTTGTTTTGTGTTTTATATAAATTCAATGGATGAACACATAATTAAAAAACAAACCAAATAAATAACAGATAGTATTGAAAATTATATTTCAACAAGTATTATGAAAAATTGAAAATGGACAATAACAAGGTTTTTGACTAATTTTATTTTATATTTCATATAAATTAAATTGATGAATATGTAATTAAAAAATAAACTAAATAAATAACATATACTATCTGAAAATTACATTTGAACAAATATTATGAAAATTTGAGAGTGGACAATATTTATATTGTTTATTCTATATTTTATTTAAATTAAATTGATGAATAAGTAATTAAAAAATAAACCAAATACATTTGAACAAACATGAAAAATTGAGTAAACAATAACAAAAAAATTGACGAGTTATATTATTGGTTCTATGTTTTATATAAATTGAATTGATAAACAAATAATTAAAAAATAAATCAAATACATTTGAACAAATATTATAAAAATTTGAGAGTGAACAATAGTAAAAAATTTCACTAGTTATATTACTTGTTCTATGTTTTATATAAATTGAATTGATAAACACATAATTGAAAAATAAACCAAATAAATAATAAATACTGAAAATTGCATTTGAAAAAATATAATGAAAATTTGAGAGTAGATAATAACAAAGTTTTTGATTATTTATATCATTTCTTCTATATTTTAGAAGAATTGAATTGATGAACACAATTAAAAAATAAACCAAATATAATTGAACAAATATTTTTAAAAATTTGAAAGTGGATAATAACAAAAATCTTAAACTAGTTATATTGTTTGTTTTATGTTTTATATAAATTAAATGGATGAATAGTACATTAAAAAAATAAATCGAATAAATAACTGACATTATCTGAAGATGACATTTGAAGAAACATTATAAAATTTGAAAGTGGACAATAACGAAGCTTTTGACTTCAGAAAGATATTTGGAAGGCTGGTCAAGTCTGCCCCAAACCCTAACAGGAAAGCCACTTACAGAGGCATGCCGAGTCTTGAGCCTCAAACCTCGGCAGTCGAGTGAGACAGCGTACGAAAACGTGAGAATCCCGCCGGATCCGCGCATCGTACGGAAATTAAATCGACGGGGCACGGTATTTCTTTGAAGTTTCTGCTTACCGATTCCACTATGGACAGTTGGATAGCTTTCCCTGTATCTATTTTTTATTAAATCTCTCCACACATATCCATTTCAGTGTCGTTATTAAAACAAACCAAGTCAATGCTTAGTAAATGCGTTGAAGCAATAAAATAGTATCCACCAACACTTTCCTGAACCAAACTTATTCCTATATAAACTCTCCTAGAACATACACAATACACAGCATAGAAGGAAACATAGTAAGATATGGACACGCAGTCGTCGTGGAGCCTGGTTTTTTATTTCTTGTTGGTAGGGATAACTCTGTTATATCTGATGTTCTCAAAGCTTTCTAGTAAGGTATTGAAACCTCTGTCCCCTGGACCTCGACCCTTGTCATTTATTGGAAACATCCATCAGCTAGGCAAAAGCCCCAATGAGTCCCTCTACCACTTGGCAAAGCTCCACGGCCATTGTTGCTTCCTCCTCTGTGATGGCAAAACGGATCTTGAAAACACAAGACCCTGTTTTGTCAGCGCGAACCCTCACTGATGCCACCAAGTGTCTCTCTTATAGTGACCACTCGTTAGTCTGGTCGGATTGTGTGTCACGCTGGCGCACGTTTAGGTGCATTTGTGTCACAGAGCTCTTCTCTCTGAAGCGCCTCGATGCTCTTCAACATCTTCAGAGGGCCAAGGTCGTCGTCATGATAAAGACGATCTACAAAGATTCCTTACAGGGCTCTGGGGTGGACATCGGCCATGTGACATTCTTGATGAGTCTTAATTTAGTAGGCAACATGATATTTTCCAAGAATTTGTTTGACGGGTCCTCTGAAAAATCACGAAAGTTTAAGGATACCCTCACTAAGATATTGGTGGTTGGTGGGACACCAATTTTGGCAGAGTTTTTCCCCCTTTTAAGGTTTTTGGACCCACAGAGTGTGAGGCGCAAGTCAACCAAGTATTTTAAGATTATATTTGGGTTATTTGATGAGTACATAGAAGAGCGACTGCAAAGTAGAAGAAATGAGGGAAAAGAAAAAGATTTTTTTGATATTTTGTTGGAGAATAAAATAGAGACGGGAGAGAATTTTACCAAATTTGAGTTAACACGGGTTTTTTATGTAAGCATTTTCTTATATATATATATATATATATATATATATATATATATATATATATATATATATATATATATAAACATCTCAATTTTAGTATACTTATAATTTAATTTTTTCCTTTAGTATAAGATAAAGATATAGATTGATAAGTCTCATTTATATCTTAGTAGATAGCATAAAAATTACAATATTCCATTACCTTCATCAATTTTAAAATAAATTATTTAATTAATTTTTTTATTATTGAGTTATTTTTCCTAATTAATTAGAGATCTAGTTAAACCTCTTTAGTGAGTTGGGCTTATGACTAATATTGTCTTCAAAAGACAAGTTTGAACTTTGGTAGAATAATAACTTCCATATATTTTATTGAGGTTATGGCTCATTAACTGTTTATACGTAAAGTTGGTTGAAAAGCTTTAAAGTCTTTGTTATGTAAAATCAACTACCCTATACTGAGACCTTGCTATGTGAAATCTACACTATTATTTTGTGCTTGATGTTTTATACTTTATTTTATGTGTTATGTTGAATAATTGTTTTAAGCCACCTAATATATAGTCATGTTTTTACACTTGTTTTTTTTCTCAAAGAACCAATCAAGCATCCTTTTATTATAAATCATCTTGTACTTAAAACTCCTTATTTTTTGTTTTAATTATTCTGTGTGACCTTTTTATTTATTTATGTATTTATATCTCTAAAGAGAAATTAATATACTGGAAATAAGATTAAAAAGCTTGTGTGTACATCTTATAAACTTTTTCCTCTAAAAACTTATAATAAAATTTAATTTTAGTTACTCTATATACTTTAAAGTTTAGATCTTGGCAAAAGTTAGATAATATCTTATATGTTATATAAACATGTTAATATATTTTCTATATTCCTAAATATTTGGGGTTTACTTACAAAAATATTTACAAGATTAATAATTATGGTTCTCTTTAATTGATTTGCAATTATTTTTCTTTAAATTATTTATTTTAATATAGTAGACTCATAATTATAATAAAAAAATAATTACTAAAATAATTTTTCATGTTATCTAGTTAGTTTGGTAAAATAGGTTGATTCATCTCTCTATTTTGTTATTCTAAAGTGTTTTGGAAGAGGTGATATTTATGTTTGTTACTCTTGTAGGACTTGTTTGTTGCAGGGAGTGAGACAACCAGTACTACAATTGAATGGGCCATGAGTGAATTCATACACAATCCTGAAATAATGAAAAAGGTAAAGCAAGAATTGGACAACGTAGTGGGACAAGAAAGAATAGTGCAAGAAAGAGATATTGGCAACCTTCCTTATCTCCATGCAGTGGTCAAAGAAACCTTTCATCTCTACCCTCCTGCACCTCTTCTAATCCCCCACAGATCCCAAAGCTTTTGTGAAATAGATGGATATTTTATACCCAAGGATGCCCAAGTGTTGGTGAATGCTTGGGCAGTTGGAAGAGACCTGCTAGCATGGAAGGACCCTGAAATGTTCTTTCTAGAGAAATTTTTGGAGTTAGAGGTGGAATATAATGGGCAAAATTTTGAATTGATTCCATTCGGATTTGGGAGGAGAATATGCCCAGGGTTACCTTTGGCTCATCGAATGGTTCACATAGGGTTTGGCTCTCTCATTCAATGTTTCGATTGGTGTCTTCCAAATACACAAAATCCGAAAACATTAGATATGATTGGAAAGTTTGGAGTCACACTAAATAAGGCAAATCACTTGGTTGCAATACCCACATCATGCATGGCACTTCATGTCTATAACTAATCTCTACTTAAAAAACACAATAAATATTATAGTTAAAGTGAATAAATATAAATTAAAATGATTTGTGTATGTGCTAGTTTCTCCAAAAACCTCCAAATATAAAAAATTAAAACAAGTATTATGTAGTAACTATATATAAATTCAAGAATGATTATATTTCAGTTAATAATTATTATTGACTATCATTCTTATGGACCAAATAGAATTGTCTATATGATAATTTGTTATACTAATTAAAAAATTTCAAAGTTATTTATAAAGAACGATGATATTAGGCATGGTATAGTCAAACTTATAAATATAAGTTAAAATTATATTAAATTGTTAATGTAAAAATATATTTTAACTAGAGTTGAATGTTCAACATTATTTTTAAAATCAATCACAATAAATTATATAAATTTTCAAAGTTTTAGAATAACATAATTTAATATAATTAAATTTATAGTTTTAAAATTATTTTAATATTTTATATGAAAAACTATCTCCCAAATTTTTTTGCAAAACTATAATACCAAAAGATTAAAATGATGTATGAGATTCAAAACACAAATACATATTTTTAAAAAAAATTATAAAACTAAATATTAAGGTACATCAATAATACAAAACATTTTACCTGGGTCAAAATAATAATAATAATGTAAATGTAATATTAAAAATGATAAATTATGCAATTTAAATTACATTTGATAATATGTGGAACCATACAAAGGTATATCAATTAATTAAAAAAATTAAAAATAATATAATATAAAAATGTGGATTTCAGAATTATAAAAAATCTAAATAAATTTTTGGATAAAATTTCATAAATAAATAAATTAAAAATTAATATTGAATAGTGTTCTTAAATTTTTTTAAAGATTTATTGAAAAAGATTTATAAAATATTAAGAGATGTAACATTAATTAAACCTACATATTATTTTTCAATGAACAAATTAACAATACATTACTTGTTTGGAAAAAATACTTCTATCATAATCTCATTTTTTTCTAAAAATTAATCATAAGTTTACTTCTTAAGAATATATTAATCTACAAAATATTTTTTATATCATTATTTTTATATTTATTTGGATCATTTAAAAAAAAAAATGAACAATATATAAAATTATAATTCAGACTCATAAAATAAAATAAAATAAAATAAAATAAAATAAATAAATAAATAAGAAGAAGAATAAGAAAGAAGAAGAAAGAAAACAATTTATATAAAAATTGTTGTCATCCTGAAGATAAAAAACCTATTTGATAAAATGCATTAAAGAAAATAATTTATATATAAAAAAATGTTCTTCAAATGAATTATATTATAACCTCATTGACTACAATGGTTGTAACGTATATACAAAATAGGCTTGTTCAAAAAGCCTTCTAAGACTTTAAACATATGCATTACCAAGTAAACCTGCACACTTTGTTTAAGTAAAAATGCATGAATAACTTGCCAATGCACTTAAACTAGAGACAATACCAATTATTGAAGTATTGAATAAAAAGATATTTTATTGAAATATCATTAATCATGTGATTTTTATAATATAAAACATTTTATATTTTTTTAATGTGTATGACCTCTTTTTTAAAAATAAAAAATTAAGAGATTATTTATATATTTATATATATATATATATATATATAAATATATAAATAATGTATAAATTTAGTAAATAGACAAGTTTAATTATGAATAAATATAGAGAATAATGAGTATTATGGTTTGGTTAGTATTTGAATAAAATTTGTTAAAATTTTAAGAAAAAA
Source organism: Torreya grandis (assembly GCA_037957365.1). Taxonomy (NCBI): domain Eukaryota; kingdom Viridiplantae; phylum Streptophyta; class Pinopsida; order Cupressales; family Taxaceae; genus Torreya; species Torreya grandis. The sequence goes on from JARHVA010000024.1 coordinate 10,362,019, forward strand.
AATCTTAAATATGATGAAGATTGGTATAAGTAGATTGTATATGTCTTATGAGCTTATTATATGATTGTTCGAATAATTATAAGAACAACTCCATATTTTATTGTGTATGGTATAAAATCAGTTCTCCCACTTAAGCTTGAGATACCTTCTCTTTATGTATCACTTAAAGAAATTAATAATGATGAGAAATATTAAAAAAAATGGTCACATTAATTAGATATGGTTGATGAGACACACATTTATGATGTTGGCCATCTATGATTAAATCAAAATCACATGAAGAAATATTATAACAAAAAGATTAAATCCAAAGAGTTTCATAATAGTGATTTCGTGCTACAAAAAATCAAATGAATGGAAATGTGAATAAAGAACATAAATGAAAATTCAAACTAAATTGGTTTGGTCCTTTTGTTTTCACATAGAAACTTAGAACATAGACATATAATCTTTCCACCTTAGAATTCAAACCATTGAAGCATTCAATGAAAATTATGCAATTGCAATGTTTCTACACATGAATCTTGGCTTTACATTTGGGAGTATCATCTTCCCGCCTCTAACCCCTCCCATGTCTCCTTAAGCTTATTACATACATTTTATGCATATAGAGTGTCTATTGGAACACATTATTTATCCCTATTAAAATTGATCATATCATTTATATCTTATCAGTTGGGGCTAGCACGACAGTGTTTCATTTGAGACTAGATTGAGATTGAGGATAACATGAGCATACATCTCTACATATGCCTTCATGCCTATAGGGTGATGCATCACATTATCTATGATTGATCACTATTCATCCTATGTTACTTTAAGGATCCATATTACCTATGTGCCTTGCATCACTACATTAGTAGGCACTTATGTCATATGCACTTTTTACATCTTGTCACATTATGGTTCTCATGCATCTATATGCATTATAGCTTAAACATTGGTGTGTGTGTAAATATAGTGCCAACAAGGGAATTATACTTTCATGGCCCTTATGTGTTGTTCATTTAAAATATCCTACCTAGATGAAGACATCCTCACCCCTATTACACTCACCTCACCACTATTATATTGACTTCACTTATGAACTACATTGATCAAATCTATACCTATAATTTCCTATGGGGGAATGTAACATAAACTTTCTTGAGATTCATATTTTCATATCTATTATATATGGATCCCATCATGCACTTGTGTTTAGTATTCTTCATTGCTTTTTCATACAAATATAGTATTAAATTACATATATATGTTTGATTTTTACATATAGATATAAATCCTTCTACTTTGAGCATTCAAAAAATCTATTTATAAAGGCAAGTCTTGAGCCTCAATCCTCAGGATTTGGAAAACATATAAAAACATAAAAACCCCACTAACTGCACAAAATACATAAATTTAATAACACTTGGTAACATTTATGGTTGATGACAAGACACAGTATTTCCTCTAACTTTTTGCTTACTGATTTCACTTTGGACAGTTGGATAAATTTCCATGTATTTATTATCTATTAAATATCTCTTCACACACATCTAGTTTAGTATCATTATTAAAACAAATCAAGGCAATGCTTAGTAAATGCATTGAAGCAATAAAATAGTATACACTAACACTTTCCTAAACCAAAAATTTTCTTGTATAACTCACAACACAAAAAATAAGAAAAAAGTATATGGACACAAATTCATGGAGTATAGTTTTTTATTTCTTGTTGGCAAGGATAACTCTGTTATATATGATATTCTCAAAGCTTTCTAGCAAGGTATTTGAATGTATGACCCCTAGACCCTGACCTCTGTTACTAATTAGAAACATCCACTAGCTAGGCAAAAGTTCTAATGAGTCCCTCTACCCCTTAGAAACATTCTAACGAGACTTTTTGAGGAACACATGAGGAAACTGGTGAGCATCATGAGTGGATGATGCACAAAATAATCTAATCAAATGAATTTTAAAGGGTCAAATTAGTGAAGTAATGCATGAGGAGTATATACAACATGAAGCACTGAAGACTGAAGACACTCAAAACACGAGGGCATGAAAGCACTACACAAGGTCACAAACACATAACCTGAGACTAGAAAGGACAAATGCTCAACCAACTAGCTAGAATAAATGACACTTGGTAGAGTTAAGGATGAAATGATGATAAAGGATAATATACAAGGGAATTTTTAATGGCGATTTTTTTGTTAATTCATAAATATTCTAGTTTTATAAATTGACATTTGGTGATTTTGTGGAGTAGTCAACAACACAAAATCACCTAAATTTTTAAGATGCGAGTAAATTTTTAGGGTTGAATTACTTACTATTTAAAATAAATTGCATTATTATAAATGTATTTTGTCAGTACCTCAAAATCTAATCTAGGAGCATTCACCACTATTTATACTATATTAGACATCTCGACTACATTCAATCATCTGCATTTGTTGTCACTCATATGTATTTTTTTTCAATCATTTGCATTTGAAGTCTTTCACCTACATTCCAATGAATCATATTTCATCTAAGTGTTGTCAATCATTTTTACTTATGCAATTTGCCTACAAGTGTGCTTCAATATAATCTACTAAAAATGTTAAGGGGATGGGACTATGAGGGTCCATGAGGAAGTGATGAAGGATCATAAGAGAGTGATTAGATATGATATGAGATGATGAGGTTCAATGAGGGAGTTGGCATAATGAATAATGAGGAGAGAGTGATTAAGGGTGATGAGGGATGAGGAAAAAATGATTAGGGATGAGGGATAGATCATGAGCAAGTAAAATTAACAAAAGTGATTGTTTGATGTGCACAAGTCATCAATGTGACCTATGCTACCCCAGTCACACTACTTTGGATTGAGTGCAAAGTGAGTGGTTTGTAAACTTCAATTTTGAGAAACCTAAGACTCCTAGAAATGCCAACAAATAATCCAAAGGGCACAAAAACCTAAAAAATGACTATATGTTTACCCAATATAGACATCAATCATAAAAGTTATGCCCTGAAATTCCTAGATTTAATATTGAAACCCTTAAAATGCCTAAGTCCTGGCCATTTTGGATTTTTAAAAATTATCTTCCACATCGTAAGGCGTGTAGTTGTAATACCAACTCCATCAGATGTAGAGTGACCCTAATTTATTATATTTACTAATATAAATTTAAAGTATAGAAATATAAAAGTAATAATGTAAATGTAAACTTATACTTGATAGGTAAATTTTAAAAAACCATCTTCCCCTTCCAATAGAACTTTCCTACCTTTTTTATGCATTATGTAGACGAGTTAACTGCATGTGCAAATGGGCCACTCCATGGGCAGTCAATCCCTCTATATATGCAAATTATACATAGTCAATCCATATGCGGGTCCATTTGTTCTATGTATAACATGTTCAATGATCATTCAAGTTCCATGCCACCATGCTTGATTCACCTATTCCAATGCTTGATTCACCTACACAATTATCCACCTTCCAAATTGATTCACCATAATTTTAAAACAAATTCACTTGAAAAACCCCAAGTTCATTTTATTATTGGCCACTAAAACTCTTTTTGGTAGTATATTTATGAGGTAGATCCAAAATTAAGTGTTGTTAGAATCACACAGCTCAAAGTTTGACTCATCCTAGACTACTTCCAACTTAAGCCTACTATTGGTGTTAATATCACTTGAAATTTACTGTCATTTTATAAACCAAACACATTGGTCACCAGGCCATAACATCTATAAATAGAAGTGTTATCCCATTGAAAAAGTTATTGTTAATAGAATATAAAAGGTAGGTGTGTTTTAAGCAACATTTGGTAGGAGGTTGTTATGGCTATAGGGGAGGGCCCAAGTTCAGGGCTGAACTCTACCATATTGTAGGGTTGTAAGGGTGAGTGTTGAGAGAGGGGTGTGTCTTGGGAGATAGGTGAGAGTTATATAAAGAAGCCAAGGAGCCCTTAGGTAAGGCTAAGGAGCTAACTATACCTTGTAAATTTTAGTATAATATTGATTTTTTATCAATCTGTAAAACAAAGTTGATGATTTTGTGGTGAGACATCCTTCACTAGGAACCCCCTATATATGTTGTGTTATTATGGTATCAGAACAAGGTCAATATACTTAGGAGAACACATAAGGATAAGATCTTGTGAGAAGTAAAGTAGAAGAGTGCTATGGTAGGGAGGATGGCTAGTAGAACACTGACCCTTTGAGGAAGCTAGCTAAGGAGGAAGAGTGTTGATAATGGGTGTAAACTAGTAGATTTATAGCCCATGAGGCAGCTAGTGATAAGAGTGATGAAAGAAGGTGAAGTTGGTAGACCACTAAATTTTGAGGTAGCTAGTAAGAACTGTTGAAGGTAGACTAGTAGATTATTGAAAGTGAGGCAACCATTTGAGACCATTCTCCACCCTAAAGAGGTGGGTACTATTGATGTAGTGGATTGCACTCTTGATAGGAGGCTGAGCTCCTGCCTTCCACACGTCACAATGGAAACTCCCCTCTTGCTTGTGGGCCTGGCAAAACTGGGGGGAGAGTCTCTAGATAAGGGATAGCTCCCTCTGATGTATATTTTAGGTCCTGGACCTCCTAATGATAACAAATAAATGAAAAAGGGGGGGGGGGTGAAAAGGGAGAAGGATGCTGAAAATAGAACCCAAACCTAAACTAAAAGGTGATACACCAAAAAAGTTGATCCACTCAGCCCAAACATACACTTTTCACCAAGAAGAAGCTCCCATACACTTCATCTGATGTGGGAAACTCTTCTGTATCAGTGAGTCAGGGGTCCATAGAGATATAGGGAGGAAGAACTATCAAAAGTGTTCTGAGACACACTTTGGCAGCCTATTCACATGCACCTATATTCTTGTTGTAGACACTTCTGGCAGACCTGTAGAAGAAGAAACTTCATAATGCACTAGACATGCTAGAATCGTTCTATGAAAATCATAAAATAAAATGACTTAACACAAAAAATAAAACATAGACATATGCGTGAGTGCAAGTTAAAATGGAGGTAAAAATTGCTAAGTCTTGATTCAAGGTAAAATTTGGCAGAGTTATGCCTTACAAACCAAAATATTTTTTGGGCAGAGCTTTGCCTTACAGGCTAAGACGATGGATCCCTTTCTCAAAATGAGAAGTTTACAATATATAGAAAGAGAAGAAGAAGTAAAGGCGCCAATTTGGAAAAGAATTTAGCACTCTTTTTTCAAGTTGGCCCATGTGCATTGAGAGCATCATGAAGAGGAAGTCACTGTTACTGATATCATTCTTCTAGAAGAGGCCTACTATAGCCATGCTGTGTAAATACCGGTCTTGACTTTGGCATTCAAACATTAATGTGAACACATGGGCTGCACCTCTTTTTCTACAAACAAGACTGCTCCTTTAAGATATCATGCAGTTTGTCTGCTCATTTATATAAAGTGGAGAAAACAGGGTGCGTCACTTACTGTTCGCATCATTTGATGACCACTTGGAAAGCACTATTACAACTGCAGGAATAAATACCTGAGTTGACACCTCTCTTTGCCACCTGGACTGTTTATCCATTTTTGCACTTTATCTCTTCCTAATTTGTCCTTTCTGGCTCTTTTGGCCCTCAGGGCTATCTTCTTGGTGGGTTGCTGAGTTCCTTGGGCTCTTCTTTGGGATTTTCAAAATCAACGACTATTTCATGAGCCTTAAATTTGACGTCTGTGCACCTGTCACGACATTTAAACATCCAATGGCTAGTTCACTGTGCTTAGTTTGACATATTCAGGCCCATCACCCCTTGGGACTTCCTCAACTTTTTCCTTTCCTTCAGCTTCTTGTTGCTTCCCTTTCCTTCGGGCTTCTTGTTTCTAACCCTCTTGAAAGGAAGGTGTCCCTTTGGCTTTGGAGAAGTGCCCTTCTTTCGGCAGTCGAGAGTCCCCCGTAAGGGCACCTTCCCTTCGGGGTCCTTCGGCTCCCTTGATCTTGAAATCCTTCAGAGCTTTTCCTCAGACTTTTTGCCACGGACTTTTTTTTCTCGGCTACTTTTCCCATGGACAAAAAGTCCTCAAGAATTGTTTCGAGCACTTTGCCTTTGACATTCGAAATTTCTCTCTGGCTTTTCCTTTATATTTCTTCAAAAATTTTGCCTGAAGGAATTCCTTCAAACAAAAAGTCTGAAGAAATTATTCTCGCCTTAGTCTTTTCACTTGTCTTCCTTCGGATTTTTGCTCGTAGCCTTTCTGAATTTCTTTAGACTTTTTATTTGAAGGAATTCCTTTGGACAAAAATTTTGAATAAATTATTCTCATCCTTTTCTCTCGACTGCCTTCAAAAGTGCCCTTCGAGAAAATTAGAGGGCACTCAGGTGCTATAAAAAGTCCTGAATTCATTCCTGTATCTCCCCGAAGGGTAAGTGCTCTTCGAGAAATTTGAAAATGACCCTTCCGAAGGGTGCTTCCTTTGCCTTAAACAAATTTTTGAAGGAAACTTCCCTTTTTAGCCTTCTCTTGGTCCCTTTGAAAGTGTTCCCTGCCCTCTGCAAGGGCACTTGGATGGTTCCTTTTGCACCTAAGTGGGAACCTACCTCTGCCTATAGAGTCTATAGAAAACTTCCCTGTAGAGTTCATAGAAACGCTTGCAGAGTCTGTAGAAACACCTATAGAGTTCGTAGAAACACCTGCAGAGTCCGTAGAAACACTTGCAAAGTCTGTAGAAACACCTACAAAGTTTGTAGAAATTTCCAGACTTGTGAAAAATCAAAATTGGACTGGTTCATAAGAGCAGGGGAAAAAAGGGGGACTGATTTTGGCCTGCTGGACCAAAATGGTCAACAAATTGCTGACTCCCAAGGGAAGCATGCCTGCTATGCTTAGAGACTAGTTGCCTTACAATCCATTGGGCACAGAGTCAGAACGCAGCTTGAAAAGTGTTAGCAATAGCCTTGATAGATCCAAGAATCAATCATGAAGCTTTTACCCCGAACATAAGGAAAACACACACAAGGCTAAAAACACTACTAACATGTGCAAACTGCACTTAGGGAAAATAGGAAAGAAAATTGAAAGCAAACTACTATATACAGCTAACTATGTATATTTTCCTCCCTCCTGGATCAAATGGAAAACTTATTAAGTCCCCTTCCTGGCAAGGAAACTTATGGTGCCTGACAAGTGGTTGAATGAAATGGAGATTTGGTGACCTGCTCCTCTTGTCTGTCACCTCGATTGGCCTGCATCCGAGTGGATCAGAATCGAACATGCTTCCAACATATACGTACTCTTCTTGTTCTTGGAAGCTTGTTGAATACTGGTTCTTCATGCTAGTGCATTTCATCCAAAAATCAATGGCTCTTGGCTCATTACCATAAGCCCCTTAATCTGCATAGTCCCTTTGCAATGCATCATGGTTTGACCCATTCCCTTTTATTTCCTTGAAAACCTTGTCAAACTCATCCTCTGCTCCCTCATGGATTTCTTGAATAAGGGTGACTGTTGTGATGTCTAAAATGGAATCACAAATTGATTGCTCATCCCACAGAGCATCACATTTTTTCTCAAAGCTCTCTTCTTCAAGGCTTTCCTCAAGATGGACCAACCTCTCCTTTTCTTGCTCAAGGATCAGAGTCTCTAGTTGTTCAAAGACATCTATCTGATCCTCCTCCAACTCAGGCCCCTCGACATAGTTGTCCTCCTCATCGAAGCAACAAGGAAGTTCATCAAAAAAAGGGGGAGAGAGCTCACCATGCTTACGTTCTTCTTAGTATTGCTGGAACATCTGCATGTATGCATGCCCTGTGTCTTCTCCATTGTTGATGATGTCTTCACAAGGAGCATCAATGATGATTTCTTCTTCATTATCGCTCATGATAGCCTCTTAGAGAGCTACAAATCAGATCTTCTCTTCCTCACTCACCTCCTACAAAATAGGTTCCTCCTTGAGAAGGGGTGAAGTGAAAAAACCATGTGGAAGGGGAGGCAGTCCTTGAGCTAGAATCGAATGATTTTCATCTTTCCATTTGGCCAACACTTCATATATATCAGGTGTGGCCTGATATCTCTCTTGGATGTGTGTAGATGGGGTGTGTTCAGATAGGTCCATCACACATTGGTTGAGGAATCTCGCTTTGGTTTCCAACTCTGCAATTCTCCTGGCTAGATCTTCTTGGAAGAGCCTTTCTTGGAGGTCACCATCATTGTCATGATGAGTAGGAGCAGCTTCAAGAGATGTGTTGGTTTCATGATGTTCCCTCCAAAGGAAGATTCACAATCTAAGGAATTTAGGAGGTTCATCTCCATGGGAGGCTGCTCTAGTTCCCTTTGATGTTTGAAGGCTAGGCACACGGGGTTAAGAGCAGGGTTGATTGATGCATCAAAAAAGCTAGAATGAGAAAGTGCCATCTGATAGAAAGGATTTGGTGCACAAGAGGGGGATTTCTTTAGAATAGGAGGGGGCACACAAGGCTACCTACCTTGTATGAATGGATTCCTGCATTTTGCTACCTCCTCCTCCATGGATTGCAAGGCCTGAGCTTGCCTGAATAAACATTCCTCTTTATACATCAGCTCCTACTGATATCCATACTGCTCATCCAGTCTATCAATCTCCATTATCTGCCTCTCAAAATCTAGTGCTACTTCCCTTATTATTGAAGGGAAACTAGGAGAGTTGCTTGAGGTGATTGCATGAAAATTTTGAGTTTGATCAAAACCATACGAAGGAAAACAAGGCCCATGATGTTGGATGATAGAATTATACATACAAAAAAGTTATTTCTTGATGGCACCTGAACTACTTAACTAGCTGATTCAACTCGGAGTCACCATTGGTGTTGATGAAAAAAGCCTCCAAAGGCTGGTTGGTTGAAGAACACAACAAAAATTCTTCAACATTTTTTGGCATGCCTGGTGGGACCAACTAGGACAAGTTGTGTCCAAAGAGTTGAAGAATTTTTGGTGTGTTCTTCAACCAACCAACCTTTGGAGGCTTTTTCATCAACACCAATGGCAACTCTGAGTTGAATCAGCTGGTTAAGCAGTCCAGGTGCCATCAAGAAATCACTTTTTTGTATGTATAATTCCATCATCCAGCATCATGGGCCTTATTTTCCTTCGTATGGTTTTGATCAAACTCAAAATTTTCATGCAATCACCTCAAGCAGCACTCCTAGTTACCCTTAAACAATAAGGGAAGTAGCACTAGAGTTTGAGAGGCAGGTAATGGAGATTGACAGACTGGATGAGCAGTATGGATATCAGCAAGAGCTGATGTATAAAGAGGAGTGTTTGTTTAGGCAAACTCAAGACTTGCAATCCATGGAGGAGGAGGTAGCAAAATGGAGGAATCCATTCATACAAGGTAGCCAGCCTTGTGTGCCCCCTCCTATTCTAAATAAAGCCCCCTCTTGTGCACCAAATCCTTTCTATCAGATGGCACTTGCTCATTCTAGCTCGCTTGATGCATCAATCAACCCTGCTCTTAACCCCGTGCGCCTAACCTTCAAACATCAAAGGTAACTAGAGCAGCCTCCCATGGAGATGAACCTTCTAAATTCCTTAGATTGTGAATCTTCCTTTAGAGGGAACATCATGATCCTACACATCTTTCTTGAAGCTACTCCTAATCATCATGATGATGCTAGTGACCTCCAAGAAAGGCTCTTCTAAGAAGATCTAGATAGGAGAATTGCAGAGTTGGAATTCAAAGCGAGATTCCTCAGCCAACGTGTGATGGACCTGTCTGAACACATCCCATCTACACACCTCCAAGAGAGCTATCAGGCCACACCTGATATAGATGAAGTGCTAGCCAAATGGAAAGAGGAGAATCATTCAATTCTAGCTCAAGGGACTGCCTCCCCTTCCACATGGTTTTTTCACTTCACCTCTTCTCAAGGAGGAACCTATTTTGTAGGAGGTGAGTGAGGAAGAGAAGATCCATTTTACAGCTCTTCAAGAGGCTATCATGAGTGAAAATGAAGAAGAAATCATCATTGATGCTCCTTGTGAAGACATCATCAGCAATGGAGAAGACACAGGGTATGCATACATGCAGATGTTCCAGCAATACGAAGAGGAATGTAAGCATGGTGAGCTCTCTCCCCCTTTTTTTGATGAAATTCATTGTTGCTTTGATGAGGAAGATGACTATGCCGAGGAGCCTGAGTTGGAGGAGGATCAGACGGATGTCTTTGAACAACTAGAGACTCTAATCCTTGAGCAAGAAAAGGAGAGGCTAGTCCATCTTGATGAAAGCCTTGAAAAAGAGAGCTTTGAGCAAAAATGTGATGTTCTATGGGATAAGAAATCAATTTGTGATTCCATTTCAGACATCACAACAGTCACCCTTCTTTAAGAAATCCTTGAGGGAGCAGAGGATGAGTTTGATAGGGTTTTCAAGGAAACAGAAGGGAACGGGTCAAACCATGATGTATTGCAAAGGCACTATGCAGATCAAGGGGCTTATGGTGATGAGCCAACAACCATTGATTTATGGATGAAACACACTAGCATGAAGAACCATTATTCAACAAGATTCTAAGAACAAGAAGAGTATGTATATGTTGGAAGCATGTTCGATTCTGATCCACTCAGATGCAGGCCAATCAAGGTGACAGACAAGAGGAGTAGGTCACTAAATGTCCATTTTATTCAGCCACTTGTCTGGCACCATAAGTTTCCTTGCCAGGAAGGGGACTTAAGAAGTTTTCCCTTTGATCTAGGAGGGAGGCAAATATACCTGGTTAGATGTATATAGTAGTTTTCTTTCAGTTTTCTTTCCTATTTTCCCTAAGTGCAGTTTGCACATGTTAGTAGTGTTTTTAGCCTTGTGTGTGTTTTCCTTATGTTTGGGATAAAAGCTTCATGATTGATTCTTGGATCTATTAGGGCTATTGTTAACCTTTTTCAAGCTATGTTCTGACTCTGTTCCCAATGGATTATAAGGCAACTGGTCTCTAAGCATAGCAGGCATGCCTCCCTTAGGAGTCACCAATTAGTTGACCATTTTGGTCCTGTAGGCCAAAATTAGTCCCCCCTTTTTTCCCTTGCTATTTTGAACCAGTAAAATTTTGATTTTGCACAAGTCTAGAAATTTCTACGAACTCTGCAGGTGTTTCTACAGATCTGCAAGCATTTCTATGAACTCTGTAGGTGTTTTTATAGACTCTGCAGGCGTTTCTACGAACTCTATAGGGAATTTTTCTATGGACTCTTTAGGCAGAGGCAGGATCCCACTTAGGTGCAAAAGGAACCATCCAAGTTCCCTTGTGGAGGGTAGGGAACACTTTCAAAGGGATCAAGAGAAGGCCGAAAAGGGAAGTTTCCTTCACAAATTTGTTTAAGGCAAAGGAAGCACCCTTTGGAAGGGTCATTTTCAGCTTTCCCAAAGAGTACTTACCCTTCAGGGAGATATAGGAATGAATTTGGGACTTTTCGTAGCACTTGGGTGGCCTCCAATTTTCCTGAAGGGCACTTTTGAAGGCAGTCGAGAGAAAAGGATGAGAATAATTTCTTCAAACTTTTTGTTCGAAGGAATTCCTTTGAACAAAAAGTTTGAAGAAATTTAGAAAGGCTACGAGCAAAAATCTGAAGGAAGACAAGTAAACAGACTAAGGCGAGAATAATTTCTTTGGACTTTTTGTCTAAAGGAATTCCTTAGGACAAAAAGTCTGATGAAATTTAGAGGAAAAGCCAGAGAGAAAATTTGAAGGTCAAAGGCAAAGTGCTCAAAACAATTCTTGCAGAGTTTTTATCCATGGGAAAAGTAGCCGAGAAAAAAAAAGTCCACAGGAAAAAGTTTGAGGAAAAGCTCCAAAGGATTTCAAGACCAAGGGAGCTGAAGGACCCCAAAAGGCAGGTGCCCTTTCGGGAGACTCTCGGCTGCCAAAAGAAGGGCACTTCTCCAAAGCTGAAGGGACACCTTCCCTTCGGGAGGGTTCAAAATAAGAAGCCTGAAGGAAAGGGAAGCAACAAGAAGCTGAAGGAAAGGAAAAAGTAGAGGAAGTCCCAAGGGGTGACGGGTCTGAAGACGTCAAAATCAAGCATGATGAACTAGCCGTTGGAAGTTCAAACACAGTGATCGGTGCACAAATGTCAAATTTAAGGCTTGTGAAATAGCTGTTGATTTTGAAAAGCCCAAAGAAGAGCCCAGGGAACTCAGTGACTCGCCAAGAAGATAGCCTCGAGGGTCGAAGGAGCCAAAAAGGACAAACTAGGAAGAGACAAAGTGCAAAAATGGACAAACAATTTAGGTGGCAAAGAGAGGTGTCAACTCAGGGATTTATCCCTGTAGTTGGAATAGTGCTTGCCAAATGGTCATCAAATAACGTGAATAGTAAGTAGCATTCCCTATTTTCTCCACTTTACATAAATGAGTGAAAAAATCATGTGATATATTAAAGGAGTAGTCTTGTTTGCAAAAAAAGAGGTGCGGCCCATGTGTTCACATTAATGTTTGAATGCCAAAGTCAAGACCGGTGTTTACACAACATGGCTTTAATAGGACTCTTATATAAGAATGACATCATCAACAGTGACTTCCTCTTCTCGATGCTCTCAACGCACATGGGCCAACTTGAAACAAGAGTGCCAAAGTATTTTCCAAAGTGGTGCCTTTACTTCTTCTCCTCTCTCTATATATTGTAAACTTCTCATTTTGAGAAAGGGATCCATCTTCTTAGCCTATAAGGCAAAGCTCTACCCAAAAAATCTCTGGGTTGGTAAGGAAGAACTCTCCCAGATTTTACCTTGAATCAAGACTTAGAAATTCTTACCTCCATTTGAACTTGCACTCACGCATATGTCTATGTTTTCTTTTTTGTGTTAAGTCATTTTCTTTTATGCTTGTCACAGAATGATTCCAGCATGTCTAGTACATTGTGAAGTTTCTTCTTCTGTAGGTCTATCAAAAGTGTCTACATCAGGAATATAGGCACATGTGAATAGGCTGCCAAAGTGTGTCTCAGAACACCTTTGATAGTTCTTCCTCCCTGTATCTCTATAGACCCCTAACTCACTGATACATAAGAGTTTCCCACATCAAATGAAGTGTATGGGAGATTCTTCTTGGTGAAAAGTGTATGTTTGGGCTAAGTGGATCAACTTTTTTGGTGTATCACCTTTTAGTTTAGGTTTAGGTTCTATTTTCAGCATCCTTCTCCCTTTTCAACCCCCCCAACCTTTTTCATTTATTTGTTAGCAATAGGAGGTCTAGGACCTACAAGATATATCAGAGGGAGCTATCCCTTATCTAGAGACTCTCCCCCCCGTTTTTCTAGGCCCACAGGCAAGAGGGGAGTTTCCAATGTGACGTGTGGAAGGCAAGAGCTCAACCTCCTGTCAAAGGTGTAATCCACTGCATCAACAAGTACAAAGAGGACAAGTGGGAGAAGGACACTAAAGGGAAAATATGCATAGGGACATAATAAAGGTTTGTGGTATTGGTTCTAAGGTCTCATAGTGCCTATGTAGGATTGCACATTTGAATCAAAATAGTGGGTATCCAATAGTTTTAGCATCAACCAATCACTGACCTTGAGGTATTCAAGCATAGAGAAAAGGAAAGATAAGAGTAACATATAATCATTGATCAAATGCATCCAAAATAAAATAAAATTAAGGATAAGATGTCAATAGATCATAAATATGACACAATTAAAGAACAAGGATGAAGAGGCATAAGAAAAAATGTTTATTTGAGGTAGTCTAGGTGTACAATGAAAAGGTGAGAATGAGACAAAATCATCGATTTGAGGCAATAAAACATGAAATAAGATAAAAAAGTGGGAAAATTTATCGATAAGAGGCAACCCTAAAAAAGAGTTGGAGAGATGAAGAACACTGACATAATCATTGATTTGAAGCAGTTGAGTGAAAGAATGTCTTCCAATCAGAGTATCGGGTAGAATATGCTTAAAGTTTCTCTTCCTCAAGTGTAAATTGGTAGAGAATGAGGAGTTAAAGAGGCTCTCTATCAATCAGGAGTGGGTAGAGAATGAAGAGTGCAAAGAAAAGTGTAGGCACTGTAGAGTAGAGAATCACAAAGAGGAGGAGAAGAAGTGGGTGATGGATGTAAAGTGAAATTAAGTGTTGAAGAGTGTATAAAAATCCGTAGGAGTGAGATTGTATAGAGAGGGGTGTGGAATAGTGTGCTATAGGGTTGGATATACTTCAAGGATAATAAGATATAGAAAGGTGAGAAGAGGAAACATATGTTTTATATGATACCATAGAAAGTGGTATAGGTATAAACCCACCTCAAGTTAGAGGGAAGTATGTAGGGAGACTATGTGGGAGAAGATGACAAGGAGCCAACCCTTGAAAATATCCTTGAGGCATAAAATATGTTGACATCATAGGAGAAGGGTATCCAGATGAAGGTTGCATGAAGAAGGTGTGCAAAGAAGAGTGTATAAGGATAATTGGTTACAATGGATCACAAATTATGAAATAAAGGTGGATATCATTCCATAAAGGCAATAGAAACATATGATAGTGTACAAGGTGTAGAGGCAATCTACACAAAGGACATGGATATAAAGGGATAAAATTCCCTAAGATGAGGGAAATAACATAAGTGTCCTTGCACATGGTGTGAAGAATGAGTCAAAAATTTGTTGAGAGTAACTCTATGAGATACTGAATGCAATAGGTAGTAGGATGAAATGCATACACCCTAAGACATGAAGTAGAGGCCGATAAACAATAAAGTAAATATCTCTTTTGAAGGGAAGCAAAGGTGTAGATGTTAGCTTGAAATTCAACCTAGGTTATCCTAGAGACAACAAAGAGGTACACAAGAATGAAATGTGTTAGAGGAGGAGGTGGGTATATCATCTTGAATATGGAGCTATAACACACAAAGATGCATATTATATGAGGGGAATAATTGGAAATAAAGTAGAGATGATTTTATGGAAAGTTGGTTGATGCCAAGCCAAGATCTAAGAAAGGAGATGCAAAACAAAGAGGAAGGGGAGAGTCAATGAGGGGAGATAGGATAAATTACACAAGGGTAAAAGTACATGGGTAAGTAGAGGGAAGACCCAAAATTTATGAACCAAAAGTTAGGGGAATAAAAGATAGGGAATAGTATGCAAGCATGTTATACTTTTCATATAGAACAGAAGAATGTACTTAACTCAAGATGAAGCATAGGCCATGGACATATCTAGAGATGCTACAATAATTATTAAAAGGGACACAACTATTGCTATAAGAATGCCAAACCTTGAGGTATCTAGCAAGGATAAGAAATCAAAGCGATGCACTGGAGGGAAAAGCTAAGTGGAGCAAAGTGTAGTTGAAGGCTAGATATTTTTTGAATAATTAAGGCAATCAGTAGAATACAAAATGTGCCACATGTTGAGGGAAGAGTTACCCTATGATAAAAAATGGACTAACAGATCACCAAAAATTGAGGTAGTTAGAATGAAGTGTAAGTCAAAAGATGATCTAAGTGTTGACCAATTTTGGTCCTGCAGGGCAAAATTGGGCACCCCTCTTTCCTTTTCCTTGTAGGATCTTTTGGCCCAGGTTTTGACAAGTTTCATCCCATAGTTGCCTTATGGGATTTTCTTTGACAGGCCTTTTTGCATGAAAAACCAAGTTTTTTCTTTTTTTTGATTGCCAAGTGCTTTGGGTCTGGCAAGAAAAAGTTCAACTTGAAACACATTTTGATCTTGAATACTTAACAGAGCAAGTAGGTTACTTTGGAGGGCCTTAAATTGGAAAAATAAACCAAGTTCAAAGGGCCAAGGGTCATTTATAAATTTTTTGAAGGCTAGGTACTCTTGTGGAGGGCACTTACGTGCCAAATAGGACCTTTACAATTCTTTCAAAAGGTGACTTAGAGGCTAAGAAGTCCTTGCGGGAGGTAGGAAATCGATAAAATGGACCTTTTCAAAAGTCTCAAAGGGAAACCTTGGGCTTAAGGTGTCCTTGTGGAGGGCATATGGTTGAAGTAAAAGGTCAAGGAAGAAAGCCCAAAAAGGACTTGACCTTTGGGAAATTAAATAGGCTAAGGAGAATTCCTTCAGACATTTTGTCCAAAGGAAATCCAAAGAGGAACACTAAAGGAATGAATTCCTTCGGACATTTTGTCCAAATAAATTTGACAAGTGAAAAAAATTTAAGAAACAAGACAAGATCCCTAAGGGTAGGTGCCCTTTCAGAGGGCACTTGGCCTTGAAAAGATGACCTTTTCATTTTTATGAAGCATCATTCTCCCTTCGAAAAAGTCCATTTGCAAAAAATCCAAAGAAATTGCCAAAGGGGGGTGACAGGGCCACAAACATCAATTTTAATGTAATAAGCTAGCCATTGGAGTTCAAATGTCTAGTGATAGGCCCATGAACGTCAAATTTAGGGTAGAAAAATAGTCGTTGGTTTTCAAATGAGATGACAGGCCCGTGAACATCAAAATTAAGGAGATGGGTTAACTATTGGAGAGAAGCCAAAAAAGCAATTATTGTAGACAAAATGTCTGAAGGAATTCCTTCAGACATTTTGTTCAAATAAATTTAAAGGCTTGAAAGCCCAAAGGTAGACTCAGTGACCTGGCAAGGAAGGAGTCTGAGATAAAAAAGGATAGCCCCGAGAGCCTGAATTACCAGGAAAAGGACAAGAAATAGCAAGAAAAGAGAAAATCAAAGTGGGTAATCCATAACATGGCCACACACATATAAGACAAATGCTCAAAATGCTCTAGGTGGCATGGCAAGTCAAATGTAGTGACGAACTAGACCAGGCTAGGTGGCACAGGAAGCATCGGTGGGAGAAGTAAATGCTTTCAGGTGGAATAGTCTCCACTGCATAGCCATTAAGAGAATTGATTGCAAGCATTCAAGGGAGTGGCCTAATTTTCCTTGTTTTGATATTAATAAGTAGACAACTACATGAGCATTCAAGAGAGAGCATGGCCTAAAACATGAGGAGGGATGGCCTTGTCGGTTGCTAAGAGAAGTGACCCATGCTCTTACACACCCAGGCAGTAAAGTCAATATCTGAAGTACCTACGACATGGACTCCATAGGTGATTTTAAGAAGAGATGATAGTAGCATGGGTGAATTCTTCACTGTAGGAGTGTTTAATGCAGTATGGACCTCTTTCCCTTGACTGGTCAAGGATCTTATAAAAATTTCTCTATATATTGTAACTTCTCATTTTGAGAAAAGTACTCTCTCAGCTTTGTATGGTGAAGCCCTGAAGAAATTTACCTTTAATCAAAAAAGTGTTTTACCTCCATTTGAGCTTGAAATTTTGCATATGCTTGTGTATTGTCTTATGTTCAGTCATTTCTTCTAATACTTTCATAATTCTATGCCATCATATCTAGTGTATTACAAATTCTTCTATGCATGTCAACAAGAAGTGTCAAGATTGAAGTATAGGTGCAGGTGAGCAACTGCCTAACAATGTGTCTTTATAACACCTCTGGTAGGTTCTTCCTCCTTATACCTCCATAAAACCCCTTATATAAGCATTGATGCAGTTAGTTTCTTAGTCAAATGAAGTGTCTATTTGCTCCCTTTAGTGTAAAGTGTAGGTAAAGCCAAGTAGACCAATCAGTTTTGGTGAATCAAGGGGAGCTAGCCCCTAATCTAGAGATTAATTCCTTAGTTTTTCCACCCATAGCAAGAGTAATGTCTCCATTTTTCCATGTGGAAGAAGGGAGATGAGTATCCTTTTAGAGGGTGCACTCCAAAGCGTCAATAGTTTTTGGCATGCCCGATGGGACCAATTTTGCATCCTATGAGTTTCAGGATTGGTGTTGATCTTGTTACTATGAAAATCCAAAATAAAGAGCTATAATCTAGTATCTGGGGACTCCATTTTAAGAACTCAATCTCTGGTAATTGATCAGCTTGGCATCCCATGCCTAAGATCACCACAAGATCTTCTTCTAAGGGTGTTCCTTTCAAATTTTTTGAGCTCCCTTTAAACTCAACAAAGAGGCTAAGGTTTTCAATAACTCATCGTTACATAGCAAACCATTTTCCCAGACCTGCCACAAAATACACCTACACAAGGAGACCCTGGTTGAATCTTGTCATAGCCATGGTTTTACCTTTTGTGGCCTTCAATGGTCAGAGTCCTTTGAACTTTCTACAGTATGACCCAATTCCATAGATAGCTCTCAAGAGTATTCCTCCCTTTATTGGAGAGGAGCCAATCAATGCTATTAAGCATATTAGAAGCATAGCCAACCTCTGCAACATCCATAATATTACTGAGGAAAATGTAGCCATCAGGGTGTTGGCCTTGTCCTTTAAAGGGAAAGTTTTGGATTGGTATGGAAATTTGCCTATGAATTCAGTTGGCTCATGGAATGAATTAGGGACCCTCTTAACAAATAGGTTTGGAGATAAAAGTGACCATTTGTCTCTAGCTGAGCAATTGACCACTATGAAGAGAGCCCCACATGAATTTATGCAAGATTTTAACACTAGATTCCAAAATACTTGGGACAAAATCCCAATTCTAGTGAGGTCAACCCCAAGTTATGCCTTCCTTTACTACTTGGAGGCCTTGAATAGCGACATTTCTATCATGATACAATCCATGGGTGTACATGTTCTACCCGTTACTTATGAAATAGCCATAGCTGCTAAAACTTACTTGGTTCAAGTAGGAAAGATAGATCCTAGACCTCATATGCCACTCTTTCCTAATTTTCAGCCCTCAGTTCAACTTGCTGCACCCACTTTAGCTCCTCTATCTAGTATAGAAAGGTCAGCTATTACCCCTAAAAATGATCTCCACAAAGTTAAGAGCCTACTACAGAGTGTTACCAATGAATTAGTTGCTCTCAAGAGGTAGCAAGCTTAGAGCTATCGACTGAATCAAGGATACTAGTAGTTTAGGTAGACAAATAGACTTCTTTTCCAGAATTATAATCAAGGGTAGGGTTAGATTATGCAAGTCATGCCTTATAAGAGTTACAATCCAAATGCCCCTTCATCGTCCAAGGCTCTTGTCCCCACTCAAAATAATTTGGTATAGGAACAACCTAATTATCCACCCCTGGGGCATGGTCAAGAATAGGTTGCTTATGCCAATGAGCTACCAAATCATTGTATGACACACAAGGCAATCAGATAATGCAATTATCAAGTTTTGAGGTGTCAACATAACCTAGGATGAATAGTAGGTAGGCTCAATCTGATTCCACTCTTATGAACCACCTGGAGGGGGAGTTCTATGCAGTCAATTATGTGGGGAACATAAATAATCAAGATGATTATGTTGCAGCCAACACCAGGTCCAAGAAGAGAGCTATGGAGGAAGCTCAAGTAGCTAATCAATCATCTATAGCATCTCTTTTATCATAAGTAAATCAGAAGTTTCCCAATTACAGATCGCTAATTGTAGCTTCAACTCCTCAGGTCACACCACCAGTTACAAATGTCCCCAAGGAGAACTCAAAAGGGGGAAATCCTTCGATCAATATGGTGGAACAAATGAAGAAGCTACACATGAACATCTCATTGTGGGATTCCTTAGCAATGTCAGGGCAAAAGGATATACTCCAAAAGGAATTGCATGGGCTGAGTGAGCAAGTTGTCCCAGTAAAGGTTGATAATGTGTTGATAGTGAATGGGACTCCTCCCATGGGAGGTCAAGCAAAGAAGAATGAAAAGGTTCCTCCTTTTTATCTATCCTTGATTATTGGTGATTTCTTGGTCCACAATTTCATCATTGATAGTGGAGAAAACACCTCAGTTATAGCCAAATGCATAGCTAATAAACTAGGACTCAAATATGAGCAAATGACCAAAGGAGTTTTGAATTGGATGGATCACAAACCAAGACCTTAAGAGTGCTAAGAGGCTTGAATCTAAATCTCTATGCATGTCCAACCTTCTCAATTCCCCATGATGTGGTAGTGGCAAAGTTTACCCTTACTTTGCTCTTTGCTTATCTAGGGATTTCACATACAAGATAGGTGGGTACTTGGTAGCAAATTGGTCTTATATAGTGTTTAGGATAAAGTATGGAACCAAAGTGAAGATTGAGTCAAAGCCCATCCAAAAATATCACTTGGATCTATACTCACCCAAGGCAACAAATATCAGCTACGCCATCATTGATGAAGAACTCTAGGTAGACCAATCCCCATGATCTTCCCTTGTAGGAGTTGCTGACCTTCTCCTAGATGAATGGGGAAATGACAATTTTTAACATGATCCTTACAAGTTCTTCGAAGAGACAGGTCTTGGAGTTTACTGCATGCATGAAAAAGGTACTTTCATGCCAAATTTTATGAAGGAAAACCAAGAGAGCTATGGTTTATGGCAACTTTTCTTTGACAGATCTAGAAGCAAGCTAAGAGTTGGTGGTGGATCAATGTTGGTTTCACCTTCAAAGAAAAAATACTTCTTAGCTTTTAGGTTCTAGTTCTCCTACACTTACAATGTAGCAGAGTATGAATCCCTTATTCATGGTCTAATGTGGGCAAGGAGAAGATGAATCAAAGCATTTTAAGTGTTTGGAGATAGCGAGTTGATTGTGAACCAAGTGAGGGGTCAAAACTTGACCAAGAAATCCATGCTTAAGTCTTACAAGCATAGGGTATGGGACCTAATGGAGAGATTCACTACTTTCAACATCACTTCCATCCCAAGAGAGGAGAATAAACATGAAGATAAACTAGTAGCAGTTGGTGCTCAGTTTGATATTCCTAAGGGGGTGAGACAACAACAATCAACACCATTTAAAGGTGATAGTAAGGCCCTCCATACCAAAAAATGTCATCAATTGGTAGGTGTTTGACAATGACCAACAAATACCACTTTTGTTACAGGACGAAGGTAAGTTGGCTTCTAGTAATCTTTCTAAGCTGCAACAATAGTATGAGGGGTAGATTGCTTAGCTGAAGACCAACAGACTTCCTAAAGGTTTGGTCACTCTTGAGAGCATCTTCAATGAGGACTACCAACTCAAGAATGACAAAGTAAGCATGTCAACCAAGAAAGAGAATTATGAAAGGGTAGAAATATTCAAGGATACGTTGTTTGCGCTTGGGAAGTTATGTACCAATAAGGAAAGGCATGCTTTTATTATGTTATGCCAAGAGTTTGTCAATGTCTTTGCTTGGGAGTATGGAAATTTAAAGGGGTTTGATCCAAGCTTGGTCCAACACACCATTGTGCTAGAAGAAGGTTTCAACCCATCAAGCAAAAACAAAGGCCAATCAATCCAAATATTGAGCCTCTCATGAGGAAGGAGTTCACCAAGATGATTGAGTCCAAGATCATCTTTCCTATCAAACACTCTTCTTGACTGGCCAATTTGGTCCCCATTAGGAAGAAGAATGGGGAGATCATATTGGGTGTTTATTTTAGAGACCTAAATATAGTCTCATTAAGAGATCACTATCCCCTCCCAAGTATGGAGTAAATTATCTAGATGGTGACAGGTAGTGAAATATTCTCCCTCCTGGATGGGTACTCTGAGTATAATCAAATTATGGTGCAAGACTATGACTAGTACAAGACAACCTTCACCACCAAGTGGGGAACCTTCACCTATAGGAAGATGCCATTCAAAATTTCAAATGTTAGAGCTACCTTCCAACGAGCTATGGATATGGCTTTCCAAGGTTTGATAAATGACATTGTACTGGTTTATCTTGATGATGTGACAGTCTTTTCCAAGGAGGTAGGATAGCATTTGAAACATTTGAGGCAAATATTTGAGAGGTGTAGAGAGTTTAGCATATCTCTCAACCCTAAAAAATGTGTGTTTGTTGTCCACGAAGGCAAACTCCTAGGCCATGTCATTTCAAAAAGGGGCTTGACCATTGATCTAGAAAGAGTGCATGCCATCTTAGCATTATCCTTGCCTAAACACAACAAGGGCCTACAAAGCTTCTTTGTCAAAATAAACTTTCTTAGGAGACTCATCCCTAATTTTGTTGAACTGGTCAAGCCACTAACTTCGATGCTGAACAAGCTATCGCCCAGGCTCCCACCCTGACTACAGATTTCTCCAAGGACTTAAATCTCTAGACCTTTGGTAATGAAGAGGAAATCTCTGCTATGCTCACTCGAATGAATGGTGAAAATTTGGAACAACCTCTCACATTTTTTAGCCAAGGCTTAGAGGGATACGAGATTAGGTACACATATGTTGAGAAGTAAGCACTTGCAGTCATATGAAACTTGAAAAAATTTAGACATATGTTGTCTAATAGCAAGATTCACATCATGGTGCCACATCTTAGTATAAATAATTTATTGTTGAGCCGTGACTTGAATGAAAAACGGGTAGGGTGGATCACCAAGGTAATGGAGTACAATGTGGAGATCAAGACCACCAAGCTGGTAAGGGGAAGAGGGATATGCAAACACCTTGATATAGACTTAAAAGAGATGAAGGAGGAATTTTTCGTACTCCATGATGAAGCTGCAGTGAAAGTACCTATGATCATGAAAAGTTGGGCACAAGACATGGTTCATTTCCTTCAAACTGATGAGGGTCTGCGGTCTTGATAGAACTAGGAGGAGATATTTTAGGCTTCAATCTCTTCTTTATGTCCTAGTTGATGGAGTGTTGTTCAAAAAGGACTTTTTAGGGGTACTCTTGAGATGCATCGATTTAGATCAAGTCAACAGGGTACTATTCGAATTTCATGATAGACCAGCCGATGGTCATTTTGTTTCCAAGTCCACAGCTACAAGGATTATGAGGGTTGGCCAATTTTGGCCCACTTTATTTAGAGACACTCATTCTTGGGTGAGGAGGTGCCAAAAATTTGCTTTCTTTGATGGGAAGTAACAACTGGTTGTAATGTCTCTACATCTTATTCAAGTGGAATAGTCATTCATGCAATGGGGTTTGGACTTCATAGGGATGATCAACTCTCCTTCTCGTGATGACCACAAGTGGGTCTTGACTACTATAGATTATTTCATGAGATGGGTAGAATCCATCACTTTGAAAGAAGCCAATGAGAGCATAGACTTGGACTTCTACGAAGGCCTAGTGATGAGATTTGGGGTCCCAACCACAATAATTTTAGACAATGCATTGGATTTCTTGGGAACAAAGACAAGTGAGTGGGCATTAAGATATGGCATCTATCTCAACACTTCCTCCAACTACTACCCACAAGGGAATGGGTTGGTTGAGCCCACAAATAAGACCCTGATCAGGATCATTAAAAGGATAATGGAGGAAAATCAAAGGACTTGGCATGCCAAGCTGAAAATAGCTCTATGGGCAGACAAGATCACTTTGAAAAGGCTGGTTGGAAATTCACCATACACACTTGTGTATGGAAGGGAAGCTAGACTTCCTATTTTACTTGAGTTACCAGCGTTGGATCTTGCCCATCAGCTATAATTAGAGGAGAGTGACAGCCTGGAGGTCAGATATTGTGAACTAATAGAGCTTCAAGAAGCAAGAGACCAAGATATGGATGCAATGACCAGCCACTAACAATAAACAAAGAAGCATTTTGACAAGAGATCTTTGTCAAAAGGCTTCTCATAAGGTGACATTGTCTTGAAGTGGGATGAGGACCGAGCCAAACTTAAAAGGCACATGAAGTTTAATGCCTTGTGGAGTGGCCCATATGTCATCACCCAATGGAAGCAACATAATGCATTCCAACTCTCCAAGTTAGATGGTGAAGAATTACATATCCCAGTCAATGGGATATATCTTAAACATTGTCACTAATTTTCTCTTATTATGTACATAGTTTCCCTGTCTTTTCCTCATTTTCCCTAAGTGCTTTTATGCATGTCTATAGTTTTTTTTAGCCTTGTGTTTGTTTTCTTTACCATTTGGGGCAAAATATTTATTGGTTCTTAAGTTTTTAAGGTTATTGCTAGCCTTTCAAGCTACATCCTGACTCCATGCCCAATGGACCTTTCAGCCACTAGTCTCCTCAAGCATAACAGGCATGCTTCCCCTATGAATCACCAAATATGTTGACCAATTTTGGTCTTCCAAGCCAAAATTGGGCACCCCTATTTCCTTTTCCTTGCAGGGTCTTTTGGCCTAGGTTCTGACAAGTTTCATCCCATAACTACCTTGTGGGCTTTTCTTTGACAGGCATTTTTCCATGAAAAAACCAAGTTTTTTCCTTTTTTTGATTGTCAAGTGCTTTGCGTCTGACAAGCAAAAGTTTGACTTGAAACCCATTTTGATCTTGAATGCTTAACAAGGCAAGTAGGTTACTTCCAAGGGCCTTAAAGTGACAAAATGGACCAAGTTCAAAGGGCCAAGGGTCGTTTATAAAAATTCTAAAGGGTAGGTACCCTTATAGAGGGCACTTAGGTGCCAAATAGGACCTTTACAATTCTTCCAAAAGGTGAATTAGAGGCCAAGAAGCCCTTGTGGGAGGAAATAAATTGACAAAATGGACATTTTCAAAAGTCCTGAAGGGCAACCTTGGGCTTAAGGTGTCCTTGCCGAGGGCATACGGTCAAAGTAAAAGGTTAAGGCAAAAATCCCAAAAAGGACTTACCCTTCAGGAAACTGGATAGGCCAAGGAGAATTCCTTTAGACATTTTGTTCGAAGTAAATCCAAAGAGGAACACTAAAGAAATGAATTCTTTCAGACAAAATTTCCAAAGGAATTCCTTCTGATATTTTATCTGAATAAAATTGACAAGTGAAAAAAGCCAAAGAAACAAGACAAGAGCCTGAAGGCTAGGTGCCCTTTTAGAGGGCACTTGGCCTTAAAAAGAGGACCTTTTCATTTTTCTGAAGGGTCACTCTCCCTTTAGAAAATTCCATTTACGAAAAAGCTGAAGAAATTGCAAAAGGGGGGTGACAGGCCCACGAACATCAATTTTAAGGTAATAAGCTAGCCGTTGGAGTTTAAATGTTTGGTGACAGGCCCATGAATGTCAAATTCAGGTAAGAAAAATAGTCATTGGTTTTCAAATGAGATGACAGGCCCATGAACATCAAAATTAAGGTGATGGGTTAACCATTGGAGAGAAGCCAAAAAAACAATTCTTTCAGACATTTTGTCCAAAAGAACTCATGAGTGGAGGCCTAAAGGGTTGTCAAAGGTGGGTTTAAAAAGTGGCAAGCATAAAGGAAGAATTACTTTAGACAAAATGTTCAAAGGAATTCCTTAAAACATTCTATTTGAAGAAATTCAAAGGCTTGCAAGCTCAAAGGTAGACTAAGTGACCTACCAAAGAAAGAGCATGAGAGAAAAAAAGGATAGCCTCAAGAGCCTAAATTACCAAGAAAAGGACAAGAAATAACAAGAATGAGATAAGCAAAGTGGGTAATCTAGAATGTGGCCACACACAGGTAAGACAAACACTCTGAACGCTCTAGGTGGCTTGGCAAGTCAAATACAATGATGAACTAGACTAGGCCAGGTGGCACAGGAGGTGTTAGTGGGAGAAGTAAATGCTTTTAGGTGGAATAGTCTCCATCGACTAGCCATTAAGAGAGTTGGTTGTAAGAATTCAATGGATTGGCCCAATTTTACTTATTTTGATATTAATAAGTAGCAAGCTGCATGAGCATTCAAAAGAGAGGGCATGGCCAAGAACATGAGGAGGGATGGCCTTGTCAATTGCTAAGAGAAGTGACCCATGATCTTACATGCCTAGGCAATAAAGTCAATATTTCAAGTACCTATGACATGGCTTCCACAGGCACTTTTAAGGAGAGACGATAGCAACATAGGGAAATTCTTCACTATAGGAGTGTTTAATGCAGTATGGACCTCTTTCCTTTGACTGGTCAAGGATCTTTTCAAAATTTATCTATATATTGTAACTTCTCATTCTGAGAAAAGTACTCTCTCAGCTTTGTATGGTGAAGCCCTAAAGAAATTTACCTTTAATCAAAATAAGTGTTTTACCTCCATTTGAGCTTGCACTTTTGCATATGCATGTGTATTTTCTTGTGTTTAGTCATTTCTTCTAATGATTTCATAAGTCTATGTCGTCATATCTAGTGTATTGCAAATTCTTCACTACAGGTCAACAAGAAGTGTCCAGATTGAAGTATAGGCGTAGGTGAGCAACTGCCTAATAGTGTGTCTTTAGAATACCTATGATAGGTTCTTCATCCTTATACCTCCATAAAACCCCTTATAGAAGCATTGATGCAGTTAGTTTCTTAGTTAAATGAAGTGTTTGTTTGCTCCTTTTACTGTAAAGTGTAGTTGAAGCTGAGTAGACCAATCAATTTTGGTGCATCACCACTTTATTTAGGTTCTATTTTATAGTATCCTTCTTTCTTTTCACCCCCCCCATTGTTAGCAGTAGAATTTCAGGGCCTCAAGGTGCATCAAGGGGATCTAGCCCTTAATATAGAGATTCATTCCTTAGTTTTGCCACCCACAGTAAGAGGAATGTCTCCATTATGCCACGTGGAAGACGGGAGATGAGTATCCTTTCTAAGGGTGCCCTCCAAAGTGTCAACACTAAAGGGAAGAGAGAGGTGAAATCAAAGATGAGTGTAGTTGAAGGATGGTAGATTATTGAATCATTGAGGAAACTAATGGATTAATTATGGAGAAGAGTTTCATTATAGGAAATTAAAGTCTAGTAGAGCACCAAACTTTGAAATAGCTAGTGAGGTGAAGTCAATAATTGCTATGATAAGATAAGTGGGGTGTAACATAGTTGAAGGCTATCAAAGCATGAAATTTTGAGGCAACTATCATGAAGATAAAATGGTTAGGATGTGCCATAAAATTACAACATGGATAAGGAAAGACACATGAGAATCAACTCAGCTAGTAGATTTCCAAATTGTTAGGCAGATAAAATAGATCTCCAGACATGAAGTAGGGAGATGCATGAAGAAGAGTGACAGTTATTGGAAGTACCAACTAATAAGGTGTTACATAGGAAGGTATCACAAGTGGGAGAGGATTAGTCAAAGCATGCCTAGTAGGAGGCATGAGAGTGAAGGAATAAAATAAAAAAGTATAAAATTGTGCAGAGCATAAGGAAGACCTCAAGTAAGAGGAGGAAATAAGGTTAGTATACAACTAAACTAGAGGATAACCAAGTGCTATAGAGGAGTTGCACTATAGAGTATATGAAGTACACATGGCTAAGATGAGGTGAGGAGAGTAGAGATTTAATGAGACTAAATTAAGGCACAATATGTGTGCTAGGAGCAACATAAAAGTGGAAGAGGACACACAAATAAATAATTCAAAATAATGAAATATCCTCAATAGAGGATAGAAGAGGGAAAATATGAGGAAGAATAAGCAGAGGTTCACTTGCAACAAAGCACAAGGGACAAGAGTCCAAAGATTTAGATGCATGTAAATAAGTGCAAGAAGTATGAATTACCTGTATAAAAGAAGAGGAGTTGGCCTATAGCTAGATAAGTGGAGCGAAAATCAATGTGTGCATGAGGAGTTGGAGGAAGGAATAGAGGAAGATTAGTTCGAAGCTGATAAAAGGTGATTGATACGATATTAGTCTAAGTATGGAGTAACATGTTAATAAGTATAAGGAGGAAAAATATAGATGATGGGAGTACTACATAAACATGCCATATGGAGGGCATGAAGGAGAAAGAATAAGCGAAATAAGATGAAAAGAGCACGTAATGGAAGAATACACAAAGGTGCAAAAAAATGAAACATCGATTATGTGGGTGTAGACCCAAGAGAAGAGTAATAAGTGTAAAATAATAAAGGAAGAATATGAATAAGAGAAGGCTAAAGAGGAAATGATAAAAAAGAGCTAAATATAGAGAAGAAGAGAAGAAGAGAAGAAGAAGAGACCAAGGAAGGTCTACAAAAAGAGGGTAGAGCAAGCTTGTTTAGGCACAAAGATGAAGGGAAGCTCTAGGATCAAGGAAGTTGATTCAAAGAGTGGTTCAAAAACTCAAACCTAGATGTAAGTAGGGGCTTACATTTTAGTTACTTGGGGAGTCTAATGTAGGATCATCCTAGGAAAAATAAAATACTACATAAGTTTTGGAGCACATGAAAGGAAAGTTTGGTGCCAAAGAACAACACAAGGAATTACTAATGAAGCATACGAGATGACTCGTCGAGGAGTGCATGAGGAAGAAGATGAGAAATATGCGTGGAAGGCATTAGAACAATCTAGTTAGTCACACTTAGAATGGATAAATTAGTGAAGTAACACTTGAAGGAGTATCTACAATAGGAAGCACCAAATAAATTAGACACCAAAAATAGGAAAACATGAAAGTAATACCTAAGGTCAGAGACACTTAGCTTGACATTAGAAAGGATAAACGATCAACCAACTAGCTAGAAGAAATGACACCTAGGAGAGTTAAGTGAGAAATGATGGCAAAGGATAGAATATCTATGAAGTAGATATGAAATTAAGTGTTGTTAAAACCATAAGGCTCAAGGTCTAACTCAGCCTAGACTACTTCCAACTTAAGCATACCATTGGCACCAAAATCAGTTGAGGACAACTATCAATTTTTGGATCAGATGCACCAGTCACTAGGCCATGACATCTATAAATAGAAGTGGTAGCCCATTGAAAAGGTTGTTGTTAGTAAAATGCAGAAGGTAGGGGTGTTGCAAATAATATTTGGTGGAAGATTATTGTGTCTATAGAGGAGGACCTAAGTTCAGGGATGAAATCTACCAAAATGTAGGGTCGTGAGGGTGTGTTGAAGAGGAGTGAGTATTAGGAGAGATCCAAGAGATATATAAGGGATCTGAAGAACTCCTATGTAAGACTAAGGAACCAACAATACATTATAAATTCTAATATAATAATGAAATTATTTTTGTCAATCCATTGTATAAAGTTGATGGCTATGTGGTGAGATATCCCTTCATTGGGAACCTCACTGCAGTTGTGTCAATATATAAAATAATCCAAGGTGACATGCAACTATAACTTCACACCCAATTACAAAAAAATAAACTAGTAGAGTTTTATGAAAATAAAATAAAAACTAAAAATATAATTTTTGACATTAAAATGATTATGGGGCTAGTGTAGCTAGTGTAGCTTATGACTGCTAGAAGCTTTTCTTGATCTTCATTTTAATAAAAAAGGCTCAAACAAAGTCTTAAGTCAAACGTTATGCCATATAAAAGATATGATCCTACATCAACATGTGTCACTAAAGGGAGAGCTACCAAAATTGAAGCATATTTTCACTCCAAATTTAGTTTTAGTTTTGACTTGACATAATTTGTGTCATAGAAAATAGTTGACATAAACCTACTTACAACAGAAAAGAATAAATTAATTTTGACACAAATTGTCAAAAAGTCATGAAAATATATTATTGATAATTTGATTTGATGAACTCCTTTTTTAGATCTAGAGATCTAAAAACCTTACTCACTTTTCTTATTTTTCGCATCAATGTCTTGTAAGTTGATCTTCTTCATCAAACCCTACTAGGGAAACTAAACTTGTAGAAGATAAAGAAAATTAAATTAGTTTTATGGTCTATGCTCAAGTCCATTAGGGGTTTTAAGAATCAAATACTTAATTATCAAGCCCTAAATAGTATATAATATTGCAAAAAACATGTTAAGTAAAATATAATCCAATGAGAAAATATAATGTTATGTAATCCCTGTCTACTATGATTTTTAATGTTGTAGTGAATATTTTATTTTTTTACAATGTAGTAGTAAATGTTCTCCAAATTTTCATAGATTCTTGACTACTTTCTCCATGTTCTATTATTGATTTCCAAAGCTCAATCATCCATTAATGTCCTAAATACAACAATGCACTTATGCATTTAAACACCTCAAAATCAAATTAGGACCTTATTAATGCACAAGCCTTCACATAATGGAAAAAGGAGCAAACAAAATGGGATGACAAATTATCAAGAAACTCTAACAATAAAAAAGATTACAATTTTAAAAGGCACACTTTACATTTTTGGGAAGAACATTAAAAAATGAAAGCAAGGGAAGAGGATATATAATAATGGAGGAGAGAAAAATAAGAAGACATGACAAAAAAATAATCAACAATAAGAAAAAAAGGTACTAAGAAGGCCTAATATGGACCAATAAATAAAAAACACATAAATAACCTAAAGGAATGCAATCTTATGACTAATAAACTCCCAAGAATTTTTTTAAGGTATCTACAAGTACTCACATCACCAACCATTTTAGTGTCCTCAAACTAAAAATGAAGATTGAATACATGATTAACTCTTATTTAATCAATGACTTTAACTATTTAATTACTTAGCACAAGTTCTCATGCAAATCTCCCTCTCTCCAAATCAATATCAACATGGAAATAAAAATTAAATACATGAACAATCGGTCACTTTCAACATGAGCTTTTAGGTGCTAAGGATTTCTCAATTTTATACTGGAGCCCTCATCCATTATTTAATACATCCCAAGAATTTAAGAGGTATATTGTATTGAATTTCTTCCCTCAAGATTTCAAACGAACTTCCCTTTCTCCATATCATTTTCAATATAAAAATTAAAATCCACTTCATAAGTCATCCCACTAAAATTATCAAGAACACCTTCCTTTCTCCATATCATCCCTGACAAAAACATTAAAATACACTTCATTAATAATTTGGTTTAGGTTCTCAAATAAAACTCTCTCCATATAATTCTTGACATAAAAATGGAAATCTAAATTATAAATAATCTCTTAATTTATCAAGAATACCTCTCTCTCCATATCATTTTTCATGAATAACCCCTTAACTTCTAAAATAGACCTCCATTTATCCACTTCATTCCTAAACATCCAATACATGAATAACCCATTCCTTTCATATTGAGTCTTTATCCATTGGAGATATCTCAAAATTGTACCCACTTAATGGTAGTAAAAAATATGCATGTAAGCAAACATGGTATTTCCTTTGAACTTTTATCTTACTAATTCATTCCTCATTGTTACTTGTTGATGGACAACTAGACACTATTTAGAGAGACACATCCATTTCAATATAATTATTAAATAAATCAAGGCAATGTTTATTGTTTAAATGCATTTAAGTAATGTTTTCAAAAAATCAAACACTTAATTATTTGGTTAATATGAAAACATTAATTAATTGTTTTCTTAAAATTATAGTATAATTGAAATGGTCAAGTGTACTTAATTAATAATAAAGGAATTATTTTTGTTCAATATGAACTAATAAATCATAAATGTCTTTTCTATATTTTTCCTTGAAAGTGGATAGACTATCTTATTTGAAAATGTGAAGTTAGATGAAACAATAAATGTTTTGACCAAAATTCATATTTAAATATTTTCAATATTAAAATATCATAATAAAAAAGATGGAAATGGGAATTTAATCAACCTAATAGAAAAATAATAGAATAACAATTATTTCAAGTGGTTGTCCTTGCATAAAAACATTCATGTTACTAATTTAACATTTTTTATATAATGCCTTTTCACTTATCAAATCTTTTCCCCATAGATATAAAATGTTTTTATTATTTCTCATACCAACTAATTCACGTTTCACCAGTGGTCTAACCCATTCCCTTGAAATTTAATTAAAAATTCATATGGGTCTTTCCTAATTCAAACTTTTTCCTATATAAATTCTAAAACAAACATTAAAGAGAGAGAGAAAAACAAAAACAAAAACATGGACATAAATTTAGATATCTTAATCTTTCGTTTTCTACTTGCATGCATATCTCTATTATATTTGATATTATCAAAGTTGTTCAACAAGGAATCAAAACATCTTCCACCTGTACCTCAACCTTTTCCACTGATAAGAAACATCCTCCAACTAGGTAAACTTCCAAATGAGTTCCTCTTCGACCTAGAAAAGGTCCATGACCCCTTGATGACTCTGTCTTGGTTTTAAAACAACCATTATTTCCTCTTCCCTTATAATGGAAAAAAGGCCTTCAAAATGTAAGACCTCACCCTATCATCATGCATAATAATCGATGCCATCAATTGTTTCTCATTTAGTGACCACTTGGTCATTTGGTGGGACTATGTGCCACAATGATGCATGTGTAGTGGCATCTGCACCACAAAGCTCTTTACAAAAATCACCTTGATGCCCTCCAACATATTCAAATATTCTAACTCAACACATTGATAAATAATATGTACAAAGTTTTGCTGCAACTGTGTAGTGTGGACATTGATCATGTGGAATTATTGGTGATCTTGGGTTTATTAGGCATCATGATATTTTATACAGATATATTTGATGGAGTGTCCAAAAAAATATTCTGAGTTTAAATATTCCCTCACTAAAATGATGGTGCTTGGTCAAATGCCAAATTTGTCAGACTTATCACCTTTTCTAAGGATTTTGGACCCAAATACTATCGTGAGATGTGAGTTAACCAAGTGTTTCAGGGTTAGGTTAGGTTTTTTGATGAGCACACAAAGTATGGAAACTTGTCAATGGCCTATAATGGTGATATAGGAAGAGATTAGCATAAGGAAGAATATGTGGATGAAACAAAATAAATGGATGAATAAATGAGGCATTAACAGACAAGTGTCAAAAAACTAATTAAGAAATAAAAATTTATGTGAGAGAGAAATTTCGAACAATAATTTGGACTAAGCATTTGGGAAGGAAGAAAGAATAATATATCAAAGAGTTTGATCACACATAAGACCATGACAAAAAATACTACATAGGATTAGAAATCAAGTTAAAGGTGAAAATGTTAACGACTCAGTTAAGGACTAGTATGCATCATCTTAGGTGTGAAACTAATAGGTTAAAAACTCCTAAGGAGGTGTAGGAAATCAAAATATTCTTATTTTTTGAAAAGGGGGAGTGGATATATAATGACACTTCATCATGAAGTGTGCATCCTATAGTGACATACACATTGAGTAAAATGATAATTTGAGAGTAGAAAACATAACTAACTTATTTGAGGAGGTGAGGTCAAACAAAACAACATTTTTTTGACCAAAATCAATAGTAGAAGATATAACATCAAAAAAGGATTGAAATTTATGTTAGATTAATAAATTAGTCCTTGTGTCAAGTGGTGTGTTAGCACGAAATATTTCTATTAAAGCTCTAAGTTGCAAAGAATACTTGGTCTTATGGATTGCAATGCCACGCTTTGAGTCACATTTTTTTGGATCATGTGATTCCTCAAAAATATTACTATGCTATAGAGTTGTTTATTTTTCCATCCCTCAATGATACAAACTTATTGAAATATTTTATATGATGGGAAATAAATATGAATATCTATATGTGTGTGGTTATGAGATTATGTGGGTGTAGCTATTATCATTTTATGTGATCTTAAAAAATGATGACGTGAAATTTAAGTTATATTCAACATGATGATTTCCATGATGAACTATGGTTTCCTTTATTAATTTCATTTATTATTGAGATTATGGATTCGCCCTTATCATACCATAGATTTATTATGACATGTCTAACTTTTTTAAAGATGATAAAGATTATAATAACATTGTATCAGTATTAATATTACTTGATAAGGGATCTAAATTTTTTCCATTTAAGTGGAATTTGAGTCAACTTAGTAAAGTGGTGATAGTGGATTCAACGTGATAGTATATTAAAAAATTACCAACACTTCATGATTATTTAATATTACCATGCATACTAATCACTTAAATTGAAGTGAACGCTTCATGTTTATAATAAAAATAATAAAAGATAGAATTTTTTTCACATATGAAGATGTGATAAGTGCCAACTAATAGAGAAAGAGCAGTAAAAAAATATCACCATAAGGAATATATATATATATATATATATATATATATATATATATATATATATATAAAATGCCAACAATCCACAAGTGGTTGAGATTAAATGGTGACAATCCTCCTTTTGTCTATGGGCAGATTTGATTGAACAAGAAGTTATAATTTTAAATGTGACAATCAAAAGAAATTGAATGGTCAAAGGAAACTAGACATGTTGCCTTAAAATTGATGATAATTCTTTGGTGGAGAAAATGATTATGAAATTTAAAAAAAAAATGTGGTTTTAAAAGTAACAAGTGACCACTTAGATGGGATTATCGATCAGATTTATAATGAGGACACAATAAATACTTTGGAATAGAGTTCATAGTGTAAAATGTTTAACGACTAACTATGTCACAACTTGCTTAACGTAATCTTAATGACTTTGTGAAGCTTTTTTCCCTTTTTGCACTAGGTCATGGATTTATCTGAAGATTTGGGGATCTCATTTTATTAACGTAATACATCTTGTTTTGGATGTTTGCATGTTATGCCTTTTTCCATTTTTGTGTTATGATGTGTCTTATTTCAATGATATGTGGATCTTGTTTATTTGTGGCAAATCATCTTGTGATTATTTGTATTGGAAGATAGAAATTGGAATGTTTGATTATAATTTTATATTACTATTCTCTTTGCATTTGTTTATGTTTTTTATGATTGTTTTGGGTGGGTTAGAAGAAGGACAAGAATATAAATTTGCATCCAAAAGTACATCCACATCTACGAGAACTATGACTAATTTGTTATATAGCATAGAGGCCTCCGACACTATATTGGGAGAGGTGGTTAAATTTTTAGGATCAATGTCATCAGAGTTTTTACTCCTCCACAAAATTTTGTCTTTGATCTATGTAATCTTATTTTTTATTAAGCATGTGATTACATTCCATTTAATAGTGCTTCGTTCTCAAGAAGTTGTGGTTTTGGGGACTATATGTGACATTCTTCCATTTTTTAGAATGATCTATTTTGGATTTATTCCATTTGTAAATCTATCTTTGATTTTGAATGATAACTATTTATTGCTTTGTATTGCAAATTTTCCTTGTGACATACACTTTGAGCATATTATTGTTTCTTGAATAAACTTATGTGTGACATTCACTGGTTATGGTAGAATCAGAATAAGTAACAAGAAAAGTGTGGTATTAGTTTGAGGACAAAATAATTGGTCAACATACATTGGGTTGTTCAGTGAGAACTTAATAGAGACGTTAGAGGATTCCTCATTCCCCCCTTATGGGCACGTGCATTCACTGTGAGGGTGGATGGGTGGAACATGACAACAAATCATCTCCTCATCTAGTATCCATTTATAAACAAGTGGAGATCAATCATTGAGTAATATTTTTTTTGGTGTCACAGTGGATGCGATTTGAATTTTATTTTAGTTTCTAGATATTTAAGAAAAGGATTTAAACTGTGATAGTTTGGTAATGCTTGATGAAAGAGTAAAATAATGAATTTCACTACGTTATGTTAATTTCATTGAGTTGAAATATAGAATGTTTAGGAGTTGAAATTAATAGCTTATCATTTATTAAAGTATTGGAAGTCATTGTGATCATTTTTGATATTACTTATCTTTCATAAAGGATATATGCATAAGTAGGAACATGATTCATGGTTAAATAAAATGATTCCATGATGATATTTGTAAGTACATTTTACATTTCTATCTATGCTCAATATAATAGATCCCATGTCTTTGTGAAACAAGACTCTTGATTGTGAAAAATAATTTACAACATTGAATGACTTTATGTTTGAGAATTAGGGTGTGATCATGTTCTTCCTAAACTAATTTACGATGTGAGTGTTCCCAATGAGTTGTTTAATTATCTCCTTATGTTTTTTGAAATTGGTATTTCATTGTTTATTGTTATTGAATAAGCAAGGCTATATATATATATATATATATATATATATATATATATATATATATAGAGAGAGAGAGAGAGAGAGAGAGAGAGATAGAGGGAGAGAGAGAGAGATAGAGGGAGAGAGAGAGAGATAGAGAGATTTATATATGTCGAGGATACTAGTATCATGGTAGGTCATAATGTGAAACATTATCCCCTTCATGAATAATGTGATTTTGACCTTCTAGCTCGATATTGTAGTCTTTTTGGTGTGAAACTTAGTCACCATTTCCCTTAGTCGTGACATGATCTCTTAATCATAAGGATTTATTTGTAATAATGTGGACACAATGAATAAACACATTTACCAAGTGCCTTAAAATTTTACTTAGCGAATGCAAGTGATCACCTTATGTTAACATCTCTAAGTTGTCAAATCTACTTCATGGCACTTATGTCATTTTGAGATTTTTACTCATACAATCGAGAAATGGAATTCATGAACTTGAGTTTCGATATTATACCGAATAGTGAACATTTTACTGCTTAGAACAATGTGATAGTCACATAATATAAATTTGATATTTTGTGCCCTATCACCTTAAAAATTATGTGCATCACTATTTAACTATAATTATAATAGCCACATTAATATTAATAATAATATTAAAATAAATACATCTACATCATTTATAACTTAAGCTTAGAAATTTCCTTAGTCACTTGAAACTAAGACCTTAGGATTGTACCACTCCATCTTCATGGAGTACTAATAGTTAAATTGAAATTATGTAGTCTTTAACCACTCAATGATTTTGAGAGATCATGAGATGAAAATTGTCGGTGTCTCAGTGCCCTACATTTGGTTGCTATCCATGGAGTCTATGAATCTCAGAGTGCATGATTCAACCAGGTGTCAATTGCCCAGAGGCCATGCATTATGGAATTCCCTGAGGGACTTGAGTGATATCCATGTCACTGCATAATCTCATGATAACAAGATGAATATATGTGTATGTGTCTATTCACCCCACCATGATGTAATGTTCCCATCATCCTTAACCCTAATCAAACCCTGACCTAATTTATGTTATAAAGAGGCCATGTGGAAAGGAACAAATCCACCAACCTCTTGTCTCGAATGCGGTGCCAAAAATTAATGGTATTGAGATGAGCGTAAAAAAACCAGTGGATCCATGGAAATAAAAACCACATTCTAATCTATTTGGAATCAGCCTGAGGTCACATGGATATGTAAGTAGCTAATCATTCTAATTTGATAACGACTAGCTAAGTAGGGTTGTGAGGGAATATTTTGGTTACCATAGTTTGATTTATATTTATAATATATAGTTTTAGAGATGGCCCCAAGTGTAAATGTAAATAATAATGTGATTAAAAGGAGGTCGCTCTATTACACATAGATGTTAGAGGCTCTAGGGAATCAGTGGGATTCAGGAGACTCTATGGACTTTATGGATAATTATAAACCCATGAAGTTGGAAATGAATATTAAAATATTTATATTAAAAATAATGATTTTAAGTTTGATAAAATTATATTATATATTAATATAATTAGATATCTCAATTAAATAATGTTTTTGTACTTGATATTTAATGGGGGAAATTTTATTGATATTATCTTAATTTTATGATATTTTAAATGCAATTGTGAGATCCATTTTAGTCTTTAGTAAATTTGGGAAAAAATGTTTCTTAAGTTTCTCAACTTATGCTTAGGATTGTAACCTAGCATGTTCTTAGCGAATTAAATCATAATAGAGTTACCAATATTAATTCGATAGGATCAATAATGGATAAATTCATATGTTTGTTTGCTTTATTACAAGACATGTCAATGCATGTGTTAACATTTGAATCTGAAGCATCTTTTAATCATATTTAAGTTGTTAAAAAGGAAAAAAATATATAGCTGGTTTGGGAGAAGATTCAAAAAGTTTCTACGCATTGGTATAAGAGGATGGATTAATATTTATGGCATAATGAAAGCAAAATTTGAATTTATTAGAGCCTTGATTGAAGCATCCTAAGACGAAAATGAGCTATAGAAAATTAGAAATATATAAATGTCAAATGAGGAATGGTCCTAATGTAGATACCCATATTTGGTATAAGCACAGTTTCATAGTGTGTTTTCATAGCCTTTTGCAGATATACATCTTTTAACTAAGAGTTAGATATCTAGTGGAGTGGTCTCATGTGGACCTCTTTGGTTCCACCTTATTTCACTTGCTTTATATGGCCCTATGGGACTATATGTTATAAATTGTCTTTTATCTACTGTATCCTAGGGATCCCCACCTTTGTTTTATGTTATTTTTGTGTTTTCAACCTCTAGACACTTATGTCCGTGTTGGAATCTTTCATCGACGCAAGTGTCTAACCACAATGCAAGTGTCTAGACTTATCCTTTTATCATTTTTCATATCTTTCACTTGGTGACCATTTTGTTTTGTCCCATTTTTTCATTCAATTTTTGGCTTTTCACGTGTCACTAGGTCCTAATTCAAAATCAAAAGATCCCTATATATACAAAGGTTATGGTCTAATTACACAATCTTAAAATTTGATCAAGCAAACTATAATTAGTAAGTATTTTATATTACAAACTATCAAATTACACCATAATACGAAATTAAATATCTAAAGCATTTGAAAGGTTGCTATATTCCTCCATTGTTGGTACCAAGGGTTACTACTAGAGAAAGAACATATAGTTTCACAATTAAAATTCCACACACATGCCTAGGAGGGAGAAGTACATGCACATTTAAGGCCCTCATTGGATTATTGGCTATGTAGGCAACACTTAGCAATAACTAGGGTTGTTAGGTTAGCTCGACTGATGTGCTAACCCATTTTTACCAAGTTACAGGAGGTCAAAGGTAAGGAAATTAGGGTTTTGATTATTTGTTGGATCTCACATATGGACAAAAATATTATGAGAAATAGGCATACATGTGATAGCACAGGTCTGACATGAATTTTGATTCACTCCTATTATATTTTGGGTTGGACACCTGCATCATATTGGACATCTACATCGACGCAAGGTTCCTATGGGTAAAAATATCAAAACATAAAGTGAATGGATCTTTGAGCTTGATCAATGTTTTAAAACTATTCCAAATAACTATCATATCTCAGACCCAAACTTTGAATAAGATATTATCTCTCTATCTCTTAGTTTCATTATATTTAATTATATTTATTGCATATGCTAAATTAGGTAATTTTTTATTATTGGTTGTATTTTAATGTGATTTTGAATATAAACTTATTCTTTTCAACTTGTGTGTTTATATTTTAAAACCTAAAAAGTATGAAACATTATGGTGAACCTATACTTTTCTTGTTGAAGCAAACCGTATTTCACATAGGGTTCTCTCCTTCTTTAAAAAAAATATTTCAGGCTTCTATGTTTATTTGTTAGATATAATTTATTATTTTGGCATAGCTTAAAGAATGATTAATTATATTTTTACCCTAGGCATTGTGTTTTCTTTCTTTGTGATTGGGTGCAAGGTTATGAAGGTCCTTATGGAAGGATCCCCAAAGCCCCACCCTTTGGATTATTTGTTTAATATTCCTGATGATTAATATATTGCATATAAAGATCTTATGGCATATATAAAATAGGCTAACACCTCTTCATTTTCTTGTAACCATGGAAATGAAGGAAATAATGATGAAAATACAAGTATAAATGAACATGCTAATGATCATAGTATTCTTCCATATAGTCATGAATGTGATGCGATTCCTCTTTGGTATGTAGAGCCTAATTCCTCCATTTCTTATTTTTTCGATGATGAAGGGTGTAAAAAATCAAGAACAATACATTTTGTTAGCTCCTTGAAAAATAATGATACCATAGATAAGCAAGAGGTTAGTATTCATAATGTTGTAAGTCAAAATGTTGTATGCATACTATTGTCCCCAAAAATGCCACTCATTTTTGGGACAACCTACAGACCAAAATTTCTCTCTTCCCTTCTCAAAATTTGTTCTGAGCTTTCAAATTCCTCATTTTAAAGCTTTTTCCGTAAAAGGATTAATAGGTTCAACAGGTAAAAAAGCTTCTACAGGTGAGTTCAGTCAAAAAGACCAAGTTTCTAACACTTAGTCATTTCCAGAATTGGTTCAGCGCCTCAGTTCAATCAAAAGAGTTCAATCGGCAAATGATAAAAGGACAAAGGCTTGAACCATTGAAATTTGAACCACTTTGGTTCAAAGGTTCAATGGGTTCAACGACCAAGTTGGTTCAATGCACTTCGTGCAAAAGATCAAAAGGGCTTAGCCAAATAACGAAGAAGGAGCCGATTGAACCATTGAACCATTGAACCAAAGTTGGTTCAATCGGCAGGTTCAAGGGGCTGCCCCAAAGTGAAAAAGGCAAGTGCCCTTGCAAAGGGCAGGCAGCATTGGTTCGAAGGTCAAAGAAAACACAAAATTTCTTCGGATTTTTTCAAAGGCCCAAAAGGAACAATTCTTTCAGACTTTTTGTCCGATGGAAATGGCTAAGTCTAAGAGGCCGAAAGAATACTTTTGAGAAGATTTTCTTGAAAAAAATGTTAAGGCAAAATTCCTTCGGACTTTTTGTCTGAAGGAATTCACCCGGAGAAAAAGTTTTAAGGAATAGGAAAGAATGAATGGCCAAGTAACAAGAAACTTTCCTTCAGACATTTTTTCTGAAGGAATTCTTTCAAGCTTTTTGCCTGATGAAAAAAGCCCACTAAAGAAGTAAGAACCCGTCGGGGAAGTTGAAGCCCGAAGGACAAGTACTCTTGTGGGGGGCACTTGGTGACAGAGAAAGGACCATTTTAAAATCCTAAACAAAGACGCAAAAAGGAAATTTCACGGACTTAGACAAAAAGGGGCTTCAATAGATGAACCGAATGAACCATTGAGTCATTGAACCAAAAGGTTCAATGGGTTCAAGGTTCAAAGGTTCAACCAGAGCTTAGAAAGATAAAAGAAGCAGTGTTTGAGCGAAACACAGAATAAACCAATGAATAGATTGAACTTTAAACTGAAAGAGTTAAAATTTCAATGGTTCAACATGGTTCAAAAGTTTAAAGGCGGCCTCAGTCAAATAAAAAGTGGCACACAAGTGGTTCAACAGATGGTTCAACCAACGGGCAAAGAAGCGATTGAACCAAGAAGCGATAGAACAAAAGAGACAGAATGAACCAATGAACTGATGAACTTTCAGTGGTTCAACGAGTTCAAGGTTCAACTTGAATCAAGAGATCAACTAAAAAGAGAGCCCAAAGACTCAAAGAGAGAAGATCGATGCAAAGGACCAATGTCTTTGGAAGAGTTATTTCTAGTAGGTGGAACAGTGGATCGAGTAGACTTTTAAGCGCACCAAACCAAGGATGTGGCCTATTTTCTTCCATGAAGTAAAGACAAATATGCAAAGGACCAGATGGTCCATATTAAGGAGGAGACATATCAGATGAAGGGACATGCCATAGTTATGGCAGTGCACTATTCTCAGCATGGTCTCTCCAGACAAAACTGGAGATGCATTGAAGACATTGACTGTAGCATGGGCCGTCCCATGGAAAAAGGCGCCAATCCTTGCGTAGTGGCTATAAGTTTGTATTTTCTCTCATTTTTAAGAAAGACTTTCATTTTTACAAAGAGCGAAACTCTACCCATTTTGAAAGAAGACTGAGATTTTGAGCTCCGATTGTAATTTCATTTTCATTTTTATCTGAATGAGAAAGCAGGTATTTTACAGATTTTGTGTTGGTCTGGCTTGTATCATTTTAGAAGATCATTCTTACGTCTGTCTTCTAAATGTGTTTTTATTCATTTAATTTGGTAAGTAGAATTAGTGAAGGTAATAGGGAAGTGTCCTGAAACCAATTATGGGAAGACTTTGTGCTTTCACAATTGCTTTCAGTCTGTGTTTTTCTTTTCTTTTTGTGTTGAGGATTCTAGGGAAACTTTGTGCCCCCCATTATCCTTTTTGATATACTCTTTGGGAAGTTGAGGTGGAAACTTTTCATTCTGCTTCATCCTGCTGTTACTACACCCTTTGGTTACTGGTTACTTTACTATTTGAAAGAAACTCCTGCTGTTTCCTACAAGAACACTTCTGAAAGAAGAGAAGTGCCTTTAGTGTTTACACCAAGATTTTCTCCTTTGTCTGTGTGCATCATATCTGAAAGAAGAGAGATGAATGGTTTATTTTACCCCCATGTGTTATTTTATGCTTATTAATATTGTATATAGCTCCTACGTATCTATAGGGAGCCTCCCCTTAATGAGAGGAGATATTTGTCTCCGGTTGATGTAGTAAAGCTGCACACCTGGCCGACCAATCTTCCTACTATGGTTGATCAAACCTATTTTGTTGATCAGTATGCTGATTGACAAAATATTCACCCAACACATACATTTTCTAAATGCATGAAAAATTGAATGTTCCTCTTCTCCTTCCAATGATGTAAATTTTGAAAAAATCAAATATTTCTCTCCCATTTCCAATAATGAAATTGTTTAAGAAATGGAGTGTGTGTCTTGTAAAAGTGATGCTAATCTTGAAAATCTTATCCCTTCTTTGGATTACTCAAATGAAAATAATGAAATTAATTATCTCTCTCTCTCAAGATTGTAATGAGTAAAATGCATGTACTACTTCCTTTCCTCCCTTGCTTGAACAATAAAATGAAAAGAAATTAAAAAATAGCATTGAACTTCCTCTCCCTTCTTTGAAAAGTAAAATGAAAGTAAAACTTGAATTTTTCCTTTTCCTTGTGTTACAAATGAATTAGAAAATGTTCTTTGTCCATCTTCCTTCCCCTTTGTTGCTCAAAAGGAACATGTGTTTACAAGTGAAGTTCCTTCCCCTACTCCTATTATATATCATAAAATTTCAAATACTATAACACCTTGTAATGATAATGATATCAACCTTCATTCCATCCAAAATAATAAACTTGTCTCTTTAGCCATGGATACTCCTTTACTAAATATTGCATAGCTAGGTGATGATCCTCTTTTAGAAGGTGGTAAAGAATCTATCATTCCTATGTTTTGTAAGAATGGTAATTTACAACCTCTAAGAAAATATTCTACTTCCTCACCACTCTCTACTTATGATATGTTATCCATCATGATTACCATGGGAGATATTAAAAAACAAGTAAATATTCTTAAGTTGTAAGTTTCATCTCATGAGGCTACCTTTGAGGAGAATATGTTAGAGGAACAACCTCTTACTCGAGAGGTGTTCGAATATTCTTACCCTTCTAACTTCATCATGCATAAGTTATACTAATTCAATGGTCATGAGAATTTTACTATTCATTTGTAACAATATGTAATTTACTTTGAACATTGAGCTAAGGATGGACACCTGCTATTGTAGGCTTTTCATCAAAGTTTAGCTCAAAAGGCTATTGATTGTTTTTATAGCCTCCCAAATGCTTCCTTGTTAACATTAAAAAAACTCAAAGATGTGTTCTTATCAAATTTTCATCAATATACCTTACCTAAGTTACCATTGGCACATTTACAAGTATTAACATAAAATGAGAATGTGTCCATTCTAGACTATGTTATCAAATTTAAGGACATATTGTAATCCTTAAACTATACCCCTTTGGATTTGGAAGTACAATTTATATTTAGTAGGGTATTATTTCTCCTCTTAAATAAAGAGTGTTTCATAAGCCCTTTACTTCATTCAATATTTTATATTTCCATGTGCATAAATATGCATGTGTTTTAACAAATACCAAAATTGAGTTACCTAGTTCACTACCTAAATGTAAACATGATACAAATAACATCTTATAATCAAACAAGTAAAATCAAAAGGGTCATGAAGCACTTAAAAAAAATTCTTTAGAACCAATAGTGCATTTCAAATAATAAATAGTAAAGGTATTGAATAAATAAAAATAACATACTCATCGAGTACCTCTTAAAGTTAAACCATCTGCATCTACAAAATGATAACCACTTCAAGTTGATGGGTACCAAGATAAACCACATGATATATTGTGCACATTATTGGATAAATGAATGATATAAGTCCCTCATAATTCTCATCATCCAACACACAAATTTTAAATAAAAGTATAACACTTTTTCACTTACCATAGTATAAGCAGGGATTGAGAAAATGATTGTTTTGCTCTTCAACAAAAGCTTACACAATTAGCTGATTGGGAAATTATTACATTTCAAAAATACATATTTAGACATATTTCACATACTTCTTCTAGAGGCTATTCAAAGAGGGTTGATACATCCCATGTTGCTCTTTTTGAGGAC
Source organism: Torreya grandis (assembly GCA_037957365.1). Lineage (NCBI taxonomy): Eukaryota > Viridiplantae > Streptophyta > Pinopsida > Cupressales > Taxaceae > Torreya > Torreya grandis. The sequence continues at coordinate 10,405,879 of JARHVA010000024.1, forward strand.
ATGTGGTCCATCGCTCTTCATAAAAGATGATCACTAGTAAAAGTCCTTCTCCTAGTGTACCCTCTTCTAGGACTGATCTCTCCCAAACTGATCCTACCAAGGAACCATCAGTCGATCAAGTCCTTCATATAAATACACATGAAAAATGTTTACATTCACAGTAGATATGGGTACCAAACAAGAAACCAAATAATGCACATCCATATGAAGCAAAATAAACCATGTGGATGGTGTCATATATATCAAAATGGTACAAAGTTTATAAAAATAATAATATTAATCATATGTTGGGGGTATATCCCTAGGTGTATACTCATCATCACTATCTATATCCACCACCATCGCACCTCTCAATGTGAAATCACTTGGGTCTAATGTGGGCCCTCGTGCTTGAGAAAACTTGCATACTCTCTCCTCATATGTGCCTAGTTGGTGCACTGTCTCCTCGTGATTACACCACATAATTTTATATCACTCAATCAAAACCTGCATAATCTTAATGGTGTTACATTTTGAGATGTCTCGGTGGTTAAGCTATGTATGCAACTCCTCCTGATCAGTTGTTATGGTGTGATATGTAGCCAATACCCTTGCTATAGGATAAAATAAGGGTACATGTGTATTCACAATGTCAAAAACTCTCTCAATAAATCCCACATCAACTATATTGATGGGTATATTTCAAGTGAGAGCATGTACTACATGGCTTACCATGGTATCCTACTCCTGATCACCTATACACAATACATAAAAATACAAATCAGTTGCAATTATTATACCAAATACCATGTCAATCAAATATAAAAATTCAAAAGTAAAGTACTTACATGTGGCTCTGAAAGTTGCCACATCTAAAGGTGTTAGTCCCATAGGATATCTACCACTATTATCTCCTCCTGCACCTCCTTATGCCATAGGTATGGCATAAGGATATGGAACTATAACCAAAAATAATAAAGGTCAACACACCTATACCCACCATTATGTGTAACCATCAGTACACCCCACACCATCCCTTATAGTTATGGGAACCATGGGATCTCTCTCATCTCCAAAATGTGGGGCTAGATCCCTAGGTGTTGATGCCATTATATCACTATGCCTATTCCCACTCTTCACTATACGTTTCCATGGGTATAACACTTATGATACCCCCTACTCTAAGCCAAACTGATACAAAACAAGATCATACTAGAACAACTCATACACATTGAGAGTCCTGTTAGCCAACCACATGTTAATCTGGATCCTCTGAAGCTCATTTCCATCCTCAAGCCACCCATTAAATGTCTTATATGGATGCCATGTAATCTGGTCTAGTGTCAATTCATCCAAAATAGTATATGATACTCCATCATGGTATGCAACCTACCACAAGGTAGTACCCACCTCTCTACAAATATCTAATGATGCACCCAACCTGCTAGTGGTGCACCAAGGGGCCAAACTATTACAATATACTCATAATCCTATACATGTAATAAGGTTCTAGCCCAAATACCGCCACCCCAACTCTCTAATTCAAATCGATACAGATTTATATATAAATGGGCCATTATGGTATGACCCCAAGAATATCTAGTACACTCCATCTCAATGTGTCAAACTATATGATACATATGATATGAAATCATAATTATACCACCCTCCACCCCTATAAATGAGGCCAAAAGTACATAAATGAACTTCCATAGTTGTGGAACGTCACCTCTGATAATGCTATTAAGATGAACCATGTTACTCAGATATGTATCCAGTGTTCTCTCCCCAATAAAATATATATGTGACAATTGAATGTAACCATAGCTAGCATCTCCTACAACCCACTCTCTCATGCCTCTAATAAATAATTAGAAAATGTGATGTACATCCTCCAATATTCCCCTGTTGGGAGCTAGATGGTACAAGTATCTGGGTTCCACCTCTTAAATAGTGTCATGAGAAGGTGGATGTCATATGGGACCTATCCTAACTGAGCCATATGGCCCAATATGGCTTGATCTATCACAAACTAGTCTACTACATCCAACCCTAGCTCTGCCAACATGGGAAAGTGCATACCATGCCAAAACTCTTGAATATGTACATCTTTTAAAAAAATAAAAATGAGTAAAAATAATTATTAACTATTATATTCCAACAATAAAATATGGGTTTTATAGTTAAAATCAATAATACAAAAAGATAATAGCGTCAAATGCTAGCATCAACATAAGACGGAAACGTCAGACAGTTGCATCCAAAATTGGACACTAATGTTTAGGCACTGATGTTACTATCCAAGGATTCAATGGAAGTATTTTTCAACCCATAAAAAAACAAAATATTATGGTTAAAAGGAAAAAATTTAAAAAATTTAAAGTTACCATGCGATTCAAACTTAAAACTACTTACCATCTCATCAAAATTCTGGCTGACTAAGGCTATTTGGATCACCTCAAATCATAGTGGTCATGGGCCTCTACTACATGGCATTATATTTTTCTACTTAGAGCTCAATTTTTTTTTCAAAAAGATCAAGGTACAAATAATTTGAATTTTCTATTCAACACACCTAATATATAACTTCCATAAGAACTTCAAAACACATATCTTGAGTACTAGGTGTCCAAATTCAAAACATTGAATTGGGTTGGACCTAGGAAATGAGCCCTTTCATATTATATCAATTTCAAAAACTTTTAGGAAATACCAAAAATTACCTAAAATTTTTGCTTACATTGATATTATTCTAAATCACAAGTTATTAACAACATAATATTACATTTTTTGATACCAACACTACCAGGGTAAAATTGGTTACTATACACTTAGATACATGATAGTGCCACTTATTCCTCTCATGATGAGGTGACTAGAATATTTTATTCTCGTCCTCCAAAAAGAGGTGGGGGGAGGGGGGTGGGTTATCAGTGGGGACATGTCACAGAGACATGGCTTCTACATACTCACAATTATTTAGTACTCAACATATCCATATTATAGTGGGGGCATGTTTTGGAAAAATGTCATCCATATTTGTACATAGTTCTCAGATTCTCCATATTATAGTGGTGACATGTTATAAACATGTCCTCCATGCTTAGTTCATGAAAAAACTATCCAAATCTTAGGCATAATATATACTTCAGATAGATATTTGGGTCAACATTCTATACATTGATATTACCATTATACACATATTACACAATAATGGTACTTGTGCAAAACCAAAAGGTAAAATCTACAAAAACTATTGTATTCACTCCAACTATGATAGGGGAAATGAAAAAGGGTTCATTTATTCTATGTATTCAGACATTGATCTATCTTCCAGATTCACCAGATTATCATGAATTTTTATCACATCATGGACTATTATTATATCATGGACTTTATCACATCATAGACTAACACCTAGGTTGGACTGTTATGAACTATTATTTGGGCCTTATCCATCTACATTAGTTGGTTCTATTTATAAATAGGAGTGATTAAATCATCCAGTCTCACTAGGGTATGCACTTGAGTTGTGTTGGCTGGAAGATGCTAAACTTGATACAACACTCCCCGCTCTAGATACTACACAACATGGTGCAACCCAATTGACCACTTGCAAGTTCACTCATCTTCCTGAATAAAAGATTGATGAGGTTACAAGTCCCCTTCTACTTCTCTAGTTTACAACACTCCGAAGCCATTACTACACAACACATACACAGGTGTATTCTATTCATGCTCATTCTTTATGTTACTTTCTATTATCGTTCATATATAGATTATATACATTGATTACCTTGTGACATGCCCTTTATTGCAAGTGATATTAAAATGAGAGGTTCAAATAAATTTCAATTGAAGACAAGGTGTGTTGTCCACCCCAAGGTATGCATTTTATTTTCTTTTAATCAGGTAATTTCAATTTTATACATCACTAGATTAAAGGGGAGAAAATGTAGATACCCATATTTGGTGCAAGCACAATTTTATAGAATGTTTTCATATTCTTTTGTAGATATACATATTTTGACTAGGAGTTAGATATCTAGTGGCACAATCTCATGTGGACTACTTCGATTTCATCTTATTTCACTTGTTTTATCTACCTATGTACGACTATATGTTGTAAATTATCTTTTATCTAGTGCATCTTAGGGATGCCACCTATGTTTTATGTTATATTTGTGTTTTCAAACTCTAAACATTCGCGTCCATGTTGGACTCTTTCATCGATGAAAGTGTCCAACCACGATGCAAGTGTCTAGACTTATCCTTTTATCATTTTTTGTATCTTTCGCTTGGTGACCATTTTGTTTTGTCCCCTTTGTTCATTATAATGTCATATTTTTGTGTGCCACTAGGTTATAATTCAAAATCAAGAGATCCCTATATATATAAAGGATATGGTTTAATTACACCATTTGGCAATTTGATCAATCAAATTCTAATTAGCAAGTATTTTATATTCCAAACTATCAAACGGAACTACATTAATAATTTAATATCTAAAGCACTCAAAAGGTCACTATAATCTTGCATTGTTAGTACCAAGGGTTACTATAGAAGAAAGAGTATATAGTTACACAGTTATAATTCCACACACATACCTAGGAGGGAGAAGAACTACATATGGATATGAGGCCCTCTTTGGAGTATTGGTTATGTAGGAAACACTTAACAATAACTAAAGTTGTTAGGGTTAGCTTGACTCATGTGTTAACCCCTTTTACCATGTTAAAGAGGCCAAAGGCAAGGAGATTAGGGTTTTACTTATTTGTTAGATCTTATGCATAGAAAAACATATTTTTATGTACCAAACATGCATACAAGTAATAATGCATGTTTGACAAGAATTTTGATCCACTCCTGTGTATATTTTGGGTTGGACACCTACACAAAATCTAGTTATCTGCATCAATGTAACTATCTAGGTTGATGCAAGCATCCTCTGTGTAAAAATAGTCAAAATAAAGAAAATGGATCTTTGAGATTGATAAATGCTTTAAAATGATTCCCGATCATTATCGTATCTTAGACCTAAACTTTGAACAAGATATGGTATCTCTATCCTTTAGTTACATTGTATTTAATTATATTTATTGCATATGTTAAATTAGGTATGTTTGTATTATTAGTAATATTTTAATGTGAATATGAATATAGTATTATTCCTTTCAAACAATTTTATTGCTTGTGTGTTTCTCTTTTAAAACCTAAAAATCATAAAACATTCTAGTGAACCCATCCTCTACTTGTTGAACCAAACCCTATTTCACATATTAGGGTTTTCTCCTTCAAAATTTTCATTTTAGGTTTCTATATTTATTTTTCAAATCTAATTTATTATTTAGTCATAGCTTAAGAAATGCTTGATTATATTGTTTCCCTAGGCATTGTGTTTCTTTCTTTGTGATTGGGTGCAATTGTATGAAGGTCCTTATGTAAGGTCCCATAAAGCCTCACCCTTTGGATTAATTGTTTAATGTTATTGATGATCAATGTCTATTACATATGAAGATCTTATGGCATATCAAAAATAGGATAACACTTATTCTTTTGCTTATAACTATGACAATGAAAGAATTAATGATGAAATACAAGTATAAATAAACATGGTAATGATCACAGTATTCTTTCATGTGGTTATGAGTGTGATGTTATTCCTCTTCAGTATGTAGAGCCGAAGGGTCTAAAAAATAAAGAAACAATACATTTTTTTAGTGCCTTGAAAAAAAATGATACCATAGATAAGCAAGAGGTTAGAATTCATAATGTTGCAAGTCAAAATGTTATATGCATACATTCTCTAAATGCATCAAAAATTGAATGTTCCTCTTCTCCTTCCAATGATGTAAATGTTGAAAAACTTAAACATTGCTCTCCCAAATCCAATAATGAATTTGTTGAAGAAATGGAGTGTGTGTCTTCTTGTCAAAGTGATGATCATCTTGAAAATTGTATCCCTTCTTTGGATCACTCAAATGAAAATAACAAAATTACTTTTTTTCTCAAAATTACAACAAGTAAAATGCATGCACTACTTCCTCTCCTCCGTTGCATGAATGGAAAAATTAAAAGAAAATAAAAAGTAGCATTGCACTTATGTTCCCTTTGTTAGGTTGTGGAGCTAAAAGCTTCACCAAGATGCAAATGGAGGAGGTTGCTGAGTTGCAGGCAACCGACGTCGGTCTGATCAACTGACGTCGGTCATCTTCAATGTTCACAGTAATCAACATCGGTTATGGTTTGGCCGACATAGGTCAGACAGGAACCGACGTCAGCAACCTGTGTGTGCATGCATTTGCATGCGTCTTTGGAACTAGTCTTATTTTAGATGGATAGTTTGTTTGCATGTGAAAGACTAATTTTAGTCTTGGAGCTGTGGTTCTAATTATTGTAATTAGAAGTCTAATTATTGTTTGTATGGGATCTATATAATAGACTCATGGGATGTATTATAAGATTGTAGAATCGGTCTATAGAATTAGAGTTCTATCCAAGGGAGAATCATAAGGACTTGGTGAGGCAAGGACAAGGGTTATTTCAGGTGTGTAAGATCTAGGTCAGTAGGTGTGCAAGGCCAGGTTGATCTGCAGTATAGCAATATTAGGTGAGATCTACATATGTAAGTAAGATCAATTGATTTGTAGGTGTGTGCGTGTGTGCAAGGTCAAAGGAGATCTGCATGGCGGCAAGATCAAAGGAGATCTGCAACATAACAAGGAGCAAGATCAAAGGAGATCTACTTGGAGTACGTTGAGTACTTGGTGGACAGGAAGTAGGAAACAACGATTGTGTTGATTGTCACTTACTGGTGGACTGGCAGTATTGTTACTGATTGGTGGACTGGCAGTATTGTTACTGACTGGTGGAGGTGAACAACAACTTTGTGTTTGAGTTGTTTGTTGTGACCGTAATTGAGAGAGAGAACTCTTGAGGGAGAATATATGTATGCCCTAGAGGTGTAGGAATCCCTAGAGGTGTGAGAAGAAGAGTGTGGCACTTCTTCATTGTATTTCCTTCTGGATGAGTATTAATACAAGATTGTATTGTCTCTCATATTCTATGATGTTTCTGATTTCTAGTTATATTTTACTTCTGGTTAAATTCTATGTTTAGTTGCTTATACAAGGTAATCAATTTTGCTCCTAGATCTTGACAAAGTGGTATCAGAGCGAGGTTGCATTTTCATCAGAGCCTGGTTCAGAGCAAGTTAGTGTTTGATTACAGGTCACTCTCAGGGGTTTCTGATTGAGTGGGAGTAAAGCAATGGCAGAAAAAAGTACACTAAGAATGGAGGAATTCAAAGGCAAGAATTCTCAATTACTAAATTATGGAAAGAAAAAGTAGGTAAAGAAATATTGTTGGTCGATAGAAGATCAGGATGAAGGAAATGAAGAAGCAGGTGTTGCAGGTATTGTTGCACGGGTTGCTCTTGTATGTTCCTTGGATAAAGTAGAATCTTATGTTATAGATTCTGTTGCCTCTTTCCATGCAGCCCCAAATAGAGTATTTTTCCATGTTAAGGTCCATGGAGACTTTGGAAACATTTATTTAGGGGTTGGTGAGCCTTGTCAAATTGTTGGCAAAGGGGAAGTGCGGCTGAAATTGCAGACGGCCAACACATGGGTGTTGAAGGATGTCATGCAGGTCCTAGTCTTGAAGAGGAGTCTAATTGCTTCAGGAAAGTTGGGTGATGAGAGATGCATAGTAACTCTCATAGCGGATGCACTTGAATTAGCATGTGGTAAAAAAGTAGGTATTCTTTATCTACCTATGTGTATTACTGATTCTCCTTCTGTTGTAAAGATGTGGCTTTGTAGGCTTGGTCACATGAGTAAGAAGGAGATGCATGTTCTTAAGAGGAAGTCAGATGTGTTTGACAAACTTAAAAACTGGAAAGCCTTGGTTTTCATGGAAGAGATGATGGACAGAGATCAGTCACAGGGGCTGAATAATTTTGAGTAGGGTAGTTTGGACAGGGTTTTGATTTAAAGTAAGATCACGGGTAAAAAGTCATCACTCACAGGGAAACACAATTACTGACATCGGTCAGGTGGAACCGACGTCGAACAGGGAGGCACCGACGTCGGTCATGTGTAGACAGGAAAATTTGGTGGTGTCGGGTAGGTGGCTACCAGTGTCGGTCAGGGAATCGGTGTCGGTGACCAAGTGGACACCGACGTCGGTCAGGGAACTGGCGTTGGCGATTAGGTGGATTCAACATCGATCAGGTACAAACTAGGGTCGACCAGGGAACAGATTTTGGGTAGAAAACAAGCTATCAAGGAGTCTCAAATGCCCATGTGGAGGACTGAAAGGGTAAGTAAGCCTCAAATTCGTTATTCCACTTCTTTATACTTGTTGCTCACTGAAGAGTAGGTAGGATCTAGAAAACAGTGGGAGCATGGCATGAATGAGGAATTTGATTCCTTGGATGAGAACCAAACAAGAGATTTGGTAGAGTTTCCAGTCAGAATGAAAGCACTGAAAGACGAATGGATTTTTTGGTTTAAAAAGAGAGAGAATGGACATGTGAGACAGAAGGCCAGGTCATATGGTCTTGAGCAAGCTGCAGGACAGTGGTATAGGTTTGACAAGTGTATGACAAAGCAGGGCTTTAGTCAATGTCAGTGTAACCATTGTGTTTCCTTTACCAGGTTGGATAATATTAGCTACATTATCCTATTACTGTATGTTGTGTATATGCTTGTTGCAGGGTCACACATGCAGGGAGTTGCTGAACTAAAGGTAAAGTTAGTTCAGTGGTATGTCATGAAGAATTTGGGAGCAGCAAAATTATTTAGCATGAGTATTCCTAGAGACAGAGAAGATCACAGGTTGATGTTGTCTCAGGATGATTATGTGAATAAGGTAGTGGCAAGGTTCAAGATGTAGGATGTAGGACCGGTTATCACACCTATGAATGGACAGTTCATAAAATAGTGTCCCAATTCACATGATGATGTTAAGTACATGTGTACTAGACCTATTTTTGCCCCAGTAGTGGGTGTTTTCAGTAGGTTTGTGGCCAATCTGGGAAAGAAGCACTGGAGAGCAGTTCAGTGGATTCGCAGGTATCTGAGAGGGACCTACAGCAGGGATTCATGCTATACAGGGTCAGGCACTTCTCTACATGGGTATGTAGATTCAGATGTGGCAGGTTACTTGGATGACAGGTGGAGCACCACAAGATGTGTGGTGGTTGGTCTTCAAGATTAAGATTGAAGAGGGATACAATCCAGGAAACAAATTAGATGATGTACAAGTACAGGTACAAGTGCAGCTGTTTATCCCAAGTGGGAGATTGTTAGGTTGTGGAGCTAAAAGCTTCACCAAGATGCAAATGGAGGAGGTTGCTGAGTTGCAGGCAACCAACATCAGTCTGATCAACCGACGTCGATCATCTTTAGTGTTCAAAGTAACTGACATCGGTTATGGGTTGGCCAACATTGGTCAGATAGGAACCGACGTCGGCAGCCTGTGTGTGCATGCATTTTCATGCATCTCTGGAACTGGTCTTATTTTAGATGGACAATTTGTTTGCATGTGAAAGACTAATTTTAGTCTTGGAGCTGCAGTTCTAATTATTGTAATTAGAAGTCTAATTATTATTTGTATGAGATCTATATAATAGACTCATGGGTTGTATTGTAAGATTGTAGAATCAGTTCTGTAGAATCAGAGTTCTATCTAAGGGAGAATCATAAGGACTTGGTGAGGCAAGGACAAAGGTTCTTCCAGGTGTGTAAGATCTGTTGTCCCCCAAAAATATCACTCATTTTTGGGACAACATTTGAACTATTTTGGTCCTACAGACCAAAATCCTCTCTTCCCCTTTCAAAAAATTGTTCTGAGCATTCAGGTTCACTTTTCAAGCTTTCCAAAAATGTACGGACTCTACAAGCTTGAATCTACGAACTCTGCAAGCAGGCTCAAATCTATGGACTCTTAAGGTTGGTTTCTACGAACTCTAGAGGCTTGAATCTATGGACTCTGCAGGCTTGAATCTATGAACTCTGCAGGTAGGCTCAAATCTACAGACTCTCAAGGTTGGTTTCTACGGACTCTGCAAGAAAGAAAAGGGTTCAACACTTAGCCAAATAATGAAGAATGAATCGATTGGACCATTGAACCATTGAACCAAAGTTGGTTCAATTGGTAGGTTCACAGGGCTGCCCCAAAGCCAAAGATGGCAAGTTCCCTTGCAGGGGGCAGGCAACATTGGTTTGAAGGTCAAAGAAAAGACAGAATTCCTTCGGATTGGTTCAAAAGCCTGAAGTAAAGACAAAAGCTCGACGAAAAGCAAAAGCCCAGCAAAAGAAACAACACGAAGGAAAGAAACCAACAAAAGTCCACCGAAGAAAATAAATCCTGAAGGCTGCCCGAAGGATCTCGAAGGGTAGGTACCCTTGCGGGAGGCTCTCATCGAAGGAAGCAGATAGTTTCTCAAGGCCCCAAAGGGCAGGTGGGGAAAGATCAAACGACAAAGCCAAAGGAATTGCCAAAGAAAGTGACGGGCTCGTAGACGTCAAATTTGTGGCAATGAAATAATTGTTGATCTTTGAAGGCTTGAGCGTGGACCCAAATGCAATCGAAGGCCAAAACGTTGAAGGGGAGAACCACTGAGAGAAGGAGCGTAAAGAGCCAGTAAAGCTAGGAAGATAGCTCGATAGCTCAAATTTCCGCAGGAAGAGACAAAGCTGGAAAAGCCTGACTGAAGGGAAAAGCCTACAGAAAAGCCCTGATGGAAAAAGACAAGTGCAGCGAACATGACAAGTGTTTGCGTCTGTGTTCCCCTTTTGAGTTACTCAGGAAAAACGTGTTGTGGACTCCATTTTTTTGTGAGTTTCTAATGAGTTTCATGACAGTGGAGCTTACCACTTGTCAAAGACATAGAAAGGCCCCCCCAAAAGACATAGGCAAGAAGGGCTATAAAGAGCAAAGAAGCGCTTAAGCAGTGAAGAGAGGAGCAAGACCAAAGGGTCAGAAATATATTCGAAAGAGTTATTTCTAGTAGGTGAAATAGTGGATCGAGTAGACTTCTTAGTGCACCAAACCAAGGACACGGCCTATTTTCTTCCATGAAGTAAAGACATATGGGATGAAATGACACGCCATAGTTAAGACAGCTGCCCTATTTTCAATGCAGTCCTTTGATAAACCTAAAAATACCTTCAAGGCATTGAATGCATGGCATGGGCTGACATATGAAAAACAAGCGCCCAAGTCTTTCTTGGGGCACTATATATTGTAATCTCTCATTTGTTGTAGGGAGACTTGTCATTTTTACAAGAATGAAACTCTGCCCATTTTGAAAGAAGAAGACTAAGACTTTGAGCTCAGGTTGTAATTTCATTTTCCTTGTTATTTGAATGAGAAAGCAGGTTTTTCTAGACTTTGTGTTGTTCTGACTTGTGTCATCTAAAGGTGTCCTTATTCATTTAATTTGGTGCATAGAATTAGTAAAGGTAACAAAGAAGTGTCCTGAAACCAACTGTGTGAAGACTTTGTGCTTTCACAATTGATTTCAGTCTGTGTTTTCTTTTCCTTTTTGTGTTGAGGATTCTAGGGAGACTTTGTGCCCCCATTATCCTTTGTGATATACTCTTTGGGATGTCGAGGTGGAGACTTTGTGCTACATTTCAGGCTATTGGTTACTCTACACCTTTGGTTACTAGTTACCAAAAAGATTCCTATTGCCTGCAAGAATAATCACTTCTGAAAGAAGAGAAGTGCCTTTTGTTGCTTCATCAAGATTTCTACTATTTAGGAAGGAATCTGGCTCTTGGCTGAAAGTTGCTTCTGAAAGAAGAGAAGCACCTTCCCCATCACCCAGTATTTCTCTTCTGTTTGTCAGCATCATCTCTGAAAGAAGAGAGATGGATGGTTTGTCTTACCCCCTGTGTCTTAATTTCTGCATATATATATATAGTATATAGCCTCTTGCATCTCCTGCATATCTATAGGGAACCTCCCCTTGATGAGAGGAGAGATTTGTCCCCTGCTGATGCAGTAAACCTGCACATCTGGCTGACTGATCTCCCTATGCTGCGGTGATAGGAACTAGTTTGGTCACTAGTTAACTGGCCGACAAAATATTCACCCAATAGTTTTTGGTGACTCCGCTGGGGACACAGTAATTTTGTGCAATTTAGAACCTCAAGTTTCAGATTGAAACATCACCTGTGTCTTACCCATTATCATTATCACCTTATCCATTACAGAGTCTGGCGACTCCCATCTGGGTCTTACCCATTATCCATTTATAGCCTTACCATTTTCATCCATCTCCATTATATTATCTGGTCTGCAAAACCAGAGCTGCTGGGAAAGAAAGCACAATTTGAAGCCTCAAGCTTTACGCTGTGTTAGGGCCAGTTTCTTTTTCTATTTTTGTCCTATAATTTGGCAACTCCACTCAGATGTGTTATCCCTATTTTTCATAATTAAATCATGGCAGTTTGAGGCCCCTAGGGTAACTCTTTTGGCCCACTTAATCTAACTCCACCCCTACATGAGCTACCACTCAATTCAAGGAAGAATTTCCCAAAATTCTTTGGTGATGGAAGAGTCCACCCTGATGAACACATTGCAGCCTTCACCATAGCCTGTGGTGTGATAGGGGTGGAATTTGAAGACGTAGCAGTCAGGTTGTTTGTGGAGACACTACAAGGTGCTGCTGCAGACTAGTTTTACCATCTACATACTGGATCAGTGACTGGTTGGGACACTATCAAAGCCAAGTTCGAAGCAAGGTTCAAACCAATAGAAGATGCACATGCCCTTCTAGCCCAGCTCACGTAGATGAAGAAGGAGCCTCATGAGCCTATGAGGGATTTCATTGCAAGGTTTGACAAGCAGAGGAATCAGATTCCTATCATTACTCAGCCAACACCTGAAAACCTAAAGTGCTTCTTCATCAACTCACAACTCCCTGAAGTCAGTTTTCTGCTAAGGCATGCTGGCCAAATAGACCTTGCTGAAGCTCAGGAATTGGCTACTGAGGTAGAAGATGACCTTATCTTGGCTGAAAAGATAAGAAGGGATTCAAACAGAGGCACATCTTCCTCATCTTCTGATAACTCACCTACAGCCACCATTGACCCAATGGTGCAGAAGTTAGCAAATGAAGTGCTGGCCCTCAGAAGACAAATGGCCCAAGGTATGTTTTCTGCTCCTCATCAGGATGCCCCAAGGAGGACATTTCAGAATCAGGCATACCAAGGCAATGCTGCCAGGGGTCAAGGGCAGCCAAATCATCTTCCTCCCTCACAGAGGAACCTTGCCATTGAAGCACCTCCAACCAACTCAACAGTTGGATATTTGGAAATAGAGCATGAGTTTTCTTTCCAACCTGAGTTTAATCAAGAAAGTGATGCTGACCTCTTCAGGGAGGATCAAGAAGAGTCAATTGGCGACTCCCACATTGGTTTCCTAAGTTACCAGGATGAACCTAGAAGTAAAGGTGAAGTAGTCGAGGGATCATGCACAGTGTTCACCGGGTCCAAGAACTAGTCAGCCCAGCAAGCTGATAAAGAAAAGACAGAGGAGCAAACTCAACCGGCAATTTCAATTGCTAAGTAGGGAACCACTCTACCTCTCCAGCCAAAGGATCTGGTAGTTACTGTAGAAGTAAGTACATCAAACATCCCTGCACCTTCTACTTCAAAATTGCAAATTAGTCCTCCCACCCCTCCCAGAAACCAAAAAAAAGAACTCCCATCCCTTGTGCCTAGTCCAACCCAGCCATTTGACATAATTAATCATGTCAAATGTGTCAATACCCAAATGGATGCCCCTGCAGCCCAAATTTTGTTTGAGTCTTTAGGCAGGGATGAAATAGCAGAAGAATTGGTGGAGTGTAGCATAAGTATAGGGGAACCCTCCCTCCCAAATAAAGAAGAATTTGAGATATCTGAGGGGGACAATCAAGACATGTGCTAGGCTGAGTTATCAAGACAACAAATTATGGTACTAGACCATACTGCTGTGCTCCAAAATCAGGCAGAGGAACTCTTCACAGGGAGAGCAAGGAGTTATGGTTTTCAGTTTGAAGACCACATCTTGCCTTGGAGAAAGAAGAAGAAAAGGCCAAGAGAAAGACACAGGAGATTGGTTCCTTGGTGGAAATTTCCATTTGCCCATCACTGTTTATGGGGACAAAATGGTTTCCTGCTGGTTTATCAGGATGGCACACCATTTTCACTGTCTCGCAGTGGGAAACATATGAAGTGCTTCAAATCTTAAGGCATCAAATAAGATCATCTGTACATATGTATATTTGTATAGTCTTTAGTTCTATTTTGTGCTTTTCATTTTCATTTTTGGAGGCTTTCTTTTTGGGTAGCATGACTCCGTGGCCCAATGGCACGCTTCTAAGGCACTGGAGATTCTAGATTCTACTCCCTTCAATCGATTTTTGCAACAGAAGAAAGTTCCCCAACTGGAGCCAGCTGTTGTCCCCCAAAAATATCACTCATTTTTGGGACAACATTTGAACTATTTTGGTCCTATAGACCAAAATCCTCTCTTCCCCTTTCAAAAAATTGTTTTGAGCATTCAGGTTCACTTTTCAAGCTTTCCAAAAATCTACGGACTCTGCAGGGTTGAATCTACAAACTCTGCAGGCAGGCTCAAATCTACGAACTCTCAAGGTTGGTTTCTATGGACTCTATAGGCTTGAATCTATGGACTCTGCAGGCTTGAATGTATGAACTCTGTAGGCAGGCTCAAATCTACAGACTCTCAAGGTTGGTTTCTACGAACTCTGTAGGAAAGAAAAGGGTTCAACACTTAGCCAAATAATGAAGAATGAATCTATTGGACCATTGAACCATTGAACCAAAGTTGGTTCAATCGGTAGGTTCAAGGGGCTGCCCCAAAGCCAAAGATGGCAAGTGCCCTTGCGGGGGGCAGGCAACATTGGTTTGAAGGTCAAAGAAAAGACAGAATTCCTTTGGATTTGTTCAAAATCCCAAAGTAAAGACAAAAGCCCGACGGAAAGCAAAAGCCTGGTGGAAGAAACAACACGAAGGAAAGAAACCAACAAAAGTCCACCAAAGAAAATAAAGCCCGAAGGCTACGTGAAGGATCCCAAAGGGTAGGTACCCTTGCGGGAGGCTCTCGCCAAAGGAAGCAGATCGTTTCTCAAGGCCCCAAAGGGCAGGTGGGGAAAGATCAAACAACAAAGCCGAAGGAATTGCCAAAGAAAGTGACAGGCCTGTAGACGTCAAATTCACGATAATGAAATAACCATTGATATTTGAAGGCTTGAGCGCAGACCCAAATGCATTTGAAGGCCAAAACGCCGAAGGGGAGAACCGCTGAGAGAAGGAGCGTAAAGAGCCAGTAAAGCTGGGAAGATAGCCCGATAGCTCAAATTGTAGTAGGAAGAGACAAAGCTGGAAAAGACCGACTGAAGGGAAAAGCCCGCAGAAAAGCGCCTGATGGAAAAAGACAAGTGCAGCGAACGTGACAAGTGTTTGCGTCTGTGTTCCCCTTTTGAGTTACTCAGGCAAAACATGTCGTGGACTCCATTTTTTCGTGATTTTGTAATGAGTTTCATGACAGTGGAGCTTGCCACTTGTCAAAGATGCAGAAAGGGCCCCCCCAAAAGACATAGGCAAGAAGGGCTATAAAGAGCAAAGAAGCGCTTAAGCAGTGAAGAGAGGAGCGAGACCAAAGGATCAAAAATTTCTTTGAAAGAGTTATTTCTAGTAGGTGAAACAGTGGATCGAGTAGACTTCTGAGCGCACCAAACCAAGGACACAGCCTATTTTCTTCCATGAAGTAAAGACATATGGGATGAATTGGCACGCCATAGTTAAGACAGCTGCCCTATTTTCAATGCAGTCCTTTGATAAACCTAAAAATGCCTTCAAGGCATTGAATGCACGGCATGGGCCGACATATGAAAAACAAGCGCCCAAGTCTTTCTTGGGGCGCTATATATTGTAATCTCTCATTTGTTGTAGGGAGACTTCTCATTTTTACAAGAACGAAACTCTGCCCATTTTGAAAGAAGAAGACTGAGACTTTGAGCTCAAGTTGTAATTTCATTTTCCTTGTTATTTGAATGAGAAAGCAGGTTTTTCCAAACTTTGTGCTGTTCTAACTTGTGTCATCTGAAGGTGTCCTTATTCATTTAATTTGGTGCATAGAATTAGTAAAGGTAACAAAGAAGTGTCCTGAAACCAATTGTGTGAAGACTTTATGCTTTCACAATTGATTTTAGTCTGTGTTTTCCTTTCCTTTTTATGTTGAGGATTCTGGGGAGACTTTGTGCCCCCATTATCCTTTGTGATATACTCTTTGGGCAGTCGAGGTGGAGACTTTGCACTACATTTCAGGCTGTTGGTTACTCTGCACCTTTGGTTACTTGTTACCAGAAAGATTCCTGTTGCCTGCATGAACAAGCACTTCTGAAAGAAGAGAAGTGCCTTTTGTTGCTTCATTAGGATTTCTACTATTTAGGAAGGAATCTGGCTCTTGGCTGAAAGTTGCTTCTGAAAGAAGAGAAGCACCTTCCCCATCACCCAGTATTTCTCTTCTATTTTTCAGCATCATCTATGAAAGAAGAGAGATGAATGGTTTGTCTTACCCCCTGTGTCTTACTTTATACATATATATATAGTATATAGCCTCCTGCATATGTATAGGGAACCTCCCCTTGATGAGAGGAGAGATTTGTCCCCTGCTGATGTAGTAAACCTACACATCTGGCCGACTGATCTCCCTATGCTGCGGTGATAGGAACTATTTTGGTCACCAGTTAGCTGGCCGAAAAAATATTCACCCAACAAGATCTAGGTCGGCAGGTGTGCAAGGCCAGGTTGATCTAAGGTATAGCAAGATCAGGTGAGATCTACATGTGTAAGTAAGATCAGTTGATTTGCAGGTGTGTGTGTGTGTGTGTGTGTGTGTGTGTGTGTGTGTGTGTGTGTGTGTGTGTGTGTGTGTGTGTGTGTGTGTGTGTGTGTGTGTGTGTGTGTGTGTGTGTGCAAGGTCAAAAGAGATCTACGTGGTGGCAAGATCAAAGGAGATCTGCAACACAACAAGGAGCAAGATCAAAGGAGATCTACTTGGAGTACATTGAGTACTTGATGGACTAGAAGTAGGCAACAACAATTGTGTTGATTGTCACTTACTGGTGGACTAGCAGTATTGTTACTGATTGGTGGACTGGAAGTATTGTTACTGACTGGTGGAGGTGAACAACAAATCTGTGTTTGAGTTGTTTGTTGTGACCGTAATTGAGAGAGAGAACTCTTGAGGGAGAATATTTTGTACGCCCTAGAGGTGTGGGAAGCCCTAGAGGTGTGGGAAGAAGAGTGTGGCACTTCTTCATTGTATTTCCTTCTATATGATTATTAATACAAGATTGTATTGTCTCTCATATTCTGTGTTGTTTCTGATTTCTAGTTATATTTTACTTCTGGTTAAATTTCGTGTTTAGTTGCTTATACAAGGTAATCAATTGTGCTCCTAGATCTTGACACCCTTCTTTAAAAATTACAAATGAAAGTGAAACTTGCTTTTTCACTTCTCCTAGTGTTGCAAATGAAGAAGAAAATTGTCCTTTTCCATCTTCCTTTGCCTTTGTTTCTCAAAAGGAGAAGGGGTTTACAAGTGAAGTTCCTTCCCCTACTATTATATGTCATAAAATTTCAAATACTATAACGCTTTGTAATGATAATTATATCAACCTTCGTGCCATCCAAAATGATATACTTGTCTCTATAGCCATGGATACTCCGTTACCAAATTTTGCACAACTAGTTGATGAATCTATTTTAAAAGGTGGTAAATAATATATTAGTCCTATGTTTTGTATGAATGGTAGTTTACAACCTCTAAGAAAATATTTAATCTCTTTAACACTCTCTATTTGTGATATGTTATCCATCATGACTATCATGGGAGATCTTCAACAACAAGTAAATAATCTTAAGTTGAAGTTTTAATCTCATGAGGCTCCCTTTGTGGAGAATATGTTAGAATAACCACCTCTTACTCGAGAAGTGTTTGAATCTTCTTACCCTTATAACTTCATCATGCTTAAGTTCTCCTAGTTCAATGGTCATGGGGATCATACTACTCACTTTCAACATATATACATTCCTTTGAACATTGGGCTAAAGATGGATGTCTACTATTGTAGGCTTTCCATTGAAGTTTAACTCGAGAGGCTCTTTATTGGTTTATAACCTCCCAAATGGTTCCTTCTCAGCATTCAAAAAACTCAAATGTATTCTTATCAAATTTTCATGGATATACTTTACTTAAGTTACCATTGGAATGTCTAAAAGTATTAACACAAAATGAGAATGAGTCCATTCCAGACTATGCTATCAAATTTTAGGACACATTGTATACCTTAAACTATACCCTCTCGAATTTGGAAGTACAATTTATATTTAGTAGGGTCCTCTTTCTCCTCTTAGAGAAAGAGTGTTGCATAAGCCCTTTGCTTCATTCAATATTTTATATTGGCATGTACATAAATATGCATGTGCTTTAATGAATACAAAAATTGAGTTACCTACTTCACCACCTAAATTCAAACATGGTACAAATAACATCTTCAAAGCAAACAAACAAACTTATAATTGTCATGAACCACTTCACAAACCTTCTTCAAAACTAGCAGTGCATTCCAAAGAGAAAAAATAAAGATACTGAATAAAGGGAAAAAGCATACTCACCGAATACCTCCTCTAGTTGAACCATCTACTCTACAAAAATACAACCACTTCAGTTTGATGGGTACAAAGATAAAACACATGATATGTTGCACACATTATTGGATAGATAAATGATAAATATTCCTCCTAATTGTCATCCACCAAACAAATTTGTAAAGGTAAAAAGACAACACTTTTGCAATTACCATGGTATAAACGGGCTCCAAGATAATTATTGTTTTTCTCTTCACCAAAAGCTTACACAGTTAGTCGATCGAGAAATTATTACATTTCAAAAAGACATTTAGAACTATTTCACATACTTCTTCTAGAGGTTATTCTAAAAGGGTCGAGACATCCCATGTTTCTCCTTTTGAGGAACATGTGGTCAACTGACCTTCACAAAAGCTAACTACTAGTAGAAATCCTTCACCTAGTGTACCCTCTTCTAGGACTGATCTCTCCCAAACTATCCTACCAAGGAACCATTGGTTGATCAGGTCCTTAATAGAAAGACATATGGAAAAGGTGTACCTACACAACAAATATGGGTACTTAAAAAGATGCATACAAGTTCACATGATATTTCGACAAATACTTTAGAATTAGTGACAAGAGAAACCAATAGTTCCATTACCACATGATCATTGCAATCAAGCTTTCTTATTTCCAACCAAATTTCATTGCATGTGTTTATTACTTTATTATCACTACAATGCAAGCATCTCCCTAAATTGAATTATTTGTTATACAAGTTATCATATCCAACCATACATAACGGTAACAAATGCAAATCAACCATACAAAAAGAAACAAGGAGCTAAACAATGCACATCCATATATATGTTGGGGGCATATCCTAAGGTGTATACTCATCATCACTATCTGTATCCACCACCCTCGTGCCTCTTGATGTGGAAGAACTTGGGTCTAGTTTGGACCCCTATGCCTAAGATAACTCATGTACTCTCTCCTCATAGGCACTTAGTCGACACACTATCTCCTCATTCTCATGCCACAGAATGTCATATCGCTCAATCAAAACCTACATAATCTTAGTGGCACTATGTTGTGGGATGTCTCAAAATTTAATCTTTGCACACAACGCCTCTCGCTCATTTGTTGTGGTGTGATATGTAGCTACTAGCCTCATTAAAAATCCACCACATCACTCCAATTAAACAAGGTAAAGTGAAACCTCACTTAATAGTCATTCACAAGCTCAAAGCCTCTCCGTGTAAATAAGAAGAAGCGGTCATGTGTTTTGATTTGAGTTAATATGGTAAAATGAAAGAAAATGTAGACCTATTAGCTCAGATGAGGATGCATTGCATAGGGTTTTGACACACATAAATTAAAAGGACTCATGGAGTAACAAAGGCCATGAAATGTAACTTAACTTTGACACAAAGGGAAGCCTTTGTGGTCACGCTAGAATATCCTTGCTTATTAGAATGAAAGGAAGTGTTACATGCTCCATGAGTGATTTTTCACCAAACCAAAGAGCCTCCTTTGTGTCGATTGTGCACTTTGAGTTCAAAAGAGTTTTTCTAAACAAGGATTTAAAGGGAGATGACGTAGATTTTAGAACAACTTCATTTAGTGCATGGTCCCCATAGTAAACAATGCTTGTTATCTTAGGTAAAGTCATTGATATATCCTCCTTAGTAGAATCCTTATTAAGAACTTTTACATGTGTTGGTTGTTATTTTGGGTAATGTCACTAGTGGAACTCCTCTAAAATGTGTGCATGCAACCTTTGATTTTGTGTTGATATTCACCCTTTTAACTAATGAGATAAGAATAAAATTTGGTACTTCATCAAATTAATTATTAAACCAATGCTATTGACAAATATTTAAATTATATTTAGATGTTTTCCTAAGTCTATTATGTATTTAACTAGAATGACAATATTGTCAACTTGTGGTAATAATATATTGTAGTTGTGAAGGTTTGCACATAAGCATTTTGATGACTTTTAAGCATTTTTATAAATGATCTATATAAAACCTTGAAGAATATGGAGGACAAACAAAAACCTCATTCAACTCTAATATTGCAATGAATTTCCACATATAAACCTTGACCCGTTTAAAACTTGGGAACAACTCTCATATATAATTCATATATCACCCCCACAATGTCAAAAGAAGTTTTCAAATCTAAAAAGCACTCAAAAAGATATATTTTTAAATATTATTCAACACTAATCCTAAAAGTGAAATGTTTGCTTCTAAAACCACCTTGGCTTTTTATTAATTTATTTATTTTAATTTTCCAATTCCCTAAATTTATTTTCTTGAATAGTTTCAAGGAGTCTAAAAAAATTATAATAATTCAACAAAGACTACTACTTCCTAAGGTTTCGCTATTAGAATAACACTTAAAAGTGACTTATATCTACAAATCATGGCTCAAAAGCTCTTGGCTATATTTTCATCTTATTTTTTAGCAAAGACAATATGAGTGTAAATGTGAAGAAGATTAACATCTTTAACAAACAGACTACCAAGTGCATGCAAATCATTGAGGGAAATCTCCAATGGCGTTAACTAATGAAGTTCCTCCAATTAAGGTCAAGGGGTGGATTGTGTCATGAAGGAAATAGAAAACATGTACTTAACCATCCAAACAAGTATAGAAGGATCATTATAAACCAAAGCTTAAGTAATATCCAGCAGCTAAAGGAATTATTGGCAGCAAGACATAATTTTAATGGATAAATAGAAGGATCACAATTTTATGACTTTTAGTTCATTGTTTGTTATGCCCTCATCTTAGCAAAGTGTCAAAAAGGGAACTCAAGCATGTACAAGGTTTGCATATCGTTAAAGAACCATATCAACAAAATTTACATTTACTTTTACAAGTTTTAAAGCTTCTTATAAATTGAATTATACTTAAGTTCAAAGTGATTAGTTACAAATTGCTAAACTTTTTAAGATATGAGCTGAGGATTAACATTGAGCTTTATTGTCCTATTTTAGACAAAGATGTCTTGAGGCTTATTGCCAACAATGATAGAAAGTATTCTGACTTAGTCTCCAACAATAATTCTTATTGTTGGCAATGATAGAAATAACATCTTAACTTTCAGCTTATATAATATATATAAGCTTTTTGAGCTTTCACTTTCAATGGGTAGCAAGTCGAAGAAGAATAGGCAGGCTTACCATCTCTAACATCATTAGTAAGATTGTTATAGAATTGATAACTTTTTGTCATTATAATGCTGTCTATAATCCAATTAAAGCCATAAGGACACTGAAATACCATGTGCTTATTAATATTCATGTTGAACACAACAAATATCAGTCTTGTTTTACTAATTAAGATACAAATTTCATGCCACCTCATAAATCAGTCACTTTTCATTTGATAAAGCGTATAACTTGCATTGACACAATCAACACAATTGAATTTTGTTTCACAAACTTGGACAAAATTGTGATAAATTTATTTCCATGTAATAAATCAGCCACTCTTCATTTGAGAAAACATGATTTGCATAAAAGGTGCCGAGGCACAATCAGGCACAATTGAATCAATCAGGAATGATTTTTTTGGAAAAAAGATATCTTTGCTCTCCATTTTCATCTTCATTGATGAAAACTGCTCTCCATTTTCATCAGGTGCACAACTCAAATGAAGGTCGTTGTACTAAATATCAATCTTACTACATTGAACTTAATTACAGAGTGCCACAAAAAATTGCAATATTAAAGTAATAAAGAGCGTTACTACAAAAATCCATACTTCAAGATGGTTAAATCATTGATTTCCAGAAACTCTCAACTGAAAGTTCTCTGAGACGATCCGATGAAGCAATTCAATAAATAAATTGTTCTCCTGAACACAGGCATACTCAATATCTGACATACTTGATGTTTATTATGAGGTTCTTAGTGTTAAAACATTCTCATTCCTCTTAGTTACGATTATATCCTTAAAAGGACATCATAAACAAGATCATTTTGTGCATTGTTGCTTTATCATCTTGTTTGAAACGTAGTCATAAACCAGGCTCATAGATTGAAGGTGGTTGAGTATGTTAATACCACAGATTAATCCACTTCAGCATTCTCTTAGAAGTGGTTTAAAATCAGATAAAAACAAATATTATCTGATACATCACAAATAGTTTGTTATAAGGGTGCCCATTTTTGTACAATATGATTAGTGCTTTTGTTGCTTTAGCTTGCCTCTAATACAAAATATCACATTGCAACACATTGGTCTTTAAAAATAAAATCATGTTGCAACACATTGGTCTTTATTTACAGGTCCTTCTGCATTGACTTATCTGTGAAAATGGTCTAAATTGACTCACTGCTCCTCTCTATTCATTTACTAGTAAACAATTGAGAAAGCTATAAAACTCCTCCAATTAAAAGTAATTTTGTTGTAGTATTAATATTATACTTATAAGCTTGTGTTATGCAAAGTATTATTACCTTCACATCTAAGTAAAATATTCTGAACGGAAATCTTTTAATTTGCATAAAACACATAATAAATAATAAGATAAATGCCAAATTTTGAAGAACCAAAGTTGGAACAAAATAATTCCAAATGTCTCTCAACATAATCGAATCAACTACAAATAAATATTCTTCAGAGGATGTGCTTTCCACTAGAATTGAAAAAACTTTGGCATACACCAATATGAATGCTACAAGTATGCCCCAAAAAAACTGTCTTGTATCCTTTGCCTCCATTCACAAGCATTCCTCTAAATATGAGAACCTGAAATACACAACAATGTTGATGAATTATAACATGCATTCTTTTCGGAAAATGGAAAACAGTGGATAATGAAGCACACTTCTATTTCATTCCATACAAGGGATTATGAAATCAAGTAATGAATATGAGCAAAATTACAGCATTTAAACTAAATAGAATATAAAATACAAAATATAGGGATTGAAATCTAATGATGGACAAATAATAATTTACTGAATCTCTACTCCTTTGATGTGATTACCAGCCAACCCAAAGCACCTAACAGTATGTACTGGGAAAGCAAACCATTTGAAATGTCAAGTATACAACAGAAGTAAGTTTTTAAAATAAGATTTTCAGAGTTGAGTAAGGCATTCTTTCAATATTGCCCCTCATAAATATTATCTTAAAACTTCACTAGGGAAGTACATATTTCCATTCGGGTCAATGTTTAACAAATGACACTAGTGAAAAGCAAAGTCATTAGAAAAATATATCAACAAAATTCCACAAACAAACCTTGATAATGGCCTTCTCAGTCATGATGATTGCAACCCAGCCAACATACGATACGAACTTGCAGATAAGACATTATTCTATAATTGACTATTCATAAATATTATTATTACATAAATTACAAATTACAACAATGCACAATGATACATAACAGAATAACTAGGATGGTAAGCAGCAACAATCAACAAAAAAATCATGATGGGAAGATGAAAATATGAGGCCAACTAAAATAATGCATAATTTCGGGGTCCTTTATTGTTCAATATTGCACTGAAAGTATGAAAGACAATTGCTCTTCAAACCCGTGTTTACTTATTTTGAGGCATACTATTAAAAGAGTTGCACAGAATGAACAGCATTGCATATACTAGTCTAAAGGAAGGAGGATCAGCACGTCTGTAAATTAAAAATTGAACTCTTAATACGACCAAGTATTTTATCACGTCATCGTATTATTTAAAGAAAATTAGAATATATATACAATAGCTTACCCAACATCACAATCCATAATATGATGATTCTAAAGCCAGAGCTGATCATCAGCATACAAAAGCCTATCACCTCCAAAATTGCTAACCCTGAAAAATAGTGAACAATGAGCACAAGCATGGTCCATAAGGTGCTTTACCAAACAAAAGTAGTGAACCTACCTTCTTACTTTTGTTTCATTATATCAACATGTTAAATGCTTATCTATCAATTGTTTGGCAGAAAGAGCCCAAATCAGAATGTGACTTCACTTTATTAATCCAAAGAATGCTAAAATATTTTATCTGTTAACTAAGATGTAAAGGATAAATAAATCTGATTAATTAGTGAATATTACCAGCTGAAATTGCTCGTCATCTACTTTCACCTAATAAAATTCACAATGGTAAATCTTTCCTAAACTAAACGTAGCTTTGAGTGGACTCATCAGAAATATAAAAAAAACACCTTTGACAACAAGGAGGAGATCAAGAAATAATGGGTTTTTACCCCAGATTGTGGGCTCCATTTTGCCAAAAAAAAATTAAAATCTTACAATCAGCTCAAGAATGAAGTCACTTCCAAAGGGATTCCTTCAGTGAGTGCCGATGATGCTTCTGAGGTTTGACTGGATGCATCTTTGGCATTTTACTTCTCTTGGTGGCTGGAACTCTGCAATTTTTCCTTTTTAAACCAGGCCTTTTTCATGGATGTTCTCTAGGAGATTCATTATTAGTAACTATGTTTTCAAATTTTCAGTTTACCTTCACCTTCAGAGTTTATCCTTTGATAGTTCCTTAGCAAGGACCAGCCTCAGACGCTCTTAAGTTTCAATGGTGTGTTGCTTAGGATAAACGGTTCCCCTTATGGCACATGCAGCTTGCAGGTATCTCTTGAATCTTCTGGCCGAATTTCTGTCAGGTTTTCTCTGCATCTTTCCCGTAGAACCATCCTGTGTATACTCCTCCGGAGTTTTCATCGAGTGCTGCTTTCCATTTGTAACACACATCTAGCCTAATAACCTCCAGGCAACATTTAACCTCTGAGCTTGCAGCTCAAAATCAACATCAGGCTTCTGCTAATGCGCAGATGGCCAGGAGGCTTTCAGCTAATTTATCCCTGGACATTGGTGGACTACAGCTGAAAAGTAAAGGCACAGAAGTTTACTTGATGGATTTCTTAGTGGTAGTTGCAGACATTTGTTTCCACCTGTACTCACACTTTTATAGTCTAGCAGGAAATTTTATGGGCTGCTTTTCCAAATTCTTATATACAAAGTTAGTTGTTTCTGCCATAGTTCAAAAACATCGTACTTGGAGATTACTCGGCAGCCCAAAAATTTGACTCGTACTTGGTACTTGAATGTTTCTTGGCAATTATTCGGCATTGCGAAGCAACTTTATCGCTACTTATAAAAAAATCGTAAAATAAACTTAAATAGCATGTAAAAAATTGTTAAATGACATGAGAAATGAATACCTGGAGGCTGTAAGCTGTATGTTAATCAATGTATGCATTGCTTGAGGCTTAAAAACGCTAGGTGTGTACCACTGTCAATCATGACTCACGAGTTACAATATTAAAACCCTAGCTGCACTGTCACAAAGACTATTCACAAAGACAAAATGCAGAAAATGCAGGTTCTATGAAATGGAATAATTTTTTTCATGTTGGGCTTTTTATTCTTTCACTGGTCAAGATGTATCGTTTAATTGGTGATTTTTGCCGAGTAACTACAGATATTACTCAGAAAAAATCACAGATTAATCGGCATAAAACGTCTCTTGATTTTCCTAAAGATTTATCGTTTTTCTTTCAACTCGTGAGTAATCGCCAAGTTTTAGCAAATTGTAAATCTATGATTTCTGCTACTCAGTTAACAAATCAGTCATTCGGTATAGTTTTCTTCTGACTGAAAAGTAGAATGGGGTGATTTGCCCGTCCTGAAAGACACAAGATTCCATCTAGTTAATGACTTGGAAGACTTTCACAACATCGATGGTAAAGAAAGTATTTGCTCAGAATCTTCTTTAAATGAAACATACAACGTAATGTTCAAAAGATTGGTCAAGCTGAGCAAATCCATGTGACATACAATGTTCTTTTGAACTAATGCATTTTATATTATGCCAATCTAGAAATAGTAAATGGAGATTCTTTGAAAAAGCTTGCCATGTTGCAGGATTATTTAACTTCATTCAAAACAAGGAGGGACACTATGTTTGAATCTTTGATGGAAATGGAAAAAGCAATTAGTAAATGGAGGACCAGGTTACAAATCACTACCACATCAGGGAGCAAGAACATTATTGCAGTGGTTACCATGTACCAAGAATATAGGAGCAAAATGAAAGCAATGAAGGCGAGTTAGGAACAATCATAGCTTGAGATAATCAAAGATGAAGGAGCTGGAGTGGAGACCACTAATGCATGATCAATTTTTAGTTGTTAGGATGTTTCATTTTTATTGTCTCTTTTAAAACATTTTCAAAAACTTATTTTATTTTAATTTTTTATGCAGTTGTCTTCAACAAACCGTTATCAAGAGACAGTTGCTATGTAATGTTTAAATATGGGTTAGACGATAGGCGTAAGGATCTTTTGGGAAAACTTTATTTTACTCATTAGATAAAACTTCATACTTTCAATTTTCTTACTGTTATTATCAATATAGAAGACATCTATGGTGAAATTCATGCAGGCATAATCTTTGTGTTATGGTGTGTGGATTTATTTTGTTTATACTAAATATATTGTAAGTGGTTATCTTTGTTGAAAATAATGGTTATTTAGTTAGTTTTCATCACTATAAGATGTTTATCTTTGTACGAAGTTTTTATGGCGATGGATAGTTGGTTACTGTAAAAGATACTTTACTCAATTCAAAATTTATTGAAGTTTTTGAACTTTATGTTTAATGATTCAAAAATGTGTGTGCACCTTTCAAAGCTTTCTGGTTAAAAGCAATACATTTTTCTTGCTTTCTGTTTAAAAACAACATAAGTTTCAATTCATTTCATATCATTAGAAGGTAGCTGCAACCTTGTAGAATAAGTAGAGAATCGGTATAAAACGCCATTATAACTGGTTCAACTATTGATACAGTTGTCACCCCCATGGGCGTAAGAATACAGAGTTAGGTGACAAAATCTGTAAACCAACACCTTCTTAGGAAAATGTTGTCTCAAATACACAATTAAATCTTTTGATATTGCTCCATCACTCTCTTATCCCTTATAGTAAAGGTATAAATATGTTACATTGATGATATGTAACATGCTAACCCCATCTAGTAGCTCAATCTCACAAGCATTTTATGAAAAATATCTTCATGACTTTGCAAGGGTCAATCTTATTCAATGTGAGTTCACTATACGTTCTTTTAGATAACCTCTACTTACACAAATGTACCAAAACTAATTCATCTACTTAAAAAAATTGTTTTCTTCTTATCTAATCGACACACTATTTATACTTCGTGATATTCTCTTCCAACCTTATCTTCACCTCTTTATGTAAAGCATACATGCATGTTGTATAATCCTTTGATTTAATACTTGTTATCCTCATATTAGTTGTACTTATCAACTCACAATGCCTCTAGGGATGCAACCATAAGCAATTTAAAAAGGACTCATTATTGTACTTTTGTTCACTGAGTTTTTATACACAAATTCATCTTGTACCCATGTCATGTCCCATTGTTTTGTTTTGTCTCTCATCTCAAATTCAAATCACTCATCTCAAAATTCATGTGGATCACTCGTTCTGTATAAAAATTATAATCATGTAAATTATACACATAAAACATGATAATATATGTCATCATAGAAATATTTTGACTACTATAAGAACTATGAAACATGTAATCTAAGGCCAAGGTAGTTGTTTGTTATTTTCACATAAGACATGATCATGATAATTCATTTGAAAATAATTTTCAGATGTAGCTAGATATGTGAATGAAACACATAGTAACTATAAGTATAGTAGATGCATGATATAAATCACAAAAATATTCAGTATAAATAGATAATGCATAGTATAAATGTGCATTATAGACATCACAACACCAAACACATACTAATAGTCTATTTGTATGATAAGCAGATATGTAAATGTATGTAAACACGTACACACATGTAACATCATAGTGAATAACTCATGAGCACCTAAACATGTAAAATATGACTTGATTTTGACCTAACAAGAACATGACATGGCTATGATGTGGACTAAATGATCTTATGACATAACTGACACATGACTTGTTAAGACATAGTCAATGTACCAATAGAAAACTATAACACACACCATAGATTATAGTAATGATCAAGAAATGACATAATAATCAACATCAAATAAGCATGGAGCAAGTAATGTTGGTATGCATAATCAATCAATGTCTTCATCTAGTATATCAAAGAATGATATCCTTATGAAATAAAACTCTAATAAAGATGAACAAAATCAAGTCATGTATGAATAGTTTGAGTAGTTCAGTACGATCAATGGAGAGATCATATGAATATTGTACATACTAAAACTGAATATTTATAGCATCTCAGTCTTGTATATTTGACAAATATTAATTAGGGATCTAACCTTCAGTGATAGACCTCCTTATTTCTAGAAGGTTTGCATTTGTCATCTGATTGTGCCTAAATGCTTACCTCTTAGTCTGATCCATATCATTTTGATAACCTAGGTCCCCGCTACTGCATAAAAAACTTAAAACTTGACAAACATCATTCATTGCCAGTTTCAAATACATACCTATGTTTTATTCCTCTAAACACTATCGATCACAAAAGGACATTACTATTGATGGCAGTGTATAGATCTTTATCTAGTGTCCAATAGGTAAAAGTCATCAAAACTATAAAATGATTGAAACCCATGGGTCAACCTAATTAACTTATTAAACCCTAACAAGAGATATTTTCAAAAGGTGTAGTATAAATACAAGGCTAAGCCTTCTAATTATTCATCTATAAAATACCAATAAAAACACCTAAAATTTGTAAATCAATCAACTACACAATCACTCTACATTGCCCTACTCATCCCTATTTTCATATCAAACATAGGAGCAGTCATATTGTAGGTTTGAAGCATTCAAAGAGCAACCAGGGGTAAAAGGTGCTCTTTTCCTTTCAAAACTATTTCACAGAGGTAAAAGGTGCTCTTTTCCTTTCGAAAAAGTCAATATTCAAAATTATGAGGTCCATTTAAGTTTTCTAAAAGATAAGACTTTTTCAATATTTTTGAAGGTCATTTTCTATAAAGTCGAAGGGTTTTTTGTCTCAACAAGTTAGGCAGATGCATAACAAAAGTCCAAAGGATCATTTACAAAAGTCCCAAGGGGCAGTTTTCCACTTGTCGAAGGGTTCATTCATTTTTTGAGGGGTTGATTACAAAAGCTCTGAAGGGCCAGTGGACCATTTCAAGTTTTTTAAAAGACAAAACAAATTTTTCAAAAAGTGCATTTACAAAACTTCAGAAGGGTCATTTTCTTCAAAAAATGACCATTGTCAAAATCCCAAAGGGCAATTTCCAAAACTCGAAGGGACATTTATATAAAATCTAAAAGGACATTTCTTCGGACAAACTGCCCGAAGGAATGTGTCAGACAAAATTTTTGAAAGAAAGTTCACTTCTAATATTTTTGAAGGGATCGTTTCAAAATCCCAAAGGGCTATTTCAAAATGTCGAGAGGTCACTTTCTCTTTGAGAAAGTAACTTGGCATAAATGCCGAGGGATACTTTAAAATTTTTGAAGGGCTCTTTCCATTTGAGAAAGTTCATGCCACAAAAGCTGAAGGGTAGAATTCCTTCGAAAAGGTTTATTTTGAGAATCCCAAAGGGCTCTTTCCCTTCGAGAAAGGTTGTGCCAAAAAATCCAAAGAATCATTTTTAGAGTGTCGAAGGGTAGTTTCAGAAAGATCGAAGGCCAATTGTCAATTGCAAAAATTTTGAAGACAGAATTTATTTAAACTTTTTATCTGAATGAATTGCAAGGCAAAGGGGGAAAAGTCTTAGATTTTTGTCTGAAAGAAAGGACTTTACAAAGGTCTGAGCAAAAAAATTCCTCTAGACATTTTGTCTAAAGGAATAGTCCATTGTTAAAAACCCAAAGGAATTATTCAAGGTGAAAAAAAGAAATAGAAAAAATTATTTCAAACTGTTTGAAGGAAATAAACAAGAATTGACCACTCCAAAGGAAATAGATAGAGGATAAAATCTAAAAGAAATAAGTCCATAGAAAAGAGGAAAACAAACATCCTGAAGAAACACATGCACAGAAGCGAAGAACTCGAGAGTAGAAGGTCAAAAAATAACAAGGTGTTTAATCTAAATGCACCTCTCACTCATCAAGGTCCTTTCCATACAAGAAAAGGCCATCTATAGTTGATTGATCAAAGCTTCAATTGACTATTTGTTGAAGTTAGGCTTATCTCATAATCATCTCAATGCATTCAATGATCCAACTCAACTTCAAAATCAATCAAGAGGCATACTCTTTTGAAGTTATGGTGTGGGTTTCTATGCAAGATTTTAACTTGTCAAACTTGGGTCCACCTCATCCCTTCTATGTCAACATGGAATTTCATGCATGCACTCTTGTTTATCTTGTTGAATTGTTCTTAACATTTCAGCAGTTCAAGTGGAGTTCTAAATTTAGTTTTGGCATTGATTTCATGCAAACAATATTTTTTTAACGTTTCCAATAATTCAAGTGGAGTTCTATATTTGGAGATTGGCATAACATTAGGCATGATGGAAGTTATGACTCAAACTTGGGCTCTTCATCATTTTCAATGCCAAAGAGCTTTTCATGCAAGACAAAAAAACATATAGAATATTATTTGAAGGTTGTGATAGCACAAATTGGACTTGGTTAATGTAAGAGTTTACCTCCTATTCTATTTTCAGTGTCAATCTCTTGGCTGTTATATACTCTTTCTATATAAGTTGGCTTTTCCAGCCATTTTAAGATATCAATCTATCTTTTAGCAAGATCAGACTCTACCAAAGATTTGAGTTTTGTAACATTTTTTAGATAAATACAAGGATGGTTGTTTTTAGATTCTAGAATGTTGGTATAACGTATTTATATCAGTAATTTTTACATGTGATAGAATTTTTCTTCATTGATAAGTCTTGAGTTTTACCTAATCACTAGTTGATTAGATTATGCAGGCCATGTTTTGTGTTTAATGTCTTTTGACTAAAGTTACAGTGGATGCAAGTGGGTTTTTAGTGCCTTAAATCAAGCCTATTTCATCATTTCCCTCAAGCTTTAATTAACAAATAAAATATTTTCATGAAATACTTATGCATAGTGGTCAATTGGAGTTGAAATTTCAACCCTTTTCTTGTCTAGATCAGTGTTTTAAGAGCTCAAATTGAGTAGACCAATTTAAAATTTAGGTGTATCACCATCATTAGATAAGATTTTATTTCAAATTTTTTTGTCCCTTTTCTCAAGCAATTTATAGCATAGAATAAATATCCTAATCGAGACACCAAAGGGAGCTTGCATTTAGAATCTAAAGATTCAATCCACTGATTAGGTCACCCACAACCTAGAATTATTTCCATATTTTAGCATACTATGAAGACTTGAAACTACCTTCACAAGGGTGTGAGTCTGATTGATAATAGTTTTTGGCACACTCGGTGTGACCTCAAATGAATTTTTGCATATCCAAAGAATTTTTTACAGTATAAGAAGATATTCATAGTCACCAACATTCAGTTGTAGAGCTCATAGCATCATTTAGAGAATCATTTTATGCCAAAGGTTACCACAAGGTTAACAAGTAAAGGTATTCCTTTTGAATTTAAATCTTATAAGATATCAAGATTTAGGAGGAAAAATCCATATCCTCAAAAGCAATTTATATCTCTTAGTTATCTTACTGTTCTAATCACTACAACCCCCATTACCTAAATGGCTATCAGAAATCAAGTGTTTGTTCCATTCAATAGAGGTAGCCCACTGAATTTAATGCAGTTTGATGACATTTCAGTGTCTGCCCTTAAGAGTATCCTATTCTTCTTAAGAGAAAATCAAACAACCCTTATTGAGCATATCCAAGATGTAGCTAATTTATGTTCAGTCCATAATGTTATTGAGAATAATGTTGCTATTAGATTACATGTTTCTTCCTTCAAAGGAAAAGCATTGAAATGGTATAGAAACCTCCCATTAAACTCCATTTCTACCTGGGATGAATTGGGTGCAGCTTTAGTCAAATAATTTGAGGACAAATTTGATCATCTATCTTTAGTTGAGTAATTAACTACCATAAACAAAGCTCTTCATGAGTTCATGTCTGATTTTAACCTCATATTCTAAAAAATATGGACCCCTATGTTGATAAGGCCATGCCCTTAATATGCATTTTTTTACTATTTAAAGCCCTTAACTCTATCATTAGTGTAATGATATATTCAATGGGTGGTACTACTTTGCCAGATGCTTATGAAGTTACAATAATGGTAAACAATAGTTTGATACAACTGGTAAGCTTTTTTTAAGACCTCTAATGCCTATATTTCTAAAAATAAGTTATATACCAACCCCTCAAGTTCCTAAAATCTCATTTTTAGCTCCTATTCTAGCACCTCAAGCTCAAATTATAGCCCCTACTAGTCAAGCTAGTGAGATAGAAGAGTGAAAAGCTTGTTATAGTCCTTTGGGAATGAAATAGTGCAACTCAAAAGACAATAATTTCAATCAAATAGGCCCTATTAATAACAAAATTAGACCACCTATTAGCACTTCAAAGATAAAAGGCCTCCTTATCAAGGTTTCAGAGAGAATATACCACCTTATCAAACACAAGGACTCATAACTCCAGCTAAGCCATATGTTGCCCTTGATCTTAATGCTCCTTCCACCTCAAAGGCTATTATTCCCACCCCACCTCAAAACAACTTGATGCATGATTCAGGTTGGCAGTCATCAAATCTTAATGATGCTCAAAACCAAGCATTGGTATCACAGAACATCACTATACCATAAATGACACAAGAGAAGTTTTCTTTTCAAAGAAAGACTCAACAAGTTTAAGGACAACTTGATACTATTAATATAAATTATCAAGTGGATGATCATGTTACTTTTACTCAGGGTGTTGAAAGTAACAATATAAGTAGTCAAGTTGTAGTTGTAACCAGAGCTAAAAGAAGAGCCATTGATGAGCTGTAGGAGGTGACAAATGTTTCAAGTACTCCTCATGTTATTTATAGGAGTGCAAAATAACAACTCACTACCCCTACAACTCAAAAAAATTAGAATATAAAGGTTAGTACAGTTCAACAAATACCTCTAGTTCATGAGCAACCAGTGCTTCAAAAAGTGCAACCAAATGTTAGTGGAACTCATTTCAGTATAGTGGATCAAATGAATAAATCTAATATCAGCATTAGTATGTTTGATTCTCTTTCCATTCCAAGATAAAAGGATAAGTGCATTTAAGAGATTTTAGCTCTTAAATTATCTTCAAAACTAGTTGAGAAATAAGGTGTTGTCTTGACTAATTCAGATCAACCAACTAAGCAACATATACAATAAGTAAATAAGATGGCAAAGATGGACAAAACTGAGATAAAATCAAAGAAAACTCCTCTTTTTTATCTTTCTTTGATAGTAGGTGATACTTTAGTTCATAATTGTATGGGGGATAGTGGAGTTAGTAGTACAATCATGCATAAATAGATTGTAGATAAGCTCAACCTTGTTTATGAGCCAAATATTAAAGAAGCATTACAGTTAGATGGGTCACCAAAAAATATGGTATACATCATCAAAGATCTAAATTTGACATTACATGCTTGTCCCAATGTTACCATTCAACAAGATGTTATTGTAGTAGACTTGCCTCTTTACTTTGTTATGTGCCTTTCAAGGGACTTCACATCAAATATTAGGGGATATTTATCAACTAATTGGACTTATTTGTTATTCAAAACTAGGTATGGTACCAAGGTAATAATTCATTATAAACCTATTACATGTTTTCATAAGGAGTTATATATACTAAGTGTTGTGAACACTAACTGTGTCATTTTAGATGATGTGCTAGAAAATAGTGAAATAAAAAATAGATCACCTTTGGATGGAGTTTCATATTTTTTTTTGATGAGTGGGCTTCTACTTTGTATGATCATGATCCTTATAAGTTGATTGAAGAAGAAAGACTTGGTGTGTATTGCCTTCATGAGAATGATGTACCAATTCTAGCCATGGTCAAGGATGATGAATCTAATGAAGGTTTGTGGCAATTTTACTTTGATGGATCAAGGAATAAGTATGGAACCAAAGATAGAATGATGTTGGTTTCTCCAACAAAGCAAAGGTATTTATCTTCTATTAAATTTTAGTATGGTTGTTCAAACAATGTTGTTGAGTATGAAATAATTGTTCATAGTTTGTAGTGGGCTAGGAAGATGAAGATCAACACCTTGCAAGTTTTTGGTAATAGTGAATTTATAGTTCACCAAGTAAGAGGTTTGAATATATGTAAAAATTTATTATTTAAGTCCTATAATCATAGAATATGGGACTTACTTAAATATTTCTAAGCTTTTAACATTCAGGGAATACCAAGAGGTGAGAATAAACATGTTGATAAGCTGGTTGCTATTGGGGCATAATTTAATATTTCAACTGATGTAAAAAATAAAAAAATTCAATCACACATAAAGGTGGTTGTAAGGGCTTCTGTTCTAGATAATCATGAGAATTGGCAAGTATTTGAAGATGACAATCAGATTGTGAGATTCTTACAAGAGGAGGTTAAGTTTTCTTCAAGAAACCAATCAAAGCACTTGTAGTAATATAGTGATCATATTGTGAAACTAAAAACAAATAAGTTTTTCAAGGGATTGGTCACACTTGAGAATATTTTTAGTGGTGATGATGAGCTAAAGAAAGAGAAGTCATCCTTGTCAACAAAAGAAGAGTATTATGCCAATGTAGAGATTGCAGCTCATAATATTTTGAAGTTGGGTAAGGTATGCACTCCACAAAAAAAATATTTCATTGAATTATGCATAAGTTTTAATGATATATTTGCATGGAAATATAGTGATCTCAAATGGCTTGACCCAAGTCTAGCTCAACACACTATTGAGTTAAAAGATGAAACTAAATCAATGAGGTAAAGACAAAGGCCCATCAAACCTAAGTTTGAGCCTTGAATAAGAGTTGAGCTTCAAAATATCATAGAATCAACTATTATATTTCCAATTAAACACTCAATTTAGGTAGAAAATCTTGTCCTGGTACGAAAAAAGAATGATGAGATTAGATTGTGTGTTGACTTCCATGATTGAATAGGGCTTCACTTAAAATCACTATCTATTACCATCATTAGAATAAATTTTACAGCTGGTTGCAGGTTTAGAGAGGTTTTCTTTATTGGATGGATATAGTGGCTCTAATCAGATTTTGGTCAAATAGGAGGACCAATTTAAGACTACATTCACAACCAAGTGGGAGACATTTGCATACAGAAAGATGCCATTCAATTTATCTAAAGCTGGAGCAACCTTTTAGAGAGCCATGGATATAGCATTCCAAATAATTCTTAACAAGTTTGTACTTATTTATTTGAATAATATAATAGTGTTTTCAAAGAATGCAAGTGATCACATGGTTCATCTCAAGCAAGTATTCAAAAGGTGTAGGCAATTTGGGGTATCTCTAAATCCTAAAAAGTGTGTCTTCTCAGTTCATGAAGGTAAGCTCCTTGAATATGTGGTTTCAAATTATGGTTTAAGTATAGATTCTAAAAGGATAGACTCCATTTTTGCACTCTCTTTACCTAAGCACAAAAAGGCTATACAAAGTTTCTTTGGTAAGATCAACTTCATAAGGAGATATATTTCAGATTGTGCCATTTTAGCTAAGCCACTTACAGCCATGCTAAAGAAGAATCAAAGCTTCAGCTAGTCCAAAGAAGGAGTAAAAGGTTTTGAAGATATTAAGAAGGCCATAGCTAGTGCTCCTACACTTATAAATCTAGATTTCATAAAAAAAATCATTTTGTATAGTTATGCTAACATGGACACCATTTCAGGTATTCTTATGAAACAAAATCATGAGGCTTTGGAGCAACCAATAGCTTTCTTTAGTCAAAGCTTGGAAGAATATGAAACAATGTGTTCTTTCATTGAAAAACATGTACTTTTAGTTATAAGGTCTCTTAAAAAGTTTAGATACTTGTTGTCTAACAATAAGATACACCTTATGGTTCCTCATCTAAGCATCAAGGAGTTCCTTTTGAACAAAGATATAAATGAGAAGAGAGCTGGTTGGATAACTAAAATAATGGAATATGATGTAGAAATTAAGGCCATAAAGCTGGTTAGAGGAAAAAGAATTTGTGAGCATCTAGCTCAAGACTTGCAAGATACTAATGATGTTGTTTTGGTGTCAAACGATGAAGAGATTGCAGCTAGTCATGCTTCACCTTTCAGCTGGTTTTATGACTTGGTAAGTTATCTCCAAGATGGTATTTATCTCTCTCATCTAAGTGCTTCAATAATAAGATATTTCTAGTTGCAATCAATTCCATTTTTGCTTATTGATGGTGTTTTGTTCAAAAAAGATATCAATGGCATGTTGCTAATATGTATAGAGCCAATCCAAACTCAAAAATTTCTTGAAGAATTTCATGATAGACATGGTGGAGGGTATTTTCTACAAAAACTACAGCCCTTAAGATCATGAGAGGTGGGTGCTATTAGCCTAGTATATTTTGTGATTGTCATGCATGGGTTAGAAAGTACAAACATTACGTTATGTTTGTAGGAAAAGTGAAACTTGTAGCCTTACCTCTTCAACAAATTATGGTGGATCAGCCCTTTGTCCAATGGGGATTGGACTTTATTGGTCTTATAAATCTTTCTTCAAGTTCAGAGCATAAATGGATTCTGACTGCTACATATTAGTTCACACATTGGATAGAAATAGTGGCATTGAAGGAAGCAAATGAAACTAATGTTCTAGATTTATATGAAGGTTTGATTACTAGATTTGGAGTTCCTTCAACTATTATTTCTGATAATATAATGGACTTTATGGGATCTAGGATCAGTTAATGGGTTATTCAGCATGAAATTTATCTTAACGCTTCATCAAACTATTACCCACAAGGTAATGGCCTCGCTAAATCTATGAATAAGAACCTATTGAGGATCATAAGGACTATTAAAGACAATAAAAGATCATGGCATCTCAAGTTGAAGTTAGCTCTATGGGATGATATGATCACCTATAAAAGATCAATAGCCAACTCTCCATACAAGCTGATATATGGTAAGGAAGCAAGGTTACCCATTTCTCTTGATTTTTTTGCTTTGGAACTAATGCATTAACTTGAATTGTTGGAGAATGAGCCTATGGAGATCAAATATGATGAGCTTATGGAGTTGGAAGAGACAAGAAATCAGTCTATGCTAGCCATGGAGATTCATCAAGCACAAGTGAAGAGAGCTTTTGACAAAGGAGCTTCTTCATGAAGTTTTAAAGAAGGAGATTTGGCCCTCAAGTGGGACGAGGATAGATCAAAACTAGGAAGGCACACAAAGATTGATTCCCTTTGGAGTGGCCCATACACAATCTCCAGCTGTAAATCTCATAATGCCTTATATCTTGCAAAGATGGATGGTCAGGAACTTCCAATCCCAATCAATGAGATACTTCTGAAACATTATTATTGAAGAGCAAAGCTCCTTGTACATAGTTTGTTTTATTTTCCTCCAAGTGTTGTTCAAGAACAATAGTTTCATTTTTTTATTAAAAATAAGTGCTTGTTTGCACATCTATCTTTTAGTTAGTTTTCCTTGATTTGTGTGTTTTTCTTCTTGTTTTGGAGGATAAAGATTATCTTTTTCAAATCAAAGGTTGTACTTATAGTCATGGACTAGATTTATTATTATTTTATGAGTTCAAATGTTATGTATATGGTCTGGGGTCTCAAGCATAGCAGGCATGTTTCCCAACTAAGTCACCAAAATGTTGACAATTTTGAACTCATAGGTCAAATTGACCTCTTTATCATTGAAAACTTTGCATAAACATGTTTCTTTGTCCAAATATCAAGAATTGGACTTGTTCATATTTTTCGAGGGGCTCTTATCCTTTTGGGAAAGTTTATCTCGAAGTTCAAAAGGATCATTTCAAATTGTCTGAAGGTTTCTTTTACTTCAAAAAAGTTAATTTCAAAGGTTCAGGAAAGTCCATTTCACTAATGTTGAAGGGTTCTTTGCATAAAGCCCAAAGGGCATTTTTTCAAAGAAAAAGGTCTTTCTCAGACTTTCGAATGGTGCATTACAAAATTTTGAAGGCCTCTACAATTTTTTCGAAGACTATTTCACAGAGGCAAAAGGGGCTCTTTTCCTTAGAAAAAAGTCAATATTCAAAAGTCTGAAGGTTCATTTAAGTTTTTCGAAGGACAAGAGGATTTTTTCAATATTTTTGAAGGTCTTTTTCCATAAAGCTGAAGGGTTTTTTGTCTCAAGAAGCAGCGCAGATGCATAACAAAATTTTGAAGGACCATTTACAAAAGCCCTGAAGGGCAGTTTTCCATTTGCCGAAGGGTTCATTCTTTTTTTAAGGGGTTGATTACAAAAGTTCTGAAGGGAAAGTGGACTGTTTCAAGTTTTTTTAAGGGCAAGTGAACCATTTCAAGTTTTCCAAATGGTGAGAAAACTTTTTTGAAAGGTGCATTTACAAAAGTTTTGAAGGGTCATTTTCTTTGGAAAAGGACTGTTGTCAGAAGCCTGAAGGGCAGTTTTGAAAACCCAAAAGGACATTTGTATAAAGTTTGAAGGAACATTCCTTCAGATAAATTACCCGAAGGAATGTGTCAAACAAAAAAGCTGAAAGAAGGTTCACTTCCAAGATTTCTGAAGGGATCATTTCAAAATCCCGAAGGGATATTTCAAAATGCTAAGGGTCACTTTCCCTTTGGGAAAGTCACTTGGTAGAAATGCTAAGGGACACTTTAGAAATTTTGAAGGGCTCTTTCCCTTCGAGAAAGTTCATGCCACAAAAGTTGAAGGGTACAATTCCTGTGGGAAGGTTCATTTTGAGAATCCCTAAGGGCTCTTTCCCTTCAGGAAAGGTTATGTCAAAAAATTTGAAGAATCATTTTTAGAGTGCCGAATGGCAGTTTCAAAAAGCCTGAAGGGAAATTGTCCATTGCAAGAATTCTGAAGATAAAATTCCTTTGGACTTTTTGTTCTAAGGAATTGATCAAGGTAAAGGGGGAAAAGTCTCAATTTTTTTACCAAAAGAAAGGACTTTACAAAGGTCTGAGGACAAGAATCCCTTCGAACATTTTATCTGAAGGAATAGTCCATTGTTAAAAACCCAAAGGAATTATTCAAGGTGAAAGAAAGAATCAAAAAGAATTTCTTCAGACTTTTTGTCTGAAGGAAATAAATAGGAATTGATCACTCTGAAGGAAATAGATAGAGGAGAAAATCTAAAAGAAATAAGTTCATGAAAAAGAGGAAAACAAATAGCCTGAAGAAACACATGCACAGAAGCGAAGACCCTGAGAGAAAAAGGCCAAAAAATAACAAGGAGTTCAATCTAAATGCACCTTTCACTCATCAAGGTCATTTCCATGTAAGCAAAGGCTATCTATAGTTGATTGTTTAAAGCTTCAATTGACTATTTGTTAAATTCAGGCTTATCTCCTAATCATCTCGTTGCATTCAATGATCCAACTCAGCTCCAAGATCAATCAAGAGGCATATTCCTTTGAAATTGTGGCATGGCTTTCTATGCAAGAGTTTGACTTGTCAAACTTGGGTCCACCTCATCCCTTCTACATCAACATGGAATTTTATGCATGCACTCTTGTTTATCTTGTTGAATTGTTCTTAACATTTCCAATGGTTCAAGTGGAGTTCTAAATTCAATTTTGGCATTGATTTCATGCAAAAAAAATCATTCTTAACATTTCCAATAGTTCAAGTGGAGTTCTATATTTGGATATTGGCATAGCATTATTCATGATGGAAGTATTGATTCAAACTTGGGCTCTTCACCATTTTCAATGCCAAAGAGCTTTTCATGCAAGATAGAAGACAAAAAGAATATTATTTAAAGGTTGTGATAGCACAAGTTGGACTTGGTTAATGTAATAGCTGACCTCATCTTCTATTTTCAGTGCCAATCTCTTGGTTGTTGTATACTTTTTATATATAAGTTGGTTTTTTCAACCATTTTGAGATATCAATCTCTCTTTTGGCAAGATCAGACTCTACCCAGGATTTGAGTTTTATAATTTTTTTTAGATAAATAAAAAGACTATTATTTTCAGATTTCAGAATGTTGGTACAGTGTATATATGTCATTGATTTGCACATGTGATAGAATTTTTCTTCCTTGAAAAGTCTTGATTCTTACCTAGTTACTAGCTGATTAGATTATGCAAGTCATGTTTTATGTTTGATGTCTTTTGGATAAAGTTATAATGGATGTAAGTGGGTTGTTAGTGCCTTAAATTAAGCCTATTCCATCATTTTTCTCAATCTTTAATTAACAAATAAAACCTTTTCATAAAATACTTATGCATAGTGGTCAATTTAATTTGAAAGTTTAGCCCTTTTCTTGTTTAGATCGATATTTTTAGGAGCTCAAATTGAGTGGATCAATTCAAAATTTAGGTGTATCACCATCAATAGATAGGATTTTCTTTGAAGTTATTTATCTCTTTTCTCAAGTAGTTTGTAGCGTAGAACAAATATCTTAATCGATACACCAAAGGGAGCTAACCCTTAGAATCTAGAGATTCAATCCATTGCTTAGGTCACCCATAGCCTAGGATTATTTTCATATTTTAACAGACTGTGGAACCCTGAAACTACCTTCACAAAGGTACAAGTCTGATTGACAATAGTTATTTTGATTCTGATTAGACAATGATCCTAATGATCATAGATCGACAAGTGGTTATTATATTTCTTTATGTTCCAGCACCATTTCATAGAATAGTAAAAAGTAGACTACTATATCTTTATCTTCCACAGAAGCCGAATATAAATATTGTAATCATACTACAAAGGAAGCTATTTAGCTTAGAAGACTTATTGCAGATTTGGGCCACCCTCAACATTCGACTACTTAAATTTTTGGTGACAATCAAAGTGCCATTGCCTTAGCAAAAAAACTAGTTTTCCATGTAAGGTACAAACACATCGAGATTCAACATCACTTTCAGTGTGAATTTCTTAAAGATAATCAATTTTTTCTCTCTTTATGTCCTACTAAAGAATAAATGGTTGATATCTTCACTAAACCATTATGTAAAGACAAGTTTGTATTATTTTGTAATAAGTTAGAATTGAAAGAAGATTTCATCAAGTGGGAGAGTAGATGTTTCATCCCTTCTTATTTAATTGTAAACCACTAAATAAAGTTTAAGGGAGAGTGTTAGATTACCTTTTGTTAGGAAAATTTATTTTATCATAAGTTCCCTTTTTGTGTGTTAAATTTTTTTATTTATGTAAATTATTAATTCACATAAATCCAAATTATATGAGGTGTCACTCGCCTCTTTGTACTCCTTTAATAATTATGAGTTATTTTCATAAGTAACTCCTTCCCCATATGGCATGCACCTCCCTTCACTTTCTAAGAGACTAAGACACAAGTGGCACATACATAGGAGGCTTGTAAGGTAATAATGAGATTTCTTGGAACTCTCATTCTTCTTCTCTAGCTCTATAAAAGAGTCATTCATCTCCTCATTTCCTCATTGGAATCTTATAACTCTCTCTTTTCTTCTATTATACTTTTGATTCAATCTTGTACTTGTAGAGATTTTGGTAGCAAGCCTTCTAATAAGATCATGTGGGTTTTTATTCAATACATTTAGTTTTCCACTTTAAAATTTTTATCTCATTTATGGTTTGCACCTTGAGAGATAACTGTATTGTAATTTCCTTATTTTCACACTCTTACACTGTCATTGATAATTATTTTTGAGATAAATCCTTCAAATTCAATACAAGGAAAGATTCTCAAAATTTGTGGAGTTTTTTAATTTTGAAGATATATAAATATCTTAAGTTCTTTCATCTAAATCTGAACCTATAATCAATTCTTAATGAGTTCCTATTGTTGTTGATGTTCATCAAGGTAACTATGGATTTACACTAATTTCTCTAACATAAAAATCCCAATAGTTTTTTTAACAAGTTTACTTTTAAAAAACACTTCTAAAAAATTTAATTCTAATCCCAAACCCTGCAATGACCTAGCGCATGGCACCCTTATTTATATGTTAGAAAAAGTAAACTTATTTCGATATAATAAGTTTAGCTTGTTACATTTTCTCATTTCTATATTGTTAGAAAGAAAATAGAAAATAGTTATCCTCATAAATAAATAAAAAAAGAAAGGAAAATAAAAGTCATAATCATTTTTTATTCAATACATGACACTATCCTAATGACTCTTAACCGTTGATAAAAAATATTTCGTAAAAGATACCAATGGTGCTTTAGGCGAAGGGAAAGAATTAAAAGACAATGGATGATTTCTCATAACATCACCATTTCCTATTCATACAAATACCTTGTAATTGTATTGATTACACCACAGTCCCACTTTTGTTAATCTCCTTATGTTCTCCTCATTTTCCTTTTGCCTTTTGCTCTTAACCTCATCTTCGATTCCCACTTCTCATTCAATTTAAATTCTCACCATGGAATTGTCAGTGATATGTGGTAAGATCTCGGCTTACCTTTCATTAGAAATAAAATTGATGACTGAACAATGATCAAATTTCAGAGTTTTCATAAAGTGACTATAAGAACTTCAAACATGTATGGTTTTCCCATGCAATCTCTAAAAATAGGGCATGGTATATTGTTGGAAAGTTCTCAAAGATAACTACAAGTTGCGAGTGCTCATGAGATGAATAAATCATGCATGTGAAGGTTGTTCACTAGAAAAAATGACACTCAAGGTAAAAAACATAAAATAAGCATGATCCAAGATCACAAAATTAAAAAACATATCAAGCAAAACACAATTTGAGGAATTCACAAGGAGGATAAATCACAAAATTATCTATTTGGAGATAGAGAGTCATAATTAATCATTAGAGATCACATGGAAATGAAAATAGAGTTTAATCTTAAATTCAATTATGAGTGTAAAGATTGTCCCAAACTAATAAGGGA
This sequence comes from Torreya grandis, assembly GCA_037957365.1. Taxonomy (NCBI): domain Eukaryota; kingdom Viridiplantae; phylum Streptophyta; class Pinopsida; order Cupressales; family Taxaceae; genus Torreya; species Torreya grandis. The sequence continues at coordinate 10,449,480 of JARHVA010000024.1, forward strand.
ATAATTCCTTTGGTTTTATGCTTTAAAACAATTTCTTCCGAGACTTTGCCCGATATGTAAATTTCCAAAGATGTCTTGAAGTTTTGAATTTCAAAATAAAAATAAAAGCGTGGAATTTTGTGAAGATTATTAAATCCATTGATCTTAAAATGACATGATTTTTGTTGCATTTCAATTTGGCTTGGTTCGTAAGATAGAGTTGTTAATATATGTCAACTCACATATAGAAGAAACCTTAATATTTTTCAAGTGGGAAATATGGAAATGCAATGTTGTAAAAAGTTGTACCCTAAAGAACTGAATATGAGAAGTAACATTGTAAAGTCAAGCATAAATATAGAAGATAATGTCATAAAGGGAGTAAGATTAAAAAATCAATGGATATTACTTTGATAAGTGTGAGAAAACATTAGGTTGAGACCCTTCATTAAGGAGCTAAGTTAACGGACAAAGCATTATAGTGGGTATCATTTTTTAGCATAAAAAGATCATATACACTTTTAATGTCCCCTCAATATATCTTAAGTTTGGGTCGTTGATATGAATCAAATGTATTTATTTTAGTTTGTATATACAAAGATATAGTGCATGTACATTTTTCCAAAAAAATTAAAATTTATTAAGTATTTTTTAGGATTTATTTTTGAATTGTTATTTTAATTTTTTTGTTCACCTAGTGAGACATAATGTTATTCATTGACCCTAAATCTATATATTAAGTCACTCTTACCAGTATTTTGAACACTTTTAAATGTTGTGGACTTTCAATCAATATACAACAAATGTGTTGTTAATGTTAATAATTTTAAGAAATGTCCATGTCCATTATAACTATTTTACCTTAATTTTTATTTAAAACAACTAACATGTTTGTTTATTATGTGTAAAACTTGATAGATATCAGAATGCTAAAGATATATAATTATTAATAATTTTGATTTGTAACTTACTAAATATGTAAATATGTTATTTTTAGAAAACACTAGGAAGAAAACAACATAACATAGATCCAGTTTTTATTTGACTATTTTGGATATCTAATAATGGAAATTGGCAAAAGACTATATCATGACTACTAAGAATCAAGAACAAAATCTAAATATGATTTTAGACAAGTCCACCCCCTTAGACAATAGCACATGTTGGTCATATTTTTTGACTGCGGATGTGTCTGAGTTGACTATGATTGATGTCTAATAATAAAAAGCATAGAAAATCATAGCTATGACAATGTAAGGTCAAGAACATAATCTAAATATATTCTTAAATGGAACCGTGTTCCCTGGAAAATAGTGCAGGCCAACCACATCCATTAACTTCATAGACTTATTTGCATTGACTATGATAAAAAGAGTTCTATTTTATCTTATGGGCCTATGTTTGCTGAGAGGGTTGAGATGTTGTGATTTTGATAGTGCCACATGGATATCATTGTTTTCCTATTCTTTGCTTTGAAAACATTGAGGACCTTTGTGAGAGCTAATACCTACAAAAGAAAGGGGGAGTGCAATGGGTTGAGTTGACCCTAATCACTCACTTTATGATTGAATATTTCCTGCATATCTAGATACTTTGAAGATGAAAATTAAGCCACATGCAGTTCTCTCACATAGAGTGATTGAGCAATGTGTTATCTGATCATATGTATGTAACTAGAAATATGGATTTGATACTTGACAATGATAGCTCTTTACTTGCTTTGTGATGTTTTAGACTTGGCTTGTGGTAAATCCTTTTAAATGATCTTGAATTTGAGAATAATACAATAGATTTTCTCATTATGTAATAGTGTATAAGCATTCAATAGATAGTGCCAAGCTGGGAACTAGGTCTTTTTGAAATGAGGTTTTGAAATTTGACTATATAGTTAAACCTTTTGACAATTTCCTTTAGACAACTTTATGAAACGTGTGCAAAGACCCAAAGAGATATTTCAAAATTTGGAAACTATCCATTAATTGGCATGGAAAGCAATCATTCTAGGTGGACAAGTCTACAACAACTTTATGAAACATGTATGAAGACCTAAATAGATATTTAAAATTTTATAAACTATTTGTTAATTGGCACATGAAGTGGTTATGATAGGTGGAAAAGTTTGTGGCAATGGACTTGACTACCTAGTGTAGACATGTGTCACAAACCTATCCACTTAGCATGACCTTGTCTTGAAGAAACATGGGTAGCTATTCTTAGAAGGGTAGTAGGTTGAGAATGATACAAATGGTTTTGTGTATAGTTTGCATTTTTTTGTGTAGCAATGATGACGAATAGATAGTCAAGCTTGCATATAGATAAATGGATTAAAAGAATGGTGAATAATATTCATATGTTTAGGCATAAGTCATGTGGTTTAGGACGTGTCAATAATTAATATGTTCAAGTATCTATGACTAGATTTAGGTATCTAAAATAACTTAGTTGATGTTTGAATGTAACATTCATTTTCTCCATGTCATGATTGAAGGCACATATTGACGATTAAATATTACAAAACATAATTAATAATGATTTGTCTATGTGCAATTAAGGTTGAATTGTTTCATATGATTCAATTTAGTCAAAAAATTTATCGTGTTTCTATGTTTGTATGACATAACTAATGCAATTAATTTGGATAAATAAGATGTTATACAATTATGTGGAATGATTGTTATTTATCATGTGGTAACTACTTAATATCATTTGATTTTGATATCATGAACCTGATGATTGGCATTTGCTCATTGGTTGTGACACAGGTATAGTCCCCTTAGTGCAAGGGAGAACATCATCAGAGAGAAGGAGCTAGATACATATTATGGGCAATAGAGAGAGAATTCCCTAGATTGGTTTATGATCATTCTAGTTGCATGATATACAAAGGCATCTCTTTTCACTTGTTTGTTATAGGTAGTGATAATTTGGGTTTGGGTGTATGATTGTATGCTTAGTATTGTGTTCATCTTCTTAATTAGACATTTTTTAGGATACATTAACTCCAGTGATTTCTAGTAGTTGGGATAGGATTGTGTGTGTACATATTATTTCAAATAAATAAACATATGCTTAGAATGCTTTGTGTTTATGTATGCAATATGAACGAATGTTCAGGTGTGTGTTATTAGTCGACAAGCCTTGTTTGTAAATGTCATCGTATTTATCAATTGAAAATTATGTTTGTTATAGATCATTAGGTCTTCAACCTAGTGGGCCATCATAGTTAAATGGTCATGACCAATTTAGTTTACACATGTTTGTCTGACCTAGTCACAAATTAGATTTGTAAAGTCAAGTCCTTTGTGTGGTTTTTATATCATGATGCCTCTATGATAGATGCCAATACAAGTTTGATACATAATGAAATAGTAGAACCCACCTATTATGGTTTTATTGTGGCCACTTAGCTTTTGCACTCTATAGATATATGTCATAATAAATTGATAACATCAACTTATGTTTCATGTTAATAGCATAATGTGAAAAATGAATTGGAATTACTTATAGGTTTAAAACAATAAAAAAAATATGAGAAAGTATAATAAATTGCAAAGCATAGATATAGACTTGAGATTAAGCTTGAGATGGGTAGAGGATGGGATGATAAGTAAACAAAAGATTATAACATTGTTTGGTTTTATTGATAATATGGAGTTGGCATCTTATGATTATTAAATGAAGCATTAGAAATGTGGTTGTTATTCAATCTACTTCTACCATAATACTTAACATCAACTTCTTTCCTTGAACATGGGCAACATGGTAGACCAAGAAAATATCTTAATAAATAAATATTCAATTGGTTGGATGCCATTGTCAATTCAAAAAAGAGTTTTTTTATATTTAAAAATCTAAACCATTAAATTTCCACCAGTTATGCCCACCTTGGAGGCTAAAGAGAGAGAAATAAAATTATGCTTTAGCTAAGGTTTTGTCTTTTTATAAGACACCATTTACTAGTAAAATTGAAGAGACTGTCATTATTTGAAGGAAGGAATGATATCACATTTGGGGATGTGTCCTAGCATGGAGAAGAGAGGGAAAATGAAAGAAGGATGCCATGAAGGAGTAGGAAATTCTATTAGTTTTAGGCAGATGTTTTTCCTCTTCAAAAATTACATTACTAATAGCTAGAATGGAATTCAGAACTACTACACCATGGAGGATTGTGCAAGTACCAGTTTATTATATAGAAAAGTCGGTTATCCAAAATTGGATACCATAGGTGGGAAAAATTCAAAAAAATCTTCTGGTCTTGCCTAACCTTGTTAATGATCTTTTGATAGATTTTGTCTTAACCTATAGATCATCCCCTATTGTAGAAAGGTGTCTTGTCAAGTGTTTGATCATCTTAAGGTCTATTATAAGGTCGAGGAGAGTGAGTCAAGAGCCTAGTCTTTTCATTAATCCCCTTCATGAAGGTCCTATTTTCCTTTTTTAGTTAGTAAGAAGCCTTTTACAATGAAAGTTTAGCAAATTTTACAGTTATTTTTTAAAGGTTAAGGTAATTGTTCATTTTGGTATTATGCTTATTTAGTTATCTCATGTTATGTTCAAGTTGGTTCAAGGGTGATAAAGGTTTAGAGGATCTTTCTAGGTCATGAGATACCTATAAATGATCATAATACAACTCTCTTGATCTGTATAACTAGCAAAAAGATGTCCAACTAACTCTTCTAACGTTATAAACCATTTCAAGTGTTTTCTTACTCATTTTATAATGTTTAAGGAAGTAATGGTGTAAGATATGGAAGGTAAATAGGTTGAATATGCTCTTGGCACATGGCACATTTTATACCTCCCTATAGGCTTGAAGAGACTCCATGAACACTTGTTCCTTAACTCCAAAAGAGTTTCAAGAAAAATATGGTTGTTTTCATTGATAGAAAGGGGTCTATTGAGGCATTATTTTAGGGTTTCCAAGATGAAGATGGTCTAAAATCACCTCCATGGATTCCTCCATATTATTTAGGTTCAAAGACGTGTAAGGGAGGGAGTTTTATGTCTAAAAAGGACTATCCATTCCTTCATCGACCTCTTTTCAAACTAGTGAAGGCCATTTTCAAGTGCTCAATTCTTGAAGAGGAAAGAGAGTTGAATCTATTTATCTTGGGGGTGTATATGGAACCTTATACCCTTGAAATTATAGTAATTATTTTTATATTTTAAGGGCTATGTTTTGTGAATAATCATTAACAAAATAAGCAGCCCAAAACCCTCCTAAAACCCCACAAGCAGGGTTTTTCTTGCCTCAACGAGTTTTTAGGTTAATGTATGTAAATGAATGGTTATTTTAGATTATAAAGGGTCTGAATATTCTTTTCATATCCTCTTCCATCATCATTTGGCATATGTGAAGAGGAAAAGGTATGGAAAATGGCCTGGAAGTGGCAGTGTTAGGCTTATTTGCAAGGATTTGGTTGTGTGAGAGCATCTTGACCAATTGTGAGGACTTGTTGAGCATGGGTATAGGTTTTTTTATCTCCTTATAATCTCTCTAGGAGTCCTCAAGTGATATACAAGTTTCCAATACCCTTAAGATAGGCCAAGATGAATATTGCATGTGTATTTTGTAGAAGAAACCTAGTTGCAAACCTTATTAGGTCATATGAGGCTTAAGAATCTACAGTATACCTTTGATAACATTATATAAGTACCTTTAAATACTCCCATGGTCATAAAAAAAACCTTCTCATAAGTTTCAAGCAGAGTTCCAAGGTGTTTATAAGTAATCTTGTTAGATTCACGTTGAGAAGAACTGTCAAAAAATCCCGCAAACCTCTAATGGTCTTTTCAAGATGGTGTCATGAATGAAGATGCTTATAAAGACTCTTATGAAATCCTATAGTACATAAAACATCAATATAAGGTTTCAAGACACCTAAACAACCTTTATCAACAACATTGATAGGCTCAAAAACCCTTATAGTGAGCAAACAATTTTGAGGTTTTGATTGATAGTACAGATGAAATGTGCATTAAATTACTTCAAGTTGGAGATTTTAGATGCTCAGATAATATTTACCAATGGATAAAACTCATGGGATCATTATTTAATGCATTTTTAGGGGTTCAGACCTAAGTACATCAGCCTAGTGTTTGCAAACAAAATTAGTTGTTTGAAGGCATTTGAGAGACTTCAAGAACGTTTTGGATCTTGAAAAGTATTATAAGGGTTCAAGGAGAGGAATAAAAATATTAAGTGAAAAATAAAAGCATTATCAATGGCTTAAATTTATAATAATGTAGACCTACATGTCTGCAAACATGTAAGTCCACATTCTCAATGAAGAGAGGTAACCATTGCATAACATATGATGGTTTGAAGAACAAATGAAGAGTGAAAGCCATAATGAATATTAGGAAGGTTCATATGGGTTATAAAAGGATGATAATGGAAATAAAAACATTTTATTGATCCCTAATAAACATCAAACCCAAAGAAACACTTACAAGCCTACTAAAGAGCTCCTTTTGTAACCCTATTTTCAAGAATTCAAGAGAATATACAAGGACCTAATTGGGATTATGGATTTAATGGATAGTAGAGGAATTTTATATCCATTATATACCATTTATAATTCTTATTATGTCTTTAAAATGATTGAAAATACCAAAAAACACCTACAACCATGACACACTCCTCTTTCATTCACATAATTCTGCGTTTTTGCTTGGTCAAAGCTCATTGAAATTGATCAAGGACAAATAATTGTTGGAGGGGTTGAAGGAAGTTTATTTATACATAAAACAGGTCTTTTTTTTATTTTAAGTTGTCTAGAACTCTCCCTACCCATTTTTCTTTGCTCTAGCCCTACTTAGGCCTGTTTAAAACTAGCCTAGGGCTTAAAACTTGCATATTGCATAACTCAAGTTCTAACCCATGAAATTGATTCAAAAATTACCATCTGACCTTATTTAATATTCCTTAAAATATTTTTTATGTTTTAGGGTAGAATTGTACTATATTATATGGTCTCTAGTACTGTAGGCTTGCTTTAGGCCTAATTAAGAAAGATGGGTGTTGAGTTAGTAGGTCTGCCTTGTGATTTGGGTCATGAAATTTAGGGTGAGGATGAATAAAGATAAAGGGTACTCAAATATTATTTTATTTTTCTTGGAAGTGTTGTATACCATCAAAACTAAGGATCTTTGTATCAAAATATAGCTACAAGGAATAGGCCTTAAGGAGAGCAAACATGAGAACTTTGAAGTAAATTAAATAATAGAGGTGGAAAGATGATGGTATGTGGATTATAAATAGGTGTCCAAGGTATTTAAAGTATCTATACTCCAAGAAGATGACTTGTCACTTCATAACCACTCCTAAAGGGCAATTTCAAAAGTTCAAGGATGAGACATTAAGCCAAATAAAACTCCTACACCACCTTGAGAGGACTATGTTCAAACCAAGTGCAGACATGTTGAAGAGGGATTTTAGGACTATTTCTTGGTAGACTTTTCTTGTTTCTAACTTACTTCATCATGAGATGACACTTGTCATGGGCTTCTCTAATGCCCATCTTCTCTCTCCTCATTCTCTTCTATATTTATGCTTGATTTTGGCATTGTAATGGATCTTTTTGGTGGATATGGCATAGCCATGTCCAAATTAACACTTGTAATTTTCATCCAAAATGAATAAAATTGAGTTATATCCTTTCTTATGCTTGTAATTAGTGTATGTTTCATGTCAGTTGATGAATGTTAATGATGGTGTATATAACCTCCTCTCATTTGTCCTATCTTCATATCTATTTGCAGGTGTTAGCCATCCTTGTAAGTTATGTAGAGTGATTCAAAATATCCTTGTATGGATAAAAATTAGAAGCATTCATTAGTGTCTTTTAGCCCTCTTGATCAGCCCCTTAGTCTATGCATCATGTTATAGCCTCTATGTGAAGCATTCATGTTTGGAGACCTCATTGGAGTTGTGCAACTAAATTCAGCCATAGTTTATATTCTTATTGCATTATAGGTAGGTGGAGGATACAAATTTGGTGCATCACCTCCCTAGTTTATTTTGGTTTTAGTTCTCTTTATCCCTTTTCCTTTGCAAACAATAGGTTTAGTAGTAGTTCTAAGTGATGCATCAAGGAGCTAGACTTATCTAGAGGTTTTCTTCATCTATAAGGTCACCCACAACATTTGAAGAGTCCCCATGCTATCACTTAAGTGAGGAGGCTTGAACATCCTCCTCAAGGGTGCAACTCTTGTTGATAACAAAGTCTTTACAAACTATATAATTACAATCTAGTTTGGTCTTCTCATGAAATTATGAATCATTTATAATTATAAATTGAAATGTTCAGAATATGAAGATGAATGTAATTAAAAGTATGGTAAGTTACGTTAAGTTTCATAAAGATATTTTATTCTAATGTGGACTTAAATAAAATTAGAGTGTCCCAAGAAGTAATGCATTAAAGCAGTATGAATTATGTTATTTTTCTCACTAAACTGCCTTTGCTCCTAGGATAACTTTGAGATAATGATTTTTTAGTCATAAAATGCTATCAACTATTTTATTTTGGTAGGACATAGCAAATGCAAGATGGAATTTTGGGTAGAGCATCAAACACTATAAAGGATTGAAATAAATAGCCATATTTCTCTTAGAACATCTTTTTCTTGTATAATTAAAATTTTATTAATAGCTAAAGGGCAATGTTGAATAAATAATCATCATCAAAAACATCTCCTAACAGGTAGTTTTATCATCAAACTCGGTCCTTGTCCACCAACTTGGATAATGACCAAAGGAAACACATAGTTACAATTATAATTTAGTTCAATGCATAGTTATACATATTAAATAATCTCAATCTAATAAAAGCATTCGATAAATATTAAGTTTAGTTTATTTATTGTTTTGTGTGTAAAAATAATATATGAAGAACATAGAGTTCAAATTATTTTTTATTATTGACTAACATTATGATAATATATTATAATAATATAATGTTAAAACAAGATGTTATGAATTATATGGCAATGACAAGAAGGTATCTAGATTATAATAATTTTGTGTAAGAATAAAATATGAAAAAAAATTGTTAACTAAGAAGTTGTGATATTAAGAAATTAAGGAAGGAATGATAAGAGAGTTGAAGGGGTTTAGAAACAATAAGGGTAAGATTGAAATGGAAATAATGTTAAAGAGTAGACATCCTTTAAAATAAAATGAAAAACTTGTGAAACCATAAGGGATCATGACTTGATCCAAATTTAGAGCTAAGATTCAAGCCTTGCCAAGCAAATGTTTCTACCTATGGAATGCCTTTCTTCTTAATTATTTAACTTGTCTATCTTGAACTTTCACTTTTGACAAGGTTTTTAGAGCAATTATTTTTGACAAACTATAAAAATTATATCTAAAACAAATTAATCACACTTTACCCAAATACAACCATACGACCATAGGTCCTACCCATAGTAGATTTGTATCTTTGTCATGATGGATGGGAAATTGAATGTGATTGTGGATGGTTAGTTAAGTTGCTTGCCCAAAATCATATGGAACCTAGCTTGTGGTAATAAGTGTTAGATTATAGACAAAGGTTAAGCTTACTTTTAGGTCTGTGGATTTATTAGAGATTATTATATTTTAGTCTTTATTTTATTTAACTTTGTCCCCTCAGATGATGAGTGTAATAACTAGTAAGTTGCTAAAGGTTAGATTTGTAAGATAAAGTGATAGCTTAAAATTAGTTGTTTATAAACCCATAACAATTTTTAGGTGTTGATATTACTATATTATGTGGGATGATAAGTATTTTACATATTGGTTGGAATTCAATTAACAATTAATGTTCACTTATGAGGTTAAACACAGAGAACATTAAATACCAAAATATGATATAGCTAGTAGCAATGAAAAATTATAGTGTATTATGATATTCATAATTGTCTTGAGTATATAGATAAGACTAAAACTTAATACTAGACCCACAAGATTGGTAATCTATCACCAATATGTTATGATTATGGGTCAATTAATTTTAAGGCCTTGATATAATGTTTGACACCTTATTTAATATGTATGTCTTTCAAAGAACCAAAAACTAAACTATAACATGAGGGAAGAATGAGGTTAGGTTGATTAACCTAACATATAGTAAACACTAGTTAAGTTGGAACATCCTATTGAGGTGTATAGTGTTAAGCTATAATGAATAGCTTTAGTAAAATAAATGGTAGTCTTTTGTTGTGGAAATCTATCCTAGCTTCATTAGTCATGTTGTATTTACTTTTGAGTAAGCTTAGTACTCAGTTGGCTTTGGATTTCTTTTGTGCAGAAGAGAAAACATAGGTACCAAGCCAATAAACTATATAATAAACTTAGTTTATTATCGTATTTCATTTGTGTTATTATTAAAAATAAATTATCAAAGTGATCGAGCATCATTCACAAAACCTTGTTTTGCATTTGAAAATCATAAGGGTTTAAATTGATAAATGGCAACTGGTCACGTTCATCTAAGAATACCTAATTTTCACATGTATTATATCTTGTGTAAACACAAAAAATATGATTTATTAATTATTTAATGATTTAAGATGTGGACATTAATATTTGGTTTGATAATTAAGTTTTGTGTCTGACTGCTTTGATATTAATCCTTGTATGGTATTTTATGATAATGAACCTCATAAGTGGAATGAGACACTTATGGGGAACATTATCATCCATGCTCTATGATTTGATTGGTTTCATTGTGAATTATTATTTTTTAAAGTCCTAAACTTTTGATCATAGGAAATGCTAATAAACATTTAGATGATTGATGAATTTCAGAAGATAAGCCGTTTCAAATATCATCATTAGGTGATAAATTTAAATGAGTAATGTCAAGACAGGAGTAATTGTTACATCATGTTTTGGTTTGATGAGCCCTTAATAAACTTGAATATTAAATTAGGATATTAATCCCATTTGGGGATAATAACGTCTTAGATAATAGACACTAAACTTGTATGAAACCTTGTTAATGCTAAACTCATTGGATGCCAAAACACATATGGGAACCATAAATATTGTGTAGAAATATGGTTTTGGGTCTCCATATTATTTTTTTGGGTTACGCCTTGGGTTTCAAACATTATTAATGCATAGTACATGTAAACCCTTATTTTAGAATTAGCTTTAGGACCTAAAAAATATGCTTAAATACAGACCACCTTATGATTGATGGGTTAGAAACCTATGAGAGATTTGACTAATCAGAGAATTAGGGTAAAGTTTTCAACCAGGGCATTAATTGTCTACAGATACTTGACATACTCTAGTACTATATTTAGAATTCATATTTCATTATAAACCATATTTTTATGTATTAGTATGCCAAAACATATTACTATGTGGAACAATATGCCAAACTATTTTACTATGTGGAACAGTCTGCCAAACTATTTTACCACATGGAATAGTATGCCAAACTATCTTACTACATGGATTTGTATTCCAAACTATTTTACTATGTGTATTGATATGCCAAACTAATTTAATGTGTGGAGTGGTATGCCAAATTATTTTATTGTGTGGAGCAGTATGCTAAACTATTTATTGTGTGGAGTGGTATGCCAAACTATGTTACTGCATGGAGAAAAATGCCAAATTATTTTACTACACGGAGCAGTATGCTAAACCATTTTACTACATGGATCATTATGACAATCTATTTTACTATGTGGAGTGGTATGCCAAACTATTTTATTGCATGGAACGATATGCCAAACTATTTTACTGGGTGGAGTGGCATGTCAAACTATTTTACTACATGGAGTGGTATGATAAACTATTTTTACCTTTTGGGATTCTTTCTACCTTGTCAATTATTTATATCTAGTACCTTCATGGAAGGGAGAACCACTCTCAGTGGATAAGAGGAGTGTAAGGGATCTAAAAGACTCTATGGTTGGAGGAAAAACCTTTCAATGATGTTCTCCATCTTTTGTTTTTTATCTGGTCTTCAACGACAGTAATAGACTGCAAAACTTTAGTAGATTTCTTTTTCAAGACTTATTCACACATCTTAGACAAACAAATTAGTTAAAGAGTAATGTATTGATTACTTGAGAAGAAGAAATCATGAAATTGTAATAATGTTGTAAACACTTCATTCACTTATTATGTTATGATTATATTTTGTTTGTATGTTTTTCAAAGATGGAATTTGGATTAGAAAAAAATGATTGTTGACTTATATACTTAGATATTGTTGATTTTGTATTTGTAATGAAGAAAGAATGTATCTTTATTCTCTTAATTTAAAATTTTATTTGAATTTTTTTTATGAGCGTAATTTTGTATTATGAAGCTATCATGTTTTGTACACGTCATGATAGAAATACATTGAATTATGACCTATTGCATACATTGATTTTAGTGTTAAGCATGTAATTTGATTTTAGTATGTAACATGTAATAGAGTTTTCCAATGATGGAAATCGAGAGAATGAAGAATTGATTTCATAAATGATCATTGTTTTTATACATGGTAGTACTATGATCATAATTTGATCTTGATCTAGTTTTCACGTTTAATCAGAACTTAGTACACTTGTTAAGTAAAATAAGGAAGGATCAATAAGATATCTTCTAGTATGATTAATATATAAAAATAAAATAAAATCTAGTCCATTGTTCAATACTTGACCAAAGGTTTATTACATTAAATTTCATTTTTAATTCCTTTACATTAAATTAAATTTTTAATTCATTATCCTCTGAAAATAAAATTGATTTTTGTTATTCTATTTAAAGAGTGGATTTGATGACCCAGACACCATTTTTAGCAACCGAAACAAGAGTGATGTTTCTCCATGTAATTGGACAACAATTACATATGATGCAATTAGATAAAAGATTTAAGAAAGTGATATTATCAACATGAACATAATGGGACTATTCCCTAAAATTGTTGGCAAGCATCCTACTCTCAAATATATCTCCCTAGTGGAATATCTACATCAATGTTTGATACCTCATAACTTAGATGTCTGTGAGATATTGGAGTGTCTAGATTAGTCGTAAAACCTTAAAGTCATCTTGCCACTAGATTTTATTTCCAAGTCATGAATTTACAATACCTTAATTTGTCTACCAACAACTTCAGCAACTCAATTCTACAAAGGTTTAGAAATATTCCAATGTTGTAACTTTTGAGTTTCTTTAAAAGATATTTAAAATGGAAAATTTACTTCCCTTTTATCATTACAAGGTGCACTCATCCCAATTTTTAGTTAAATAAGTGATTTAATCTAACTTCCACCTCTACCCACCCCTTAACTTTATTTTCCCTCAAATTTATCAAAGAGACTGTTGAGATACTTGTCTTTTGTTGACACTATTCTTCTCCTTGATAGTAGACTTAAAGAATGCCTATTGAAGAGAGTTGGTGATGATTGGAATGATTTTATAACATTAATTTTGCTATGCCATAATGGGATGGTAAGCAAATTATCTACTACATACTTTTTTTTAATCGAGGGAGAGCACTTCTTGTTCATTTATTTGTTATTAGCAAGGTTTTATATGAGTAAATTTATTCACAAAGATCATGACTTGAAAAAGGTTCTCTAATAACGTTTCTTTTAATCTTGGACTTTAATAATTCCCATTTTAAATATGCATGTTAAACATCTCCAATTCATTTTCCATTTGATTATATTGACTAACAATTTATCAATAGATACAAATGCTCTCCTGTGTAATCTTGAGTTTCAAACGTGTCCACCAAAAATTATTGTCCCTTTTTTAAACACAAAAATTATTATAATATTTCTCGGTTGTAAACATACCAAAGCAAGTAAAATTAATTTTGGAATGCTTGTTTAAATTTAAAACAATGTATAATTTCTCGTCTTGGTTTTATCTTTTGTTTTGCAAAATCTCACAACAAAATAAAGAACACAATCTCATATTACGAAGAGCATATAATATATCTAAAGGTGTTTTAACATTTCAGGACTTAGATTAATGTAAATTCTATGTTGTTAAAGATCCAAGTATAGTTCTAGATCCATACTTTTCAAATCTGAAAGCATACCTTTAGACTTAAGAATTGACATCCCCTTCTCACTCATGTGGCCAAGCCTTGAGTGCCACAATTTAGCATCCACATCTGAAGTAGATAAAACTGAAGGAGATTTGTTAGTAACACAATTACACAAATAGAGAGTACCTTCTCTCTTACCTCTGGCCATAACAAGTGCACCCTTGGTCACCTTCCAAGAATCTGCTGTGAGAGTTACTGTACAACCCTCATCACCTAGCTTACCTGCAGAAATCAAATTTCTCTTCAAACTAGGAACATGCATCACATCTCTCAACACCCATGTGTTGCTATTCTGCATCTTTAGCTGCACTTTACCTTTGCCAGTAATCTTACAGGGCTCATCATCCCCTAAGTACACTATTCCAAAATCTCCATGGATATAGTCACTGAAATATTCTCTGTTAGGGGTAGCATGGAAAGATGCACCAGAATCTAATACCCAAGATTCTATATTATTATGTAGAGAGAAAATTAAAGCATCCTGTGCAATACCTGCAATCTTGGCTTCTTCCTTTCCTTCGTGTTGGTTGTCCTCCTTAGGCTTTGACCAACAATCTCTACTTATGTGCCCCATCTTTCCACAATTCCAGCATTGTGGCTTCCTGCCATTTCTGGATTTAGATCTACCTTTCCCCTTTGACTTGGATCTTGCTCTGCCTTTCTTGCTCTTCTCTTTCTGCCTTCCCCTGCTCTCAAAACTTAAAGCGTTCCCAGATGCCTCTTCTGTGCTTTTCCTGTGTATTTCCTCATTCAAGATAACACTAACAACATCCTCTACTTTCAAAATATTTGATGCAGATGCAGTATTACTTACTGCCATTACTAAGCCATGCCAGCTTTCAGGCAAAGAACATAATATCAAGAGAGATTTTATTTCATCTTCAAATACAATATTGACTGAACTTAACTGATTAACAATACCATGGAAATCATTCAGGTGATTAGAGACAGATCCACCTTCTTGCATATGCAAATTAAATAACTGCTTCATTAAATATACCTTATTTGAAGCTGAGGGTTTTTCATACAAATTTGCTAACGTAGTCATTAACTCTACCGTAGTTTTTGCCTGTGACAAATTAGATATCACAGTGGAGGCCAGACTCAGTCTTATAGACCCAAGAGCCTTTCTGTCAAGAACTTCCCATTCTTCATCCTCCATGTCCTTGGGCTTCTTTGCTATCCCACCTAACGGTAAGTAAAGATCCTTCTGATACAGATAATCCTCTATCTGCATTCTCCAGTGTTGATAGTTCTTGCCATTAAACTTTTCCATTCTCAACTTACTTTCTTCTGCCATTGCTTCTCCCACTCAAATAGAAATCCCTGCAGAAACCCCTGTGAGCAACCTATAATCCAAACACACTACACAGATCTGAACCACCTGTTAGTGACCCTGGGCTCTGATACCACTTGTTGGGGATCAACCAATAATGGATTACACTTGTGAAAGCAATAAACGTGGAAATAAATCAGATAGATAAGTAACTAAAATGATAAATAGCACAGAACAAGATATACAAGAAAACACCCAAAAAACTTGTATTAAAACTCTTTACAATAGGAATACAATTGAAGAAACTTCGTTCTTCCACACCTCTCTCAGATGCACACAAGATCTCTACCTAGATCTCTATTCCTCAAGAGCTCTCTCTCAAGTACAATCAAATCCAACACCCTGGATTGATGCAACTCAGTACTGTCCTTCAAACATTCACAATGTTCTACTCATACTATTCCACACACTAAGCTAAGAAGAT
The DNA here is from genome assembly GCA_037957365.1 of Torreya grandis. Lineage (NCBI taxonomy): Eukaryota > Viridiplantae > Streptophyta > Pinopsida > Cupressales > Taxaceae > Torreya > Torreya grandis. The sequence continues at coordinate 10,465,279 of JARHVA010000024.1, forward strand.
CTTTCCTATATATAGAAATAGGAAACTTGAGCATGCTCTTACAACAAACAGTTAAGCCTCTTCAACAAGGGCTCTAAAAATAATATTGCTAATAATAGAGACGCAAGCTTGAGTCTACAACTCAAACTTATCATGCAAACACTCGCTTCTGTCCTCGGAAATCGCTTTCTGGACACACAGGTAACCGACGTTGGTTCCTGCCTGTTCGCCTATGACCATCGCCGGCCAACCCTACTGCCGACGTCGGTGCCTCTGTAACTGCAACTGACCGACGTCAGTCGCTCCTGACCGACACCGGTGTCTGTGTAGACCCAAACCTGTTTAGTATGCTCCTTGGTGAAGCTTTTAGCTCCACACCCTAACAATGAGGGTCTAGGACTATAAAAGGGATGTCTAGGGAAGCATGTGGCCTGCATGAAGGTTGGATAAGTGTGAAAATAGGCCCTAAGATATGTCTAGGGCTAAACTAGGGATAAGTGGTCTCAAGTAACACTCTTAGCACTTAAGTGTCATTTTTAAGTGATTACATCTGCCCCCCCCACCCATTCTAGAAATGAAATAAAGTGAAATGAATAGGATAAAGGAAAAATAGTCATACATCGACTTAGTTAAGAGATGAAGCCCTTGAATCTGGATCTGAGTATGTGAATCATGCTCCATTATGTGTTTTGTAAGTGAAACATGAATAAATCAATCTTTACTTAAGAGGTATCAAAAGCAAAGAAAAAACTAAGTAAAGAAATAAAACTGAGTAAAAGGATAAGAGAGGAAAGGAATGAATACACCTCACTGGATACGCAAACCAATGCATTAACCTTGTGACAACCTATGTGTGTACATGTCTATAGTGATCATTCAATGAATAGCTTAAACTGAGATGATGTCTTGATCAATACTAATGTGTGGGTGGCTCAAGAACTCAATCTAGTTTTGACTCCATCATTGCTAGCCCCTGCTTAGTGGATCATGACCTGTAAATAGCTTAGATTAGATTGATGGTGTGTTTAACTCTCTCATGTGGGTGGCTAAAGAACTCAAGTAGACTTTGACTCCATCATTACCTACTCATGTGTAATAGATGCATCTAAAACTATAACTATGTGATGTAACTAGACATGTCTAACTAGATATGTCTAACTAGAGATGTCAGCTCTGCAGCCACTCAAGTATATTATTTGGCTCTAGGCCACTCGAGAATGCCAACCATTGTAGATGGAATAAGGCATGAATCTAGTGTGTAACCTAAAACATGGTGTCTGATATATAAAACATAGAGAATGACATGGAGTTTGTCATTCCATTTGATCAAAAAGTGTGTAAATGAGCATACAAAAATAATGTGTCGTGCACGTGCCCCTAAATTTGATATCTAAGCATATGGATTCTGATATGAGTTATAATAATCTCTATTCGAGTACCTAAATTGAAATGAGAATGATCATGCCATGTATGATGCCCCCAATCTGAGTAAACTAATATGAATCTAAGCTAAACTAAGCTAATACTAGTAATCTATAATTGAACATGTGCAAAGCTAGATTGTACATGTACTTTTCTAGCCAATCTATATTTTTTTTAAACTAAGGCTATTAGACAATAGTGCCTTATCTTAGACAGTAGCACCATGTGGCACTAGTGTCCCAATTTGGGTGCTAATGTCCAACTATTCTAATTTATGTGTAACTATAACTGATCTCTATGTTATTATTTCCCACTGTGTTTACCTGAGTTTGATTTCTATAATCTGAGCATGTGTACTAAAATTTATACTAAGTATAATTTGATAGTTTGACCTATGTGACAAATACCTATAAATGCCCCCTCTTTTGAGGGAAGTTGTTGTACCTATGTAATAACTGTCCTCAAAAGAAAAAGCTCTACAAAATGTGTATTAGTCAAAGCATATGATATCTACATAATGAACCAATAGAATGTGCATTCATAACATCAAAATGTAAGGTAATATGAGCATAAACTTATGATGTGTGATGTATGTTATGTCTAACATTCACAAGGTTATCAATATAGATATAACAATGTATATGAATAAAAAATCTGAGTAATAACTAAGTAGCTACCTAGGGGGATGGGGTATGATGTCCATCATAGCACCCAAGTAGGAAGGGGATATGCATGAGTTCCCTCATGGCATCTAAAACGAGAATGTGTGAAAATCAAGAGACAAGTGTCATGGCCATGACACATAAAAAATCATACATACAACACACATGATGCACACAAAGTAGGCAAAGGGGCCATAAAACAAGGGACATGGGAACATGCCACTAAATCTGAGAAATCAAGTCATACAAGGACATGTTCAAATGTCCACATACACAAATAACAAGCGAGTTGGCTTAGAGCCACATAGAAGGACATGTTCAAATGTCTACATACACAATCAAGAAGGCACACACAAGGATATGGACACATTTCCAAATCATACATACAGTGAAAATAAGTGGGGTAGAGCCATAAAGCAATGGCATATTCAAATGACCTCAAATATAAGAAGCATAGAGACACAATCAAGTCTAGATTAGGAAAACTAGAAATTAAAATATGCATACTCATGTAATACAAATATGTGTAAGAGCGAAGATGTACATAGGTTGAGTCTAAAGTAGTAATAGTTGACAAAACAAAATACGAGTAAGTTAGCATGATCAATATCTAGATATAAAAATGTTAAATCTATGATGTAAAGTTTAGAAAGATGTAACCTGATAATAAAAAAATGTGTATAGGGTGCCCCCAAATGGGTGAATGTGTCAAATGAATAACCTGTGTATCTATGTATATGCCCCCAGTGGATAGATAATAGAAAATATGGATCAATGTAGTGGACATGAGTCTTGTAAGTAATATGCAAACACTCGACAAGAACAAGTGAAGCATATATGCATGATAAAATTGACTATACTAAGATAGTTAACATATGTAGTGTCTAGAAAATATAATAAATGTAAACTTGGCAATGTATACAATATAAATTTTATGTATTTGTTGAGTAAATATTTGAATTTTTTTGTGTTTTGGCATATTATATTATTATTGTATTTTCTGGATATAAACTATGTACAAGCAACATGAAAATAAAACTATATACAAGGAACGAGAAATAAGGAAAGTATGTACAACTAGTGAAGAACAATACTAACTGATGAGTCTCATGAGAGACTCACTATCAATGTGGCTTATGTCAAAAAAGAGAATGGTAATCTCTAGTGTAGTGTGATTGTTGTGTTATAGTTGAATGGCATTGCAGTATGAATCTGAGTATTATTCATCATCAGTATCATAATAATCATAATAACCTAGAATGTTAGAGGGAATTGCCTCATACTGTGGAGTTGACCTTTCTAAAATGTGCTTTGGAATATTTATTGTGATTTTGCCCTTTTAAATTGTGCTTATTGTAGGCATATGGTGTTGTGAAGTCTCTTTTGCTAGAAAACCTCTTATGAGAATGCTTGTTGGCTTAGCATGATTTTGAATTTGCATCTGAAGTTCTTAATCTTTATGTAACATTTCTTGTGTATCTTGATATTTTACATTGATAAATTGTATCTTTGAATGATGTGCCTTAAGATGTTCAATAAATCGCAAACCCTTCTAACCAACACTATCAAATGATTTAATAGGATAAGCGATGCCTTGGGCCCACTTACCCAAACCTTAACTATGATAATCAAATTATTGTAGATATTTTTGACCAAACCCATACTACTTTGAAATTTGAGCCTCATTTTGGAGTGGTACATTTGCATATTTTACTTTCTTTCCCTATGCTTGTTATACTATTTCTTGCTCTGATTGTGCTGTGTGAACCTTTTGTTGTTCTAAATTATGCTTTTGTAACATTTTTTGTATTATTTCTAATTTTGACCCTTTTTGAATTTGTAAATGTGCCATTGTATGTTGTTTATATGATGTGTCAATGTTTGAGTCATCTATATCCATTACCTGTTGTATTTTCCTTTTCAATGTTAAACATGAATCGATGTGGTGCCCATGCATTCTATGATATGCACAATAATATCTATATCTCCTTAGTGGATTTAAAGGAGGTAGATTGATCAACTTACCTTTAATAATTTCCATTAACATCTCACCTAAAATCTTATTGGACCCTTGTAAATTTTTTGGGTCACTTATAATAGATGCATTATGTTGTACTTTATGATTTGGATATGAAAGAGTGTTAGGCATAAATTAGGTGTAGATGTATTTACATGATGAACACTAGCATATTTTGAAGAATTTATACATGTAATTTAATTTGCCAATAATGTGACATGTGCACTTAATAAATGATTTTTACTCTATAATTATGATATTAGCCCACTCATACTGATAATTTCATCCTTTAAAGTCTCACAAGTGTAAACCTGAATTGCTTATGATTGAACATGTATGCACGCACCCTGTAGGGGAGAGGTGTGGATAGGCTGAGTATGGGCATTAGTAACAATATAATAGGTTGTTTCATCTTGTGGAGGAGTGATAACATGGACTTGGTTAAAGGTAAATTATTTATCACCCTCATGGAGATGAGGAGGAGAAGGAGATTCTCTCTTAAGTATAAGATATGACATTGAAACTTGAAACATAGTTGTTGGCTTATGTAATAGATCCTTTATGTATGTAAGGATTTGTTTCTTAATTAATTCTGCATAAGAGAACAATAACATGCTAGAGATAGAATGAAATATGGCATACATTTCAATTAATATAAAGCATCATGTATACATGTGTTTATGTCTTTTTTGAGTTCATTTCGAATTAGAGGAAGCAAGCATGTAAATGAAAGTATTAAATTTTTAAATAAAAAGTGGTAAACTTATTTTGTCATGATTATCATGATTATATCAAGGAAAAATTAGAAGATATATGGATCTAAAATCTGAGTGTGGGTCTTAGAAGGTTGGAAACATAAACCCTAGGGTTATCTAGGGTTAGGGTTTGTGCAATATTTGAAGTAAGTTGGGTTCACCAAATATTTTAACCTTGTAGGACTTAAATGAATGTAAATCATATGTTGTTAAAGCACTGAGTCTAGTAAATTAGGGTAAAAATATGCAATAAGTAAATCCATTAATTTGTCATAAAATTGACTAAATTTGACATTTCTAAAAATATTAATAAATAATGTAAGTGAAAACTTAGCTGGAAAACAATTGAGATGTATGATCTAGAAGATGATAAATGAGGTAGAGGTTGGTCTAAGTGTCAAAAAAAGATCCAAGTGTCAAAACCCCTCTTGGATAGTATTGTCTTAATTTGACAGTAGCATCATGTGGTGCTAGTGTCTCTATTTTGGTAGTAGTGTCCTTTGTGAAATAGTATTATGAGATTTTAGGTGCACCTCTGTTTGTGTCTATCAATTTTGTTCCTATACACATGAGTTATAAAACCCTGTAGATGACTTATTTTAAAACCCTAATTCCCCATGTTGCTAGGGCATCTCATTAATACAAGTAGTAAAGTGTGTTGTTAGTGGGGTAGGTTAGACATCCTCAACACCCCATTGTGATGAAAGCTACATACATACCAATATTCTGAAGAGGGATCAAGCTATATGTATTTCTCCCCACCTAATTGCTATTGCAAGTTCAAGTAAAGCTAGTATGATGGTTGACTTGAGTGTTTTGAATATGCTTGAGATTAGAAATTTAAGTAATCTGAGTTTAGGAATGTTGTAGATGGTTGTATACAGAAGTAGGATAGAATAGGGATTGATAACCTTAATTGTGCACAACTTGTTTTGAGTCTATATGTGTAATTTGTATTTCATTTCCATCTAATGGTTAGAGGGCTAAAATTCATGTATACATATTGTTTTGGTGTTTGTGTAGGTGTAAAATAAGGTATAGGCCAACCCTAGGTGGTCTAAGATTTGAAAAGATATTCTTTTGTGGAAAAATAAGAAAGGACAATATCTCCAAAATTGGGACACTAGCACTATGTGGCACTATTGTCTTTATTATGACACCAGTGTCTAGGTGGCATAACCTAAAGCACAAAGGGCCAAAATGTCAAAATAAAGGTTTAAGACTACAAAAGGGATGTCTAGGGATGGTTGTGGACTACACAAAGATAGGATAAGTGTGAAAATAGTCCCTAAGATAGGTCTATGACTAAGCTAGGGATAAGTGGTATCAAGTAACACTCTTAGTGTTATGACCCCAGAAGTTATACTTAGAAAATGCAGTAATTTTTTTTTAAAACAACCTACTTAACATTCATTTCACAAAATAAAATATTACAACATATCTAAACTATAACTTAAAACAATAGTAATTCTAATTCAAATATTGAATACAATATTTATCTTATACAATTCCAAGGAAAGTAAATACAATAGGACATAGCTACGGCTGGTCTCATAATACAACAACTATTTTTTAAAACATAAGTATTACATTTACATTTCCTTTAGGCATACAAACTAATACAATAAATAGATACCAAGCTCTCTGAAGCTCGAGTCGAAACAAATCATGTATCGTTGTTAATCTCAATATAAACTTAAATTGACTCAATAAATAATTGTATCTATTTTCCTAATTTTCAATTAATTTTATGCATGTCTTTAAAGACTCATATTAGTTTGTCTTTTCTCATGGTTAGCACATTAGGATAATTAACTATTTAACTAAAATATATTGAATCATTAATTGCTTCTTATTTTTAAGATAACCATATCTAAAATAATAATATCTATATAGCAATTAATATCTATTTTCTTGATTTAAATTTAAAAAATAAGTCAATTAGAATAAAATAATCTAATGCATATCCACACACACAAATATAATCACAAACAATATTTCTTAATTATGCATTAACATTTTATGCATATAATATTTAAAATTTAATGTGCGTGTATGTAGGGTCATTAGCAATTTTCCTCTATTACTCCCCCAATCATCCCATCTAGCCCATCCTCTCTGATGATGCTCTCCCTCATCAAGCTCTAAGAGTACGATCTATCCTACATCCATCTCGAAATAAGTAGGTAGTTAGTCTGAGCTATCATAAATATCAATCAATGATGTAAAACTAATAGATACATATCCACAATGTACAAAATATAAAATACAATTATCACATCATGTATTATAATCATCAATATCATTGTCCCATTCTAGTATATGTCATAAAGCTCAAATCAAAGCAATAGTAATCAGATATTAACCATACTAATCAATGGATTAAAGTTTTATAAGTCATATGGTGAAATCATGATGTAACACTTAGCACTCGAGTGTTATTTTTAGGTGATTACAAAAGGTTACCATCAAGATTGTGGATTTTATCTTAGCCTCCTTGGAGATTACTAAAGGGTTTCTCAACAAATGGTAATAAATATGGTTTCTCCACATCATTGAGATGAGTATTGTGATTTCAACAATGTCTATTTCATATTAAATTATGGGGAATGATAATTTTGTTCTTTGTTAACTCATGCATGTCAGTAGGATTGTTACTGTTTGATTAACAAACTTGAAACTATAGAATAATTAAGAGGCTAGTTATTTCAAAATTTTAAAAACATGAGAATGCTAAACTATAAAATAAATATCCTAAAATAGTTTTTTTGAATATTTGGGAAAAAATAGAGTCAATTGGCTTTAAAATAACCCATAAAATTCAAAAACATGGTAGAAATAGACCTTTCAACTATCCAATATTGAAGTTTTGATCAACAATGATCATGTCACACAAAATTTAGAGATAAAATTAAATCATTATTAAATGAGTAATAAGGTTTACCAAGAATTCAATGCCTTTTAACAAACCTAAGAGGATCAGATACTTGTATTCATAATAAAATACATTATTTATGAAAAATTGGGTAACAAGAGGATACATGTTCTCCATGGATTTTTGCATGGCCAAAAAAGTGTCAAACCACTTATGTGTTGAATGAGATAATTGTTGTGACCCATACACCCCATTTTAAAAAAATAAAATAGAGACCCATTTGTTCTAAAATTCTTATGTTTGTCCCCATCAAAACATAAATTGAACCTAAAAATAGTTACTAACAATCATTAATTTAGTTTTGGTATTTATTGTTAATTTATTTAACTAACCAAAGTAATCAATTATTTGTCAAGCTTGTATGAAGCATATTACTAACAATCATTATTCATTCACCCAAGTTTCATAGACTATCAAAGACTATTCAAAATATTAATTTTTAGGTATCCAGACTAAAAGAGATCCTGCCATGTGTCATGATTTCATTGCATCCAAAAAAGAATCAATATTTTAAGTCCAATGGTCAAGCAACCAACTAAATACATGAGATCATGCCAAGTGTCACAATCTCATTTGATCATGGCTCTTTAGGGGAAAATAAAATTACAAAGTCAATAAACCACCTAAGTGAGTGAGATCACAATGCTTGTCTCCATATCACTGGACTATGCCTCTCAAGCTAAAATTACAAGTTACAAAGTCTAGAGACCACCTGATTGAGTGAGATCACATCAGTGTCTCCTTCTTCTTAGATCATGCCTCTTTGACCAAAGTACAAATCACAAGATCCAACGACCATATGAGAAAGTGAGATTGATCCATGTGTCACAATCTCAATTGACCATAGGCTTAGAAATAAAGGGACAAAACCATAAAACAGTTAACCAACTGACTAAGTGAGATCACACCACATGTTGATATTTCAATGTATAAAATCTAACATATAAAATATGAGGTACAATCAAGTGATTTAGTGCATAGTTCTATATGGGATACTCTATGCAGTTAGCCACCATGTGTCATAATACATTTCATCCATGTGGTCATTCTAGCAGGTTAGCTACCACATGTCATCATCTCACATGTCCATATATTGATAGACCCAAAGAATCGACAATAGGTGAAAATAAAGTGACTGATTAGGAAGCTACCATGTTTCTTACAATGACACATATAGCAAAGGTAAAAGGCCATAAATCAATGACACCATGACAAGTGTAAAAGAAACAAATAATACTTAAAAGCTAAAATAAGTGACTAAGCAGTTAAAGACAACAACAAAATACCATGTGTCAAGTAAACCTATAAAAATTGACATAATAAAATCAAATTCAAATTTTATGGATGGATGAAAGTGATAATTATTGTACAATTAATTATCACGCATGAATGATTTGAGAAATGAATTCACAAGATAAGTAGATGGACTGTATGTTATGTTTCCAAGTCAAATAAAATCATATTTTCCAATTAATAGTTGTGAACTACTACCCAAAGTTCTATATAAAAATAAAAGCCTTGAATCTCAAAGTTTAACACATGGTTCAAATTATTTAACAATGAAGGTGAAAAATCGATAACCTATTCCTTCAATGTTTTGCTTTGGACCAAACAATATGTTAACGATACATAATTTGAGAAGATTGCTTTACTTTGAGCCTTTAGGCACTTTAAATAAATTTATATATAGGTCAAGGTTGCCCGACCTCAAAAAGATGAAGATGACTTGTCCCTAGATCAAAGGGAATATATAGATGACATGTTAGAAATAAAATCAATTGAACTCCATAAGGAAACAACAAAACCAAAGGTAATCCCTTGTGTTGACCTAATTTTCAATTTGTTTATAGTAGGTGCTTGTAAAAGGGATATTTTTATCCTGTAACTTATGTAGTGGGCTTAGATTTTAAGAAGTTTTATAGGTTTCTACCACCAAACGTCTCATATAACCATACAACTTAGTCAGTAACTATTTTAAGAACAATAACATCAAAAGCACCCTGCTAGAATGGGACCAAAACCCTAATAATTTTTCCATGAAGAAGGTCCCTATTGCCCAATTTAGAAGAGGTTTTATAAATATAATGGCCTTATTGAACAAATTACATGGGGATTCATCCATCACTCATGTACATGAGGTTTAGATCTCATTATTTTAAATAATTTTATAAGGTAAGAGCATTCCCCCATTGGGAGAAATCATAAGCTTCAACCTAAAATACCAAAGAGAATGTATGCATGACCAATTACATGCTAATTTCTTTATGCTTTCATACTTGGTGGATGATATTTATGAAATGGTTACCCCATCCTACATTCTACCGTAGGAGACAAAAGGGACAAAGAGGATATTTGATGATTTTATCCATATTCACATACACAAATATAGGGATCATATGAAAACAATAGTAGACATTTTCTATCCAATGATTTATAGAGCCATAAATGGGCAACCTATGCCTAGGTTATTTGAACAAATTAAAAGATCACTAAGGACACTGGGTGATTATTGGTTTTATCTAGATCACATTATTATCATATTTGATGGCACATTGGTAGTTCCTTTCTTTTGTAAAAGACTCATACCAGATAAATTGGATGAGCAATAGATAACTTACTAGTTATCCAACAATGTGGATGAAAATCTGAGGAAGACCATATTGGCCAAGTATCACAAGACACCCCTCAGCACTGAAAGACAATAGTTCTAAAACTGGGAGTAATTAGTTAAGATTTAAAATCATAGGGGTTCATTCAAGTTTGGATTATTTGAATATAGATGGTGGGATCCCATGAAAGTAATAAAACAACAAATAGAGAAATTCTACAAGAAATTCAATCAAGATTATGGTCACCAAGAGTATGAATGTGACTTAATTTTTTATAACCTTGAGGATGATTCAAAGGTGAATATAAGAATGAGGAAATTTTAGATGCCTATGAGGATAACCTAGATCATCCAAAATGATTCATCTATATCCAGAGAAGTTATAGTCAAGATAAAGTATGAAGAAAAGGATTTTGAACAAGCTAGGTAGACTCAAGCAGAGGAAGAAACTGATGAGTAGTTGAGGGAAAGAATCCTTGAAAATGTTCCAAAGCCAAAGGAGGTGAATCAATAAGTTCTAGACATATGGGAACCTCAAAAAATCACAAATGCATTCACTCCATCGACTACAATAGTATTACCACCTCAGGATCTAACAATAAGTCAATTAGTTCCCTTTTACTCCTCCATTACAAGCAATAACTACTCCATATGTGGTAAATATTATCACTCTAAATTTCACCCTTGAGGATGTTTTTAAATCCTTCCTCATTTAGATGATAACATGAATACACATTTAGGATGTGGATGGTCTAATAGTTGAGGTGAATATCTAGATAGGGCTAGCTCCCTTGATGCTACCACTTGAAATTACTACTAAACATATTGCTTGCATAGAAAATGGAGAGAAGTAACTAAGAAAAAGTAAATGAGAGGTGATGCACCAAATTTAATGACCACTACCACTCATTTTTAGGTGCACAATAAACTATAGGATTGCTTTAAAACCACACTACTCCTAATATGATCCTCTTGTATTCGTATTTCAATATGGAGGTTGTAGATGATGCTTATGGTAAGAGGGATTATCAAGAGGTATAGAACAATACACTAATGAATGTATACCACTCCTTAACCTCTACAAAACTACTTTAAACACACCATGTGACCTGTAAGAGAGACTTTATATTGTATGAAGGTGAATAGACAAGACAACATACCAAGGAGAATTGAATCAACACTTGATAAGATCAACTACCATTATATACATGCTAAAATATAGTCATAATACAAGGTGAAAATCAATTATATATTGTTTCAATGGCTTAAAAAAGGATTAGGGCTTCACCATACTTAAGTGGAGGATCTATTACAAGCCTTTCAAGTCCAAATTTATAGAAAGATGAAGAGAGAGAGGAAGATAGGACATGGAGAGAGTCTTTGATAAATGTCATCCATCATAAATCAGTTACAATGCCAAGTGGAGGGTGAGAGAACAATTTTTTCATCTTTTTTAGCATGTGTTATTTAGATTAATGATGCCTTCATCAAGGTGGTATATCAACTCCTTTTGGCTTTGTGTGACTCTTCATATTCTCCATATGAAACTGACCCCTTCCTGATTTGAGAGCTACAAACTCATGTTTCAACACATGCCCACTTAGCCTTCTTGACATCTTGTTATGCCATTCTTGGTTTCTCAAATGCCTCTTCCATCTTGACAATAGTGAAAATCAGAGTTTAGACTCCTCAATGATTTCTGCCATTAGAAACCTGCAAGTTCATGCCAAAATTGGATTGATCTAAAAGAAAGGTAGTGAGGGTAGATTTATCACTCATGTAGGATATAATATTATTATATCAAGATACTATATCAACTAGTCCACTTCATTAATTCATATCAGAAGACCATGCCATCTATGTATAGCTTGTGGATCTCTTGCAATTAGGCCCTCATAACTTGCAACTAAGAAGACAATCTTCACATGTTTTGGTCTAGTGGCTTGAAGTTTGTTCTCGATACCTCGAAGGTCTTTATAATATATGATTTTAGGGGAATTATACCTCTACCTAGGTCTTTATGGTTTTTTCAAGTGATCAAGAGGCTTTCATTAGTTCAAACCCCTATAAACAAGCCTGAAATTGCCATTTTAAGACCAATTTCATACTTTTTCTCCACACATGTGCCAAATTATTTCTCCAATGTATGATCCTAAGGCTTAAATATGTCATTTAGATCGTTTGAATGCATTTGGAGGGCATTAGAACTATCCAAACCACCATTTTCCTCTATCGAGCTCCTTGAAGGGTAAAATTAGAAGTTTTAGGTGCTTACCTTGTTAACTATTGTTCATAAAGTTGAGGACCTAAAATTATGAACCAATGCCATAAATTTGGATTATGGGAACCTATTAAACATATAAAATAGCTGTTTTCACCCATGCACTTGGTGGACATACTTACAACGTGAAGAAAATGCCTTCTCGGGCTTGGTAAGACTATGTGTGTAAGTCAAAATAGATTTTTGAGAAAAAAAAGTTATTAATATGTTTTGTACTTTCTTTTAAATGCCTATAATAGGTATAAAACACCTCCCTCTAGGTCTCCAAACACTTCTACAATATTTTTTGACTCCTCAAAAGACTTAAAACTTGTCTAGTCCATTCTCAGGGTTTTAAAGTAACTCTACAACTTTGACCCTAAAGGTCTCTTTTGATGGATTGTTTCTCTATTTAAGGTTTTAAATAATTTTAGGAACCTTATTTATGACACCTCAGGCCTTACACAACCTTTATAACTCATGATCAAAACCAAAAATTATACCTTTTCTCATTAATTTGTAGGCAGACATGTAGATTCTCCTCAAGGCCTAACACTCTGTTAGAGCTCAAGAATGGATCATCCTTACATTATTTTATCTATCACAAGGAGTATAATAAAATTATATACTTTATTCATGGTCTCCCACATTTCACCTATATTTCCAAGCATCAATATTCATTCAAACTACCATTTCTCTTCACACTTTCTTCATACAAGCCTGTAGGTGTTTATTTTGACTTTCCAACATTATCATCACCATCTTTGAATTGGTTTATTCCATTTAAGGATATTACAACACCATAAGGGGTATTTAATTGTTTTATGGAATGTCTTTGTGGTTTTTTTCATGATTGTCTTCCTAAATGATGAGCAGACTTCAACACATCTCAAAACATGAACACAGTCTTATAGGTATGCATTCCCTTTCAAGATCGCCCATCCTTGTTCTGAGTTGACTTCACTACCTAATTTTATATTTATTGATATTGGGTGGGGGGGGGGATTAAATATTTCTTACTTTCTTGAATATATCTAATATGGGAGAAATGCACAAGTTTCTATCAAGGGCTCTCATTTTCAATTTTGCTAGCTTGACATAGTTTTCCCATATGAATAAACACCTTATTTTCTTGATAAATGCCACTATGTTATATATTACCAAGAATTTTTATTTATTTACTAAATTTTATATTAATTTACACACATCTATCCATGAATTTCTCAAACTGTATTTCATATATATCATTCTTCAAATCATTGGACATTCTTGCTTGTAGATTGTCTCTTGAAGATTGTCTGCTTGCCTCCTTATAAATATGACCATGGATTGATTTATTACTTGGTATATACCTTCCAGAGATATTATAGGTCATCTTAAAATTATAATAAACCAATCCCACTTTTTTTCTTAAGGATTGGAACATAATAATAAAATTGCTTCTCTAAATCTTTGTAGGCCTAATAGGCTTTCTCTAAGAGACCTTGGCTCAAACTTAATGACTTATCTTTTCTGCAAGGACTTTAGTCACTCTTAAAATATTCCTCCATGTAATTCACACTCAATGTGGAATTTTTTCATCCATGTAAGGATAAAACCTATATCTTTTGATCACATCTAAACTTGTAACTTTGATAGTCAATCTAGCAAGCATACATCAAATTTTGCCTTGTAATCTAGACCTATGTTTTACTTGTTATGAGATTGAGAAATTTGAATGAGATTTTAAAAGTTTTAATATAGTTTTTTATTCTTAAAAACAAACACTTGACTACCTAAAAGAGCATCACACCTTCAAGAACCCTAACAATACTTACAACCATTAGCAAACACTATTTCTTGGCCTTAAATGATTGATCCATGGGTTGCATGCATTAGATTTAATATTGAAGATATTATTATAGGCATAAAGAATGATTCCAACCACCAAGATTTACCCACTAATCTCATAACTACTGGCAAGGAAAGAAAGTTGAGCTATTGGGGTTTATAGGCAGTTTAAGAGCACTAAATATGTTAGTGATGGTTCATAGAGCATAGGCTCTCAAACTCTAAACTCTTGTCATAGAATTGAAATGTATAAGGGAACTTAACATTACCTAAGATAAATTGGTCTAAATCTCCTTCTCTTTCATTAAATAATGTAAAATTATTGGCCTTCTTTTGGCTGCCAAGAAATCAATGAAGAAATGAAGTAGGTTTCTTGCATTGTTTGCCATTCTAAACTCTGTATAAGCTTGATTTGGGTCTGAGGATGATGGAGATCGATTTAAAGAATCTTTGAGACCATCATCAACTTTAAAACCTTCAATTAAACCTCCTCTTAACCTTGTTTGGACTGTATGTTTACTCTCAAGACCTTTCTTCACCATGATCTTCTATTGTAGCTCATTCTAGAGGCCAAATGGAAGTCTTCTTGCCTTGTACAAAGAGAATGTAATGTAAAAAATCATCTTTTTCATATATTCTCCTACCATTCAACATATATTATGTTATTTTTAGACATTAGGATAGTGAATAAGGGAGTTTCAAACTTGATTTTACGTTAGTAATTGGTTAAATGACATTTTGGACTCATGTACGAGAAGAAAGAGTTGAAAAAATATCTTTAATGAGTGTCAAATGCCTTAAGAGGACCTCTTTGAATTCTATCACTTATGATAATAGAGACTGGTGCAATAAAAAGGCTTTGGGAAGGCCTATACTAGGCAAAAGCATTAACCTTAACCTCTCCAAAACCTTATCTTTTGTTAAACCATCATATATTGATAAATTTGCATAATAAGATGACCTATCAAGTGTCCTAGGCTACCCACCCTCACAATACATTTCATGATACCTTTTAAGCACCCTAAGACCACCTAAATAGACCTCATAAGCTACATGACATCATAGGACAAAACATAAGCATAAAAAGACTATCAACAAAGTTAAACAAGCCTAGATAGCAAGTTTTGAAATGTAATGTCCTATGGTAGCCATTTTGGATAACAATAACTTATGTAATAAGATCTCTTCCTCCTTCCTTGAAAATCCTTGTTAGCTCACAACAAGAAGAGACAAAAGAGTTTTTAGATGAACAACAAGAAGAGGAGGATTTAGAGATAAGCTATCGAGGAAACCAAATAGAACCACCATCAAACATATTTCAAAAGGTGCTATTACAAAGCACTTATGGGACTACAAGTTCCACTCCTACCCACACTCAGGACATTGAACCAGGATAAGGTAAATAAGTAGAAAAACCAACTATTAAAATTAATACTATGGTGGGTATATCATCTATTTTAAGGGTCCCACATGTAGTCACTTCAACAACTTCTCCCCAAGGTTTGACATAGGTCACTATTTCCCTTATTTCTGTAGTAGTTCTTCTAATGCTAAAGTTCCTCTAGATTCAACTAGCATGGCATAGACTAGAACTCTTGATTATTTGTATAACATTAGCCCTACCATTAATTATGTCTGTTATAATACTTATATGGATCAATTCATGAAGAGTCTAACCTAGGCTGTTAATACACAACCAACTCTTCTTTCACCTAACCTAGGCATTGCAATCTCTAGTCCACATTTTGAGGATCTTGTGTTACAAACATTTTTTGCCACACAACCCCTATAGGCTCATCTCCTCACCCAATCAGGTGTTTCCATTACACAAGGTCTCCCAATAGACTCATTAATTATTTTAGTCAAGGAGTATCCTAACCTTATTAAATGTCTTTAGGATACTTCCTTAGATAAATATCTCCAAGGAGAGGTTGTTCATTCCACCTTTCCCTTCATTACCTACACATACCCATTATAGTCCTCCATATCCTTCTATACTCATGCCACCTCCACGTAGTTCTTTATCTCCCTCTATTTTCAAGTCTCCACCATAAAGCACTTTACCCACGACCTCTCATACATCTCCCCAAGACTTGCTAGTGAGTTTTGCATGGATACAAAAAATGCAATCAAAGCAGTCAGCTATGTAAGATTAGTGATAACTAAAGAGCCTATATTAACCATAGATTTTGATGCAACATCAAACAAACTCAAAAGGGTGAGGCAAAGGACTATTAAAATTGGTGGTAAACCTACATATTTTGTGAGAGAATAAGAACTCTTCTCATTGACAAATAAGAAGAAACCCAAACTGGGGGATGAAGATGAAATTCAAGAAGACCCCATCTCCATGGTAGATGCTACTGGGGGAGTTTTGAAAAATATGTTTTGTGGTCTCCAACAGACAAAGATAAGACTAGAGGCACAGGGAAACATATATCCTACAAAGGATATAGTAGATAATGTACATAGTTCAGCCAAAACTCTCTATGACATAGTATGCTTCCTTCAATAGTCCAGGGGAGAATCAAAACCATAAAGGAATAATGTGGTAATTTTTTATAAATCTGTAAATAAATTAGATTCCACATTGCATTTCATTAAAAAGGTAACAAGGTAAAAGTAATATCAACACCTTAATTTGCTACAAATTTCAAATATTACTTTGCCTCAGAATTTTGTGACTGGTAAGAGAAATCACCTTATGGAATGACACAATTAGATGCAAGAGCTAGTTGAGAAAATAACAAACTAAGAGCAAAAGGTAGTCTATATTCTAGGAGATATGCACATTAATGGCATATATACACCAATGGGGCAAGTAGTCACCATTTTTTATAGCTTGTTGAGCACTACTACAAATAGCTTCAAAGCAAAGGTCAAGAGCACAATTTTTAAGAACAGTGACCAAGTAATTTAGTTGATTGTTTTTGCCAAGGATAAGGTGGCACAATCAAAAGCCTTAATTACCTCTTTTAGAGTGTCAATGGACTTGCACATAAAATTAATGAACAGGATTACACTTTTTATCAAGCTTCTTATCATCAACTTTGAAGATATTGAACTAGATTTTATAATGTGCATGATTGAGTATGAAAAGATAAATCAACAAGGATGGTCACCACTTAAGTAGGAGCTTCACCTTCATAAGCTCAAGTTTTGATGACCATGTCTCCGTCTCCTTGATATACAATATTCTACACTCCAATAGAGTTGGTGATGGTGACCTTACCTTCTACTACCATTCCTTTCCATGCTCAGTTGAGACCAAATTTAGTTACAATTTCAGTAGTGCCTCCAAGAACTTCAATCATTGAAAAAATGCAAGGATTGTCTATGTCAGTAACCCTTGCTTCTAGTACCTCTATTCTACTAGTTTTAATTATAGTTCAATCCAATTCCAATGTAGTTTCAACTAGCAGGTATCCCCCATATTAAGTAGTTGACTATTAGAGTTCCTTTTTGACTGACCTATTTATGTATTTTTATATGAGTGGAAGAGATAAATAAGACTCTTATTTATATACACTACAAAACATGTAGAGTATGAATGATTAGATTAAGAGATAGTCTTATTTTAGATTTGAAAAGTCTAGACAAGCTTCAAGGATGAGGTGATCCCATCCCAACACTATATATTTTATCATACTTTACATGGTGTTACATTGGATAAAATATCTATTAATAATGACATTGATATATATTGTGGATGTAGACTAGTCTCATTTAATTTATGCTTCTTTACAATCCCTTACTTTACTATGTGATAAGTTAAAAAAATTCTTGCCTATTGTGTGTTACCATTGGCCTTATGTGTGAAACATATGCATGTTATTACTCGTATGACATCATCATGTCATTTTAGTGTGTCCTTTGGCCTTGTGTGTTTGTGTGTAATTCACATGCCCCTTATATGTGGCATGTGGGCCTTATGTGTGACATTTTATTCTAATTATATGACATTGTGTGACATTACTTATTACTATGGTGTCATGAGTCCTATCACACATCACTTATACCTTCTACTTTTAATCTTATGCCATGATACATCTCGTGAATATGTTGTTTGTGTGCCTCAATGCTATATTTATCTAACACATGTTTTTTACACATTTCAATGGTTTATTTAATATTATGATGCAATACAATTTAAATGTTCATATACTAATACATGATTATATCTTTCATGTATTCTAAAAGTTTTATTTTGATATTAATGATTTGCAAGCTACGTCCCTCATCTCAAAAGTAGAGCATCACAATGGGCTTGCCTTGAGAATTTAGGACCCCATAAGCAAAAAAAAAAGAGTTATGACAGTATACAATTTTCAAAATTATAGTATGGCTCAAAAAATTTAGATTATAGGGGCATATGACATGAATGTGCACTCATTCTTACAATTACTTGAGTAAATATTCACATATACTTGATGCATATGCATGGGCATGTTGCAAATTAGTTATAATTACAAGTTACAGGTTTCAAATAATTACAATCTAATGGCATTCTATATCAATTCAATATAGATATAGGGGGCATGATATTCATTCATGTTCATGCTACTACATTACAAATTACAAATTTCACTTTTTCAAAGTTTAAAAGTTTCAAATGTGAAAACGTTTCTGTTGATGCTTTGGATTGCACCCTTTAAAAGAAGGCTTGGCTTCTTTCTTCCACATGACACAATGGAGACATTCCTCTTGCTGTGGGCTTGGCAAATTTGAGGAATGAATCTCTAGATTAATGGCTAGCTCCCCTTGATGCACCTTTGAGGTCCTTAACTGCTACTACTAATAATGGGAGGAGGTGAAAAGAGAAAAGGATGTTACAAAAGCAGAACCTAACTAAAATGGTGATGCACTAAATGATCCGATCTACTCATCTTTTATGAACACTTTACATCAAAAGGAGTGAACAAATACTTCATTTAAACAAAAGACCATACTGCATGAGTGTTTTAACAAGGGGGCTTAATGGAGATACAATGAAGAAGAACCTACCATAGGTGCTCTAGAAGCACACTATCAGATGGTTGCTCCTCTACCTCTATGCTCCAACTCGGGCACTTCCTGTTAACCTGTAAAAGATGGTCTTGGATATAATAGATATGCTGGCATTGACCTATGAAAGCATTAAGATAAAATGACTAAACATAATGACGATACACATGCATATTCAGAAGTCTAACAAATCAGATGGAGGTAAAACATGCTTCTTTTGATTAAAAGGTAAAATTATCAGGGCTTCACCATACACAAGTGAGAGATATATTTTCCGGCTAAGAGGCTATAATATATATAATTTAGAGAAAGACCCTTAGTCTTTTCAAGGAATTAACAACCCATATTGCATTAAACACCTTGGTAAGAGGAATCTGCTCATGTTGCTATCATCTTTCCAAAAATACACCTAGAAGAACCATGATGTATATGTCATAGACATTGACTTTGTTTCTCAAACTGCATTTACTATTCTTGCTAAAGCATGGGTCACTTTATTCTTTGAACGACAAGGCCACCTCCCTTGAAAACTCATGCAACTCTCTACTTACTAATTCTAAACAAAGAAAAATAGGATGCTCCATTGAACGCTTGTACTCCCTTTGATGATTGTTTGGTGGAGACTATTCCATTTTCAAGAAATTACTTCTCTTGTTGATGCCTCTTTTGCCACTTGGGCTGATCTGGTTCTTACCTATGCTTGGTTGGATGTGTCTTTTGAAACATTCTAAGCATTTTCTTATGTGTGCATAGCCTTGTTATGGATTTACTATTTTGCTCTCTCTTTCCTTACTACTTCTTGTCTTTTCCTAGAAATTTGAGCTCTCGAGCTATTCTTTACCTCCTCTTGGCTCGTTTCTTGGCGGGCCACTCAGCCTTCAAATTCTTTCGGGAAAATGTCTGAAGGAATTCCTTCAGACATTTTGTCCAAAGGAAAATTCCTTTAGCTTTTCCTTGATGATTAACCCATCTTCTTAAATTTGATGCTTGTGAGCCTGTCATCATTTAAAAATCAACATCTCTTTTACTACCTTGAATTTGACATTCATGGGCCCATCACCAGATGTTTGAACCTTCAAGAACTAGTTCACCATGTTGAAGTTAACATTCTCAAGCTTGTCATTATCCTTTAGTAATTTCCTCAACTTTTGCAAATAAACTGTTTTGAAGGGAAAGTGACCCTTTGAAAAAAGGAAAAGGTCCCTTTTGATGGCCAAGAGTCCTCCGTAAAGGCACTTACCCTTTAGGTTTCTTTGCCTTTCGAATTTCTTCAGATAAAATGTCTAAAGGAATTCCTTTAGACATTTTGTCCGAAGGAATTCATGACTTTAGTGTCTCGGCTCTCCTTTGGTAATTTTATTTGGACAAAATGTCCGAAGGATTTCCTTCGAACATTTTGTCTGAAGAAATTCACCCCTTGGTTTCTTCATGGATTTTCTTTGGATAAAATGTCCTAAGAAATTCATTATTTGACTTGTCACTTTCTTCGAAGGAAACTTCTCTTTGGGGATTTCTACCTTGATCTCTTACAAATGCACCTTCTGCCCTTCGTAAGGGCACTTTGGGTCCAAAGTTGTCCTTCAAAGCTTGCTTGAACAGTCCCATTTGTTACTTTCCTACCCTCTGCAAGGGAACTTGACTTTTAAAGTTTTGTAAAAGACTTGTACTTATTTATAACTGGCCCATCCTTTTACTGATAAAAGTCTTATTCAAGGTAATTTGGTTGAAATGAAATGAGCCCTATATCAACTCCAAATACTTGCAAGACTCAAATCACTTTATTCTTTATAGAAATAGGCTTGTCACAAAGGGAAACCCAAAATTGTAGTAAGGTGAATTCATCAGAGACTGGCTAACAGGCCTAGCAAGGAAAGAAAGAGGGGACCCTGATTTTTGGCTGACAGGACCAAAATTGGTCAACATATTTGGTGATTCATAGGGGAAGCATGCCTGCTATGCTTAATAAAAATGGTGGCCTATAGGTCCATTGGGTATGCAATTAGGATACAGCTTGAAAGGCTAGTAATAACCTTGAGAAACTTAAGAATCAACATGAATATTTTACCCCAAAAGGTAAAGAAAACACACATAAGGCTAAAAAACTACAAACATGCACAAAAGCACTTAGGGAAAATGAGGGAAATAAATAAAGAAAATATTTACATAACAAGAGAAGGCTTATTGACAATATTTAAGATATATCCCATTAACTGGGATATGTAGTTCTCTACCATCCTACTTGGAGAGTTGGAATGCATTATGTTGCTTACATTGAGTGATGACATATAGACCACTCCACAAGGCATCAAACTTCATGTGCTTTCTAGGTTTAGCTTGATCTTCATCCCATTTCAAGACAATGTTGACTTCTGAGAAGTCTTTTGATGAGGATTTCTTATCAAACTGCTTCTTTTTTATTACTGACAGCTGGTCATGAAAACCATGGCTTGGTCTCTTGCCTCCTAAAGCTCCATTATTTCACAAAATTTGATTTCCATGTTGTTGCTTTCCTTCAATTGTAGCTAGTAGGCAAGATCCAAGGCTGGTAAGTCAAGTGAAATAGGAAGTCCAACTTTCCTTCCATACATAAGTGTGTATGGTGAATTACCAACTGCTCTTTTTGGAGTGACCCTATTTGCCCACAGGGTTGTTTTTAGTTTGGCATGCCAAGTCCTTTGATTCTCTTCCATTTCCCTTCTAATGATCTTGATTAGATTCTTATTGGTGGACTCAACCAACGCATTTCCTTATGGGTAGTAGTTGGAAGAAGTACTAAGATAGATGTCATATCCTAACACCCACTCACTTGTTTTGGTTCCCAAGAAAGCCAATGCGTCATCCAAAATGATGGTAGATGGGACTCCAAATCTTGTCACCAAGCCTTCATAGAAGTCTAGGACTGCACTCTTATTAGCTTCCTTCAAAGCAATAGCTTCTACCCATCTCATGAAATAATATGTAGCAGTCAAGACCCACTTGTGGTTAACACTAGAAGAAGGGTTGATCATCCTTATGAAGTCCAGACCCCATTGCATGAATGACTGTTCCACTTGAATAGGTTTGTAGAGGCATTATATCTAGCCATTATTTTCCATCAAAGAGAGCACATTTTTGGCACTTCCATACCCAAGCATGAGTGTCTCTAAACAAAGTGGGCCAAAAGTAACCAACCCTCATAATCCTTGCAACTATGGGCTTAGGAGCAAAGTGACCACCAGCTGATCCATCATGAAATTTGGATAGTACCTTATTAACCTAATTTGAGCCTATGCACCTCAGGAGTACCCCTACAAAATCTTTTCTAAACAACACTCCATCAACTAAAACATAAGGAAGAGACTGGAGCCTGAAATACCTCCTCTTATTCCTATCAAGGCCCTATGGGCACTCACCAGTTAGAAGGAAATGAACCATGTCCTATGCCTAATTCTCTATGACTACAAGTTCTTCTACTGCAGATTCATCGTGGAGTAGAAAAATGCCCTCCTTTTGCTATTTAAAGTTTGTAGCGAGGTGTTCGCACAGCCCCCTTACCCTTACTAGCTTGGTGGTTTTGATCTCCACATCATATTGCATTACCTTGGTGATCCACCCTGCCCTCTTTTCATTTAAGTCACGACTCAGCAAGAAATCCTTGACACTAGGATGTGGTATTAGATATGAATCTTGTTGTTTGACAACATATGTCTGAATTTATTCAAGCTTCATATAACTTCAGGTGCTTACTTCTCAACATGTGTACCTAACTTCAAAACCTTCTAAACGTTGGCTAAAGAATGCGAGAGGTTGTTCAAGGTTTTCATCATTTGCTTGAAAGAGCATAGCAGAGATTACCTCTTCATTTCCAAACGTGTAAAGGTTGAAATCTTTAGAGAAATCAGGACTGATCAAGGTGGGAGCCTGAGTGATAGCTTGCTTAATCCCTTCAAAACTATCTTTCCTTCATACTGTCCATATAAACATCTCATCCTTCTTCAGCATGGAAGTTATCAACTTAACTATTTTAGAAAAATTAGGGATAAATCTCCTAATAAAATTTATTCTACCAAAGAAGCTTTATAGAACCTTCTTGTGTTTAGGTAAGGATAATGCTAAGATGGTATGTACTCTTTCTGGATCAATGGTCAAGCCATTTTTTGAAATGACATGACCCAGGAGTTTACCTTCATAGATAGTGAACACACATTTCTTTGGGTTGAGATAGATGCCAAACTCTCTACACCTCTCAAAGATTTACCTCAGGTGTTTTAGATGTTGTCCTACATCCTTGGAGAAGACTGTCATGTCATCAAGATAGACCAATACAATATTATTTATTCGACCCTAAAAATCCATATCCATGGCTCACTGGAAGGTAACTCCAATATTTGACAGTTTGAATGCCATCTTCCTGTAGGAAATATTTCCCCACTTGGTCGTGAAGGATGTCTTGTACTGATCATAGTCTTGCACCAAAATTTTATTGTACCTAGAATACCCATCCAAAAGGGAGAAATGTTCATTGCCTATCACCATCTGGAGGATCCGCTTCATACTTGGGAGGGGATAGTGATCTCTTAACAAGACTCTATTGAGGTCTCTAAAATCAACACATAGTCTGATCTCCCCATTCTTCTTCCTAACAGGGATCAGATTGGCCATCCAAAAAGAGTGTTTGATAGGAAAAATGATCTTCGACTCGATCAACTTGGTGAGTTCCTTCCACATGAGAGGCTCAATCTTTGGTTTGATGGACCTTTGTCTTTTTTTGATGTGTTTGACACCTTCTTCTAGCTCAATGGTGTGTTGGGCCAAGCTTCGATCAAAACCCTTCAGGTCATTGTACTCCCAAGCAAAGACATCAGAAAACTCTTAGCATAACAAAATGAAAGAATGCCTTTCATCATTTGTACATACCTTCACAAGTGTAAGCATCCTATCCTTGAATATTTTAAATCTTTCATAATTTTTTTTCTTGGTTGTGATGCTTTCTTTGTCATTTTTGAGTTGGTCATACTCATTAAATATGCTTTCGAGAGTGACTAAACCTTTAGGAAGTTTGTTGTTCTTTAGCTAAACAATCCATCGTACTACTATTGCAGCTTGGATTGATTCTTAGAAGTGAACTCAACCTCCTCTTGTAAGAAGAGTGCTATTTGCTGGTCACTATCAAACACCTGCCAATTGGTGACATTATCAAGTATGGAGGGTCTTATTATCACTTTTAAATGGTGTTGACTGCTATCCTGACTTATTCCCTTGGGAATGTCAAACTGAGCACCAACTGTTGCTAGTCTGTCTGCTTTCTTATTTTGCTCTCTTGGAATGGAAATAATGTTGAAATCAAGGAAAATTTCTATTAGGTCCCACACCCTGTGCTTGTAAGACTTAAGCAAGGAATTCTTGGTCAAGTTTTGACCTCTCACCTGGTTTACAATTAACTCACTATCTCTAAAAATCTGCAATTATTTTATTCCTCTTTTTCTTGCCCACTCTAAACCATGAATGAGAGACTCATATTCTATAATTTTGCAAGTGTAGGAGAATTGGAACTTGAAATTTGAAAAGTATCTTTCCTTTAAGGGTGAAACTAGCATTTATCCACCACCAGCTCCCAACTTGCTTCTTGATCCATCGAAAAAAAGTTGCCACAAACCACAACTCTCTTGGTTTGCCTTCATCAAAATTGGCATGAAAGTGCCTTTTTCATGCATGCAATAAACTCCAAGACCTACCTCTTTGATGAAATTGTATGGGTTATATTCAAAATTGTCATTTCCCCATTCATCTAAGAGCAGGTCAGCAACTCCTTCAAGGGAGGAGGGTGGGGATTGGTCTATTTGGAATTCTTCTTCATCAATAATGGGGTAGTTGACATTTATCACATTGAGTATGGCTCTAGATGATCTCTATGGATGGGCTCTGACTCAGTCTTCACTTTAGTTCCATGTTTGGTCCTAAAAACCATGTAAGACCAATTCATTGCTAAGTACCCACCTATCTTAGACATGAAATCCCTGAATAAGCAAAGAGCGAAGTAAGGGGGAACATCTGCCACTACCACGTCATGGGGAATGGAGAAGGTTAGATAGGCATGAAGCATTAGATTCAAGTATTTTACCACTCCTAATGTTTTGGCTGGTGATCCATCCAATTGCAGAACTCTCTTGGTCATTTCTTCATATTTGAGTCCTAGCTTGTCAGTTATGCATTTGGGCATTACTGAGGTGCTTGCTCCACTATCAATAATGCAATTATGAACCAAAAAAACTCTAATGACCAAGGATAGATAGAAAGGAGGAAAATTTTCATCCTTCTTTGCTTGACCTCCCATGGAAGGAGCCCCATTCATAATCAACACATTATCAGCCTTTGTTGGGATAGCTTATTCACTCAACCCATGCAATTCTTTTTGGAGTATATCCTTTTGTCCTGGCATTGCTAAGGAATCCCATAATGAGATATTCATGTTGTAGCTTCTTAATTTGGTCCACCACATTGATTGGAGGGTTGCCCCATTTTGAATTTTCTTTGAGGGCATTTATAGCTTGAGGTGCAACCCGAGGAGTTGAGGTTACAACCGACTACCTATAATTGGGAAACTTCTGGTTCACTTGTGATGAAAAAGATGTTGTAGATGCTTGAGTAGCTACTTGAGCTTCCTCCATAGCTCTCTTTTTGGACCTGGTATTGGCTGCAACATAATCATCCTAGTTATTCTTACTCCCCACATAATTAACTACATATAATTGTCCTTTTAGGTGGTTCATAAGAGTGGAATCAGACTGAGCTTACATGTTGTCTATCCTAGGTTGTGTTGATGCTTCAAAACTTGGGAATTGGGTTGTTTGATTGCCTTTCATATTCATACATTGATTTGGCAACTCATTAGTATAAGCAACCTATTCTTGACCATACCCTAGGGGTGGGCAATTAAGTTGTTCGTATACCAATTTATTTTGAGTGAGAACAAGAGCTTTGGACGATGAAGGGGCACTTGGATTATAACATTGATAAGGTCTGACTTGGATAATCTGACCCTATCCTTCATTATAATTTTGGAAAGGAGGTTTATGTATTTGTTCAAACTACTGGTATCCTTGATTTGGCAGATAACTTTGAGCTTGTTGTCTCTTGAGAGCCATTAATTCATTGGTAACACTTTATAACAAAATCTTAACTTCATGGAGGTCATTTGGTAAGGTAGCAATTGGCTTTTATACACTAGGTAGAGGAGTTAAAGTGGGTGCAACAATCTGAACTGAGGGTTACAATTCAAGAAAGAGTGGCATATGAGGTCTAAGAGTTATCTTTTCTGCTTGTACCAAACAATTTTTGGTGGCTATAGCTATTTCATCGGCAGTGGGTAACACTTGTCCTCCCATGGACTGTATCATGACAGTAATGCCACTTTTCAAAGCCTTTAAGTAGTAAAGAAAAGCATAACTTAGGGTCAACCTCACTAAAATGAGGATTTTGTCCCAAGTCTTTTGGAACCTAGTATTAAAATACTACATAAATTCATGCAGAGCTCTTTTCATAGTGGTCAATTGCTTAGCTAGAGAGAGATGGTCACTCTTCTCTCCAAATCTATTTGTCAAGAGGGTGCCTAATTCATTCCATGAGCCAATTGAATTCATAGGCAAGGTCCCATACAAATCTGAAACTTTACCTTTAAAAGATAATGCCAGTAACCTGATGGCTATGTTCTCTTCGATGACATTATGAATGTTGCAGAGGTTGGCTATATTTTTTATATGCTCAATAGCAGTAATCAACCCCTCTCCATTAAAAGGAGGAACACTCTTAGGGGTTGTCCCTGGGATTGGGTCATATTGTAGAAGGTTTAAAGGGCTCTAACCATTGAAGGCTACAAAAGGTAAAGCCATGGCAATGATAGGGTTCAACCTAGGTCTCCTCATGTAGGTATATTTTATGGCAGGTCTGGGAAATTGATTTGATGTGTAAGGATGAGTCTGTACAAAACTTAGCCGCTTTGCTGAGTTTAAAGGTAGCTCAATGAATTTGAAAGAAACACCCTTGGAAGAAGATCTTGTGGTGACCTTAGGCATGGGATGCCAGGTTGATCTCTGACTAGAGACTGAGTTCTTAAAAATGAAGTCGCCAGATGTTGGGTTAGTTTGTTCACTCTTGCAGTAACAGGACCAACACCAATCCATAAACTTCCCAGAGCATAAAAAATGTTCCCACCGGGCATGTCAAAAATTATTGATGCTATGGATTGCACCCTTTAAAAGAAAGTTCAACTTCTTTCTTCCACACGGCATAATGGAGACATTCCTCTTGCTGTGGGCTTGGCAAATTTGAGGAATGAATCTATGGATTAAGGGCTACCTCCCCTTGATGCAACTTTGAGGTCCTTAATTACTACTGCTAATAATGGGGGGGGGGGTGAAAAGAGAAAAGGATGTTATAAAAGTAAAACCTAACTAAAATGGTGTTGCACCAAATGATTTGATATACTCATCTTTTATCAACACTTTACATCAAAAGGAGCGAATAAACACTTCATTTGAACAAAAAACCAGACTGCATGAGTGTTTTAACAAGGGGGCTTAATGGAGATACAATGAATAAGAACCTACCATAGGTGCTCTAGAAGCACACTGTCAGATGGTTGCTCCTCTGCCTCTATACTCCAACCTGAGCACTTCCTGTTAACCTACAAAAGATGGTCTTGGATATACTAGATATGAGGGCATCAACCTATGAAAGCATTAAGATAGAATGACTAAACATAATGACGATACACATGCATATTTAGAAGTATAACAAATCAGATGGAGGTAAAACACGCTTCTTTTAATTAAAAGGTAAAATTGCAGGGCTTCACCATACACAAGTGAGAGATATATGTTCCAGCTGAGAGGTTACATTATATAGAATTTAGAGAAAGACCCTTAGTCTTTTCAAGGAACTGGTGACCCATATTGCATTAAACACCTTGGTAAGAGGAATCTGCTCATGTTGTTGTCATCTTTCCATAAATATGCCTAGAAGAACCATGTTGTATATGTCACAAACATTGACTTTGTTACTCAAACTATGTTTAATGTTCCTACTAAAGCATGGGTCACTTTATTCTTTAAATGACAAGGCTACCTCCCTTGAAAACTCAGGCAACTCTCTGCTTATTAATTCTAAACAAAGAAAAATAGGCTGCTCTATTGAATGCTCACACTCCATTTAATGGATATTTGGTGGAGACTATTCCATCTGCAAGCAATTACTTCTCCTACCAATGCCTCTTTTGCCACCTAGGTTGATTTGGTTCATGCCTGTACTTGGTTGGATGTGTCTTCTAGAACATTCTAAGCATTATCTTATGTGTGCGTAGATTTGTTCTAGATTTACTATTTTTCTCTCTTTCCTTACTACTTCTTGTCTTTTCCTGGCAATTTGAGCTCTCAGGGTATTCTTTGCCTCCTCTTGCCTCCTTTCTTGGTGGGTCACTCAGCCTTCAAATTCCTTCAAGAAAAATGTCTGAAGGAATTCCTTTAGACATTTTATCCAAAGGAAAAGTCCTTTAGCTTTTCCCCAATGATTAACCCATCTTCTTGAATTTGATGCTCGTGGGCCCGTTATCATTTGAAAATCAATGTCTCTTTTACTACCTTGAATTTGACATTCATGGGCCTGTCACCAGACGTTTGAACCTTCAACGACTAGTTCACCATGTTGAAGTTGACATTCTCGTGCCCGTCATTATCTTTTAGCAATTTCCTCAGCTTTTGCAAATGAACTTTTCCAAAGGGAAAGTGACCATTCAGAAAAAGCAAAAGGTCCTTTTTGATGGCCAAGAGTCCTCCATAAAGGCACTTACCCTTTGGGTTTCTTTGCCTTCTAAATGTATTCAGACAAAATGTCTGAAGGAATTCTTTCAAACATTTTGTCCAAAGGAATTCGTGCCTTCAGTGTCTATGCTTTCCTTTGGTAATTTTATTTGAACAAAATATTCGAAGGAATTCCTTTAGACATTTTGTCCAAATAAATTTTCCCCTTGGTTTCTTCATGGATTTTCTTCAGAAAAAATGTCTGAAGAAATTCATTGTTTGACTTGTCACTTTCTCTGAAGGAAACTTCCAATTCGGGCTTTCTACCTTGATCTCTTGCAAATGCACCTTCTGCCCTCTGCAAGGGCACTTTGGGTCCAAATTTGTCCTTCAGAGCTTGCTTGAATGGTCCCATCTATTACTTTCTTGCCCTCTGCAAGGGCACTTGACCTTCAGAGTTTTGTAAAAGACTTGTACTTCTTTGAAACTGGCCCATCCTTTTGCAGATAAAAGGCTTGTCTAAGGTAATTTGCTTGAAACAAAATGAGCCCCATATCAACTTGAAATACCTGTAAGACTCAAATCACTTGATTATTTATAGAAACATGCATATCACAAAGGGAAAACCCTAAATTGTAGTAAGGTGAATTCATCAGAGACTGGCTAATAGGCCTAGCAAGGAAAGAAAGAGGGGAGCTCGATTTTTGGCCTGTAAGACCAAAATTGGTCAATAGTTTCAATAAAATCTAGATCTATCTGCAGCAATATGATTTGTCTCATTTTTTAAGTGGGACATGTTAGAGTCTAGTGACACTCAACATCTATGGTTTCACTATAGTGAGCCACATTTGGTGGTTTTACCCCTTCTTCTACTAAAATTATTCTATAGATTACTTTACACATTCATATGAGAGTTGGAGCATACAATCTTTCCAACTCAAGGGCTTTCACTAATTTTCATAATTGAGATTTGATCAATCTCAATTCACTACAGGTTTAACATTTTTCTGAATGCCACAACAAGGGGGCATATACTTCTCCACTTTTAAGTTGCATGACAATAGATTGCATACTCTTTCAGGTGTATTTTTTCTTTACTCTTTTTTCAAATGTTAGATTTCAAGTTTCAGATTTTCAATTTTTAAATATGGACAATAACTACTTTCAGTGGTATTGTTGTAAGTTTTTGCATTGTGACACCTTACACAATCAAGCTTCACATTAGAATAAAAAGTGTGTACACATACATAAGTTTGCATCTCCTATACTCTATTAATTCCATTCCATTGCATCACTAGAATAAGGGGGAGGGGAATATAGATAATCAATTTTAACCATTAAATGCTTGACAATTTTTAATCTTAACATCCTTACCTTGACATATTTTCCATTATGTTAGCTTGCAAACTCTATGAGAACCTTAACTATGCTAGTCACTGTCTTGTAACTACTGAAAACATCATTCATACATCACTAATATTCTTACTGATTCTTGTCAGCCAAGTTCCAACATTCTCTAGCCTTCTGGGATAAGACCACATTAGGTAATATGGGGCCACAACCTAACCTTATCCACTAGTGTGGCCTTGTCTCACATGCTCTAATGATTACTTTTCAAGAGACATTTCATGTCTACCCTCTTGCGCTTTTATCAAAGTTCAATTACCAAAAATATTTCAAATCTACCACTATATAAAAATATTAAGGCCTTTCAAAACACTAATTAACTTGTAAATTTTACAAAATCACTCTCTATATACGTTATTGCACTTTGAAAAAAAATAGCGCCATTCTTCCCAACTAAAGTTTTGATTTATTCCAGTATTCATAGGCCAAGCTTGAAGCTATTTTATTGTAGGTTACATTCATTATTAATCATCAAAGTCAATTTACTAATTGTATACAAATAGTGCAAGTTTCAAAATTCTCACACTCACTCTAGGAGGGAGAACTACATTAGCCTGAGGCCCTTTTGGAATATGTAGGTAGCAATCAAATTATGTGGGTTTTTTTAAGGATAGTTTAGCTATTCTGGTGCAAGCACAGGAAAGGGGATCCACGTAAGGATCACCTTTATCCCTGCATTGATTTGGTTTAACACTCAAAATCTCCCATGGACAAACTTCAAACACATTGCTTAGACTTGACACACTTTATGCATTGGCTTCATCAAACTATTAAAAATATTGAATGCACACTCTCACTCACACTCTCACATATGCCTATATAGTCTTTTTCAAACAAGAGTAACGTGCATACATAGTATCTCATGGACTGGTTACTCTCACACTCTCCCTTCTCTCCTCTTGGAGTTCCCTTCTCACTAACTTGGAGCTCTCTTAAATGATGTAATTCATCCATCTTTCTAATTCAAATATTTCTTTATATTTTAATACCATCTACAATGTCTCTTTACCTTCCTTAATGCCTTATAAATTCTCAAGATCCAATCGATTTCATTATAAGTCGTTACTTTTGTGTTAACTCCATGAATGGTGAAACGGTCATTGCAAGCATGGAAAACCCACCACTAAGTTGTAAAATTTCCACTAACATTTTCAAAACCACCAAATTCTAGAGGCCATACTTTTGTGTATAGACTTGAATTGAGATTATTTTTTGTTTTGAAATTTTACAAATTTTCAAGGGGAATACAAATTTGTAGTCAAAATTAGGTTTATAGAAGTTATTGATTCCATTTTTTCCTTTTCCCCACAACCTATCCAATTTAGCCCTTCAATGCACATAGTGACATCCTAGATTGTATTGATAGTTGAGAAACTCAACCAACTTGCTTGTGACCATGTAGCTATCTAAAATTGATCCTTCTCTAATGTGCTTGATGTTATTAAAGTGTAGGAGTAATGATATTCCCTTGGAATATCTTCACCATGCAAAAAATGGAAAACATACAAACAAGACTACACGAACACATACCACTCTATTTTTGGTTGACGTAAGATTGCACCAACCTTTGGATGCTCCTACATCAGACACCTAAAGTTTTTTAAATGTTATCTCCTACTCCCATGTATGTTATACGTGGTAAAACTAATCTTTTGACCATGATAATTAATGGCCATGGCGTCCCCTTCCAACACACCAAATACTTTGGTTGATTGTCATGTTGTTTCTTCCACTTCCATCTTCCTCTTATTGGCTTCAAATCTGCCCCTTTTTCTCTTTTCTACTCTTTCTTTCCATCTTTGTGGGATTATACCCATAATTAACCATCATCCTCCACCAAAGGTTTATCTCCTCCACTCTCCATCTTCTGGTGGGCTGAAACCCACCTTTGTCAGACCACCTCTACAAAGATACTTTTTATTGTATTATAATTTCTCTTGTGGGCTTGTACCCACTACCATCCAACTACCTCTAATTAGCTCTCTCATCATCCTCTTCATCTTCTTCACGATGTGTTTCTAATGCTTGTAAAAACATCTTCTCAATCACATAATATTTCATATGTATCTCTATTGTAACCTCATACTCTTCATCATATGTTTGGGTTGATAACAAAATTAGATGCTCCATATCATCCTTGTATTCTTTCACTCTCATCCTATTTATATCAGCTTTAGGTTGATTGTTATCTCCTTCCTTCTCCACTTTCATGCCATGTGCAAAGAACCTTATACTCTCCTTGTCCATATGATAACATTTAATACATTGAATCATATGAGTCTCTTCTCTAATACCTATGTGGGATGTTCTCTCATGTGCAACATCAATTTTTTCCTTCATTTATATTGGTAGAATCAATTCCACAATCTCAATCTCCTTGATTTCCTCTATGCTACATCCCTGACATTCTTCATCTCTCCTTATCTAAATGATCATTAGACCAACCTCTATCTCCAAGTTCTTAACTTCTCCATCCACTAATTTTCTCTATATCTATCTCTCAAGATGAAATTTTGATGCATATCCTTCTCTATCAATTTTTGTTCTATTGAGAAGGTCCTCTTCTTCTTGCCAATTTATTTCACTTGTTCTTATGAGATTTATCTCACTCGCCTCTAGCTACTGCAAATGAAATCCATATTGTATGTTCTCTTGAGAAAATTCTTCTATCATCACTTTCTCACCATCTCTTGTATCCATGACTTGAAGATAATCCTCTTTTATTGATATATCCTTACCAACCAACTCTTCAACCACTATTGCCATATTATCCTCTTGTTCCACTTCTTCACTTTACTTCTCATAAAAATGAGCATGTTAGAGTAGAACACACTTTGTCCTTTTCTTTGCCATCTTTTCCATTATTGGACCTACACATTGAACAAACACGTTAATGGGATCAAGAGTTCCCACAATCACTTCTTCAACCTCTTCATCATGCCTTATAGACACATTTTCCAACTCTTCTTCTTTTCTTGCATTCCCAACATAACTTGTCCTCACATTATGGAATAACAAAGGTCCATTTGTAACAACCAATATGGATTTCCCATGCTCATTCTTCTTTCTAATTACTGCTTATTCACATGGTTGGATTTCAAACATACCATCCTTGTGTGCATTAACTTGAACTTCATCTATCTCCATTTCCTCCTTTGTGGAAACCTATAACTCCTCATGGTTGCTCCATTATTTCACCTCTATTGCTTCTTTAAAATAAACATGTAGTTTTCCTTGGTTTTCCTCAACCCTTCTACCCTTCAAAAGAGAAAAGACAAATGCATTGTCTTCATTCACTAAAAATAATATTACCTCTTCCCACTTATGGGATATCATAAACTCCTTCCTATCATCAAATAATGGGTCTCCTTATTCTAGTTCAACAAATATCACATCCATATCCTCTTTCATGAGGATTATTTTCTATGCAGTCTTCTCACAACTTTAATCATCCTTGTCATTTTTAAAATCATATCTAGGCTTTTCACATGGAAACATCACTTTCTTGTTGTCTTTTAAGACAACCTATTTATCCTCATTCATATCCTTCTCATTGTTACTACTTGGAATAGCTTCGAGATACTCACATGGAAACTTACCTCTCATATTGCATTTGATGGAAATAGTCTTCTTCATATCTTCTCTCTCAAGCCTGAAGACATGAAGCTTCTTCAACAAATCTACTTGCATTCATGGGTGCATAACATGACCCATCAACTTGGAAACCATATGTTATCATCTCTTTACCTTCTTCTTTCCTTTTTCTTGTCTCCTTTCTTGGAGAACTCTCCAATACTTAGTTGCAACTCTACATAGTTTCTTACTTGTAATCTTTACCCTCATAGGGTATTCAATATTATCCTCTTCAAATAATATCTCTAACTCCACTATCCAATTCATGAGCTCATTTGGGCTCTCTTTACCACAAAATAGAACAATGTTGCTAGTGGGCTTACCTTTTTATTTTATCTTGACCTCCGTTGGTATCTTTTCTCTTCGAGATGGTCCTCTCTCCAAGATATCCAAATTTTCTTCTAAGCATAACAACATCTCCAACATTTCTTCTTCTTCACTTATAGTTGCAGCATCTTCACTTTGTACATCTTCCATCATGTCCAATATTGAATTGATTCCATTCAACATTTCAACTAAGTCTTATACATATGGTTCTCTTCTTCCTTTGTATGTCATATCTTCTTCAACAAGAAATATTCTCTTTTATAGACTGCAATGCATTCAAACAATAACCTCTCACACTTCCTCTT
The DNA here is from genome assembly GCA_037957365.1 of Torreya grandis. Classification (NCBI taxonomy): domain Eukaryota; kingdom Viridiplantae; phylum Streptophyta; class Pinopsida; order Cupressales; family Taxaceae; genus Torreya; species Torreya grandis. The sequence continues at coordinate 10,500,196 of JARHVA010000024.1, forward strand.
AGCTTGCAAGACTTCTCACACACTTGCAACAAACTTATCCTCTCTCCTATCCAAGCTCATTTTTCACAACTTGAAACTAACATAAGTAGACTTCTCTTACATAACCTATAATTGACTCATACAAGATCCTTACAAACTCAACCTAGTAAAGAAATGCCTTGCTTTAATACCAATTGGTGCAAGCACAAGAGAGGGGGTCCATTTAAGGATTGCCTTTATCTTTGTGATGCTTGGGTTTAACTCTCAAAATCTCCCATGGACACACTTCAAGCACATTATTTAGACTTGACACACTTTCTTCATTAGCATCATCAAACTATTACAGATATTGAATGCACACTCTCACTCATACTCTCACACATGCCTATATAGGCTTATTCAAACATGAAGAACATGCATACACAATCTCTCATGGACTGGGTACTTTCACACTCTCCCTTATCTCCTCTTGGAGTTCTCTTCTCACTAAGTTGGAGCTCTCTTGAGTGATGTAACTCACCTCTCTTTCCAAGTTTGATATTTCTTGACATTTTTCTACCTTATACAATGCCTCTTTACCTTTTTTGATGCCTTAGAAATGCTTAGGATCCAACCATTTTTCATTCAGGGCCATTATTTTTGTTTTAACTTCATGCATGGTGAAACCACTACTATATGTATAAAAAACCACCACTAAATTACAAAACCATCACTAAGCTAAAAAATGGTCTTTGATTTTTTCAAAATTTCGTTATGTGTAGACCCATGGTTTCATCACTATGAAAAATGCCAACTTTTGGAGATCATAAATTTTACATACAGACTCATATTGAGATGATTTTAGTTTTAAAATTACACAAATTTTTAAAGGCAATCCAAATATGCAATCATATTTAGGTTTAGTGAAGTTATTGATGCCTCTTTTTCTTTTTCTTTTTCTTTGCAACCTATCTATTTTAGGCCTTTGACACATGTAGTGACATCTTGAATTGTACTGATGGTTGAGAAACTCATCCAACTTGCTTGAAACCATGTAGCTGTTTGATATTGATCTTTCTCTAAAGTGGTTTGTGTTATTGAAGTGTTGGAGTAATAATATTCCCTTGGATCAATTTCACCATTCCAAAAATGACAAGCACACAAATAAGACCACACAAACACAAGACACTCTATTTTTGGTTGATGCAAGATTGCACCAACCCTTGGATGGTTCTGAATTATATTCCCCTAACTTGATTCCCACCTTTGCATTTGATGTCTATTTGGTTTATGTGCAATAAATGAGGTTTCAAATTTGGAGGTACTTATGCATGATAACTCAACACTTGCATACAATAAGCAAACCACCTTTGATAGGTACAAGTACTCGAGCAGGAAAATCATCTGCATAGTTAACTCAAACATGAATGATGTTAAATAAACAAGGCCAAAGTGAGCCTTGTCTGCCTTAACACAACCCTATCCTAGTGCATTAAAAGATTCTATTTTCAAGTGTAACACACTTCAGATATCCTTCTAGCTAGTTCCACATCATCAATCTACCTGCACAATCACCACACGTGAGATTTGAGCTAGTTTTACATATTATATTGAAAGTTACTATTTACAACTCATTTCAGTTTCTGTAATTTTTTATAATTTACATTCAGATTCTATATTTTGAATACTATTTCAATGGTTTAGTGATTATTACATTTAATTTAAAAATCAAAATAAAAACCATTAAACACTAAGAAATAAAAAATGAGCACTACAACTCAAATCATAAAAGATAAAATAATAAAGCATATATATGTATTTATAGAAATTCCACAATTACAAAAATAATTTGGAAATTATAAATCATGCTAAAGTAAGACATATAACATAATTTTCTATCATTATAATTTAGGAATGCAAAATTTGACAAAACACTAAATGTAGCATTCTATTTCTAGATGGAAAAAATAACGGTGACCTTAAAAACACAAATGTTTTTCCTTTCCCGTGACTTTCCCATACAAACCATTGTTTTTTTAATCATAATTCCTCCTCACAAGATACCTCAACCTACTCCAACATAAACCTAAACATTATAAAAAAACATGTACAAAATGTATGTGAGCAAAAAAATCACTATTATTTAGGTAATATTTACAAAAGTTTATGCATTGGAGCCTCTATTTGCCTCACCATGACATGCATGATTTTGAACTTTTATTTCCACAACATAATGGGAAATTTACTTTTTTTATTCTCACTACGATGTTGAACTTTCAGCACTTGGGCTTTGGGTGCATATTGCCTTTTACTTAACATCACAACATTGCTAGTGTATATTACCTTTACTTTGATAATTTGTTCAATGAGGGGCATTACTTTGTCATGTAGTTTGATAAACTTCCAATCATTGTCATTATAGTCACCATTCATTTGTTTGAAAATTAGTTGAGAATTAGTTTCCACCCCTACCACAACAACCCCACATGCAAACACTACACCCAGACCATCAATAAATGCTTTACAAAATGTGTCATTGAATTTGCTCTCATCTCTTAATTCGTTTGATTTAAATTGTATTCCATTGCTACGAGGACCATAAAAACATGTGTACTTGAATTCATCATTGTCTGGAAGGGAAGAAAACACAATTCACAACAAGTATTTTGTGTCCATACTAGATCTTATAAATACATAATAAATCCTCCCATCAATTCACCTATTATGGAATTCACACTTACAATAAACATAAAATTGAAAATGTACACCTATAAAAATTTAAAAGTGTTTGAAACATACTCCCAAGTAACCTAAAAGTGACCTAAAGTGACACAATCATGTTGTATTGTTACTAAATGCCTAAGGAGACACAATATTCTAGTATTAATGTACATAGTCAAGCCCTATTATTATTAAATACCTAAAGAGATACATGAGACTATAACATGTGAACCATTGTTGATCAATGACTATTATTTGCTAGCCATAATCAACAAATAAGATGTTTGTAATAATCCAACACGAGATTGGTAGTCACTACTTGTCGGTGACTATTATTCATTGGTCGACACTGATGACTATTATTCACTTTCTAACACTAGAATACTCACTAATATCTAGTATTAACCAAACAACCACAAAAAAAACCCAAATAACATTCTAATTTTTTTTCAAATTTCAATTTCACCAATAAACACATTTTTGAAAAATTATTTATCTAAATTTCTAATCACATGTACATACATTTGTTAATTTCTCTAAAATATAAATGTTTGAGTACTAAATTCTATGGTTTTCCTTTGAAATTGCATATAGTTAGATAATTGTAAAAATTCTTATAATTTTCTTACTATTTTTTGCTAAGGAAACATAAGGTATTTGTAGTCATTGCCAAATAATGACTATTATTCGCTAGTTGGCACAGACAAATTCACTAATGTTATCTAATATTAACCAAAAACTACACAAACATGATCCAAACATATTGTACCTCATTTATAATAAAAAGGAGAGGGGAGAGGTGGAGGAGAGGGGTCCAAAATAGGTGAAGGTAAGTTTTTATTTATCTTAACAAACACTATTTACCAATAACACAAAATATAGAGTTGAAGCCATGTTTGAGTAACCATTATAAGTAAAAACAAAATGATGAATACACAAAAAATCAAATCTTAAATTGAAATGCCATCAAAATGACTTCAGGAAAACACATTGAATTATGTTGTCAAAACTCTTGCCATGTTTCGAATCTAGTACTTTGTGCAAACCCACCAATCAAAAATATTCAGGGATATGTAAAACCATCCTCTCAAACTAAAAAACTATTGTTGAGCCAAATGTTAATCTATCAAATTGAGCTCTTCTTCACACTTTCCCTCGCACTCTACTTGATGATCATCTTGCACTTTGCCTATATTCTCTTGTAACCATGTCGTATATCTTCTCATCATACCCAACTCTAAACAAATGGGGGAAATTTGGGAAAAATGAAACTAGGTTTAAATATACTTGCAAATATGTGTATATGACAGGCACCCCTACTCATGCCTAGCCTTGGGTCCAACCCCCTTGGTACCTATCGCTTCAAAAAATATTTAAAAAACTCGTAAGCCTTAAATATAGGTCCCATTATATAGATCTTGATTTTAGGGGATTAAAATCCTCCCAATATGTGTGTGGTATTCTACCACTCCTTTAATGAATCCCCTCATGGTTAGTAATATATGGGATAATTGGGCTATAACCATTATGAAAACTTGATATTTCTTCTTCTATCAAGGACACATTATTTCATTGGCTAGATTAACCTTTTGCCTCTAGTCTTCTTAAAGAGTTATGGCTTCGTGGTTTATATTTCATCTAGCAGCTAATATGGAATGAAGGAATTGGAGATCATTTTGCCAAAAAGAACAATCAAGCTAGCTAAATGGAAGAAGATTGCATGACTTAGATCTCCGATCTTGTATTCTTTCAATGACATAAATGCTTGGAAATGATCAAACCATTCTTCAAGTTTGGTCTTATGAGTTGTATACAGATTGCTCCTTTATAATCTTAGTTTAATTAATGATACATCTCTAATGAATTGAGGATTCACTTATAACTCGAGTATGTATTCATACTTCAATGGAGTTTGTCATTGTAACCCTTGAATATTTGGTTTTGGTGTGGCTATTTGTAAAATTCTTACAAAATAATACAATTTATATTTAGTTAGGCTACATGGTTTTTTTCAAACAATATAATAGAGATATTTTTAATATATCAAGGTCTTTAGTTGCTTCATAATTAATATCAAGTTATATGTATCTTTTTAGATTCAAAGGTGACAATTGATAAAATTATTAACAATACTCTTCTATCAAGAAAGTCTAAGTCGTTAGTGGATGAAATCATTACAAACATGACATTTAAGATATAATCTCATTTCTATTTGATTTGTTCATATCACATCTAATTTAATATTCCTACATATAGTTAATTACGTTGTAGACTATTGTGATTTTAATTTTTGGAAGGTAAATGACATAACCAATCTTTCTCATCCTATCATGATACACTCGAACCAATTAGAAATAAAAGATCAAGTGTTTGAATAGTTATACTTTATATTACTATTCTAATATAAAATTAGCTATCCACCAAAACAAATTTGAGTACTATACCATTCATCTGCGGGGTGGTTGATTAGTGTTTGTTTCTAATATAATAAATATATTTTCTATTTAAAAAAAAAAAAAAAAAATTGATTATTGAATAACTTACTAAATTTTTATAATAATAAAATTACAAAGATTGTTATGCTACTCTTGTTTTAAAAAGATACGCGTCAAATTTAGTCTCATGAGTTTTATAAAGATTGATCTCTTTAATCTTAGTTTAATTAATGAATTGAGGATATGCTTATAACTTGAGTAAGTATTCATATTGATGGAGTTTACCATGGCAAACTCCGTGGTAACCCTTGAATATATTATTTTGATGGTGTTGTTCTCAAAATTCTTATAAAATAATATGATTTATATTTAGTTAGGTTACATGTTTTTTTTCAAATAATATGGTGTAGACATTTTTAATATATCCAGGGCTTTAGTTGTTAAATAATCAATATCAAGTTATTATTGTCTTTTTAGATTTAAAGGTGTAAAATTAATAATAATATTCTTCTATCAAAAAAGTCTAGGTCTTCAATGGATGAAATCATTACATACATATGACATTTAAGATATAATTTCACTTCTAGTTAATTTGTCCATATAATTATTCATGTCGTAGATTATTGCGATTTTAAATCTTCTTGAAAAGTACATGACATAAAGAATCTTTCCCATCCTATCATGATACATTAGTCATATTTTATATTATTATACTAATATATATTTCACTATCCACCAAAACAATTTTAAATATTATACCATTCATCTTTGAGAAGTGGTTGATAAATATTTATTTCTAATATAATAACTATCTTTTCTATTAAAAAAAAAGTTAATTATAAAATAACTTATTAAATCTTTATAATAATAAAATTATAAAGATTGTTATCTACTCTTCTTTAAAAAGAATAAAAATAAATATAAATATAATGACCTTAACATTACACTAATAGAAAATGTGATATTACTACTATTTATTTAAAAGGGATAAAAATAGCTATACTTTTGTCCTTAGCACTACACTGAAGACATATCAATAAAGAAAAGAAAAGATGATGGGGGCATCACACCTAATAATACCAAGAAAAAAAAAAGGGAAAACCAACCATTCCATATGAACAAGATTTAATCAAGTCAAGAAGTATATCATGTTTATTATGAACTTTGGTCAATAATGGTGAATTAAACCCACCAGCTTATAGCTACACCACACCAAACCTAAACCACCTCTGTCATGGAGTTATTATTATAATGAGGCATTGACAGGAAATTTGTTTAAAGCTAATACCCATTCTCCACGTTATGGTTCAGCTGTTGGGCACATGAAAAGCCTCAGTGGGTAGCAGTTAATGCGTAGCGGGGGGTCTACGGTACCAACAAGAAACCGGAAAAAACGAGAGAGACCATGGTTGGTACTCGTTTGCTTTTCGTGCTTTCTTCATCGCTAATCAAGAACACCAGACAGATAATCTATATTTTAAGTATCTTATTCCCTAAAAACTATTTCTCTATTTCTCCCACGTTCTAATTTCTCTTTTATTGTATTTTTTTGGGTTTTTCATGCTTTTTTTTGTTTTAGCTTGTACCTACTACATCAGAACTATGGGACTATAATAGCAGGGGAAAAGGAGGAGGAGAAAAACACAGATCAGATGCAGAATGAGGTCCTCTCCAACTTCCCCTGCTCCACAAGACTTACCCAGGCATCGCCAAGCAGGACCCATGTAAGTTTTCTCACTGTTTTTTGATTTTTATGGCCTATTTTAAGGATGCTTACAGGCATAAATGGAGTTTTTTTGGGTGGGATTTGGATGAAATCTATCCTTTCTGTTTGTGGGAAACCTTGGGTGTTCAGAATAGTGGAATTTTATTCAACCGTACTGGGAATGTATATGATCTGCTCTCCGCACATGTTGGATACATTTTTCCATATGCTATAGTTTATGTATGCTGCCTTGCACAAATTGGGTGTTTGGGGTGGGATATGGACGAAATATATCCAATCTGCCAGTGGGCAATCATTGGGCATATACCATATAGAATGGTTAGCATTTTCTCAACATCCAGAGAATCTTTGTGACTGTTTGATCTTACTTCCTCACAGGTTGGATATATTGTTTGTGGATGTTGGCTTGCACAAATTGGGTTTTCGGGTGGGATTTGGATGAAATTTATCCAGTCTGTTAGTGGGCAATTATTGGGTATATAGTGTATGTAATGGTTAGCATTTTCTCAACATCAGAGAATTTGTGTGACTGTTTGATCTTACCTCCCCTCAGGGCAGATACGTTGTAACATGTGATATGGTTGGGGTTTTGGATGTAATTAATCCAGTTTGTCAGTGGGCAATCATTGGGCTTATAGTTTATAGAATGTTTTGCAGTTTTTAATATCCAGAGAATTTGTGACTGTTTGATGTTACCTTCCCACAAAGTGGAAACATTTTGATATATGATATAGTTTGTGGATGTTGCCTTGCACAAATTGGGTTTTTGGGTGGGATTTGGATGAAATCTATCCAGTCGTAATCATTGGGTATATGCTGTGTAGAACGGTTAGCATTCCCTCAACAACAAGAGAATTTGTGTGACTTTTTGGTCTTACCTCCCCACATGTTGGATACATTGTAACATATAATATTGTTTGTGGATGTCTCCTTGTTCAAGTTGGGTTTCTGGGTAGGATTTGGATGAAATTTATTCATTCTGTTAGTAGGCAATCACTGGGTATATGCTATGTTGAATGGTTAGCATTTTCTCCAACATACATGGACTTTGTGAGATAGTTTGATGATCTGCCCTCCCCACCTGTTAGGATACATTGCGCCAAATGATGGTTAAGGATGTGAACCTTCACAAATTGTGTTTTGGGGATGGGATTTAGATCGACTTTATCCATTCTGTTAGTGGTCTATCATTGAGGATATGCTATGTAGAATGGTTAGCTTTTTCCCCAACATAGATGGGATTTGTGAGACTGTTTGATGATCTGCCCTATCCACTGGTTAGGACACACTGCGCTGAATGATAGGGTTAGGGATTTTAACCTTCACAAATTGAGTTTTGGGGGTGGGATTTGGATCAATTTTATCTATTCTGTTAGTGGGAAATCATTGGGCATATCCAATGGTCATCATTTTCTCCAACATCCCCTCCCTGCAGGCTATGTAGTATGTACAATACACCATATGGTGTAATTTAAGGTTGTTTCCCTGCATAAATTGAGGATTGGGGGTTTCATTTTAATCTACTCTGTTAGTGGGCATGCATTAGGTGTATAGAATAGTCAGTATTTTCCCCAACATCTTGGGAATATGTTTTGACCTTTTGATCTGCCCTCTCCCACAGGGTTGGATATGGTGCATGGTGTACCATATGATAGCATGTAAGGTTGTTGCCCCTGAACAAATTGAGGTTTTAGGCTCAGCTTTATGGACTCTCTTAGTGGGCCCTCATTGGGCATAGAGAATGGGCAACATTTTCACCAACATTGTGGGTGTTTTTTATGTCGCTTGATCTGCCCTCCCTACAGGTTGGATACCTGGCACCATCTAATCTAGTCATGTAAGGATGCTGCTCTGCATGGATTGATGTTTTGGAGTGGGATTTATATGAAATTTGTCTAGACTGTTAGTAGCAATCATTGGACATTTAGAATGGTCAGCTTTTTCTCTAATACTTTGAGAATTTACCCCACAATTAAATCTTCTCTCCTCTTAGGTTGGATGCATTGTACTATTTGATTTTGTTTACGGATGTTCCCCTGCATAAAGAGAGGTTGATTCAATGTATACTTCTTTTGTTGTGGTTGATGATAATTATGTTAACAAAAGGCAACTGCCAAGTGCAGTCACGCTTTGAAACCTGTTTCTCAAGGTACTGGAGTTTCTTAGGCCATTTCTGGCCTCTGATAAACAGCCAGCCAAATCAGCAAAAATAGCTAAAAAAATATTGAACTAATTCTGTTCATTATTGTCAAACAATTTTAACATCTGTCTATAATAATTTTTCCTTTTGATCTGTCACCCCCGGCTTTACATTGAGATGAACTTCTGCTGATTTAGTCTTATGCTAAGGCATTTCAGAGGTTTTTTTGCTGTCTATTCTATATGTGTGTCACAAAAAAAGGATGCCATCTGGTGAGACTGAAAGTACACAACTAAGGTTATTGTCCTATGCGGTCATTGCTATATTTCAACTCTCAAGGTCGAACCCAAATATGAGATATCCTTGTAGTTGCTGAAAGTCATATGATATATAATTTTTTTTAATGATGATCCAAAACTTCAAAAACCCCATTTCTCAGTTCAAACCTGTTTCCAATTTGTTTCCAGTTTCTTGTTTTTGGTTACATAGGTGGTTGTTGATGACGATGAATATGAGTGCAATGTTTTGTCTTACAGAGAAGATGGAACAAATAGGAGATTGCAAGCACAAAGGCACACTAAAGATTCTGAAAAAGGAGCATACAGCCCCCGGCCTGACAATAATTCAAATTTCAGATTGTTTTATTTAAGACTGGCTCTGATTTTGATTATTTGTGGAACCGTGGTAACCCTCCTCTATTCTCCTGCAGTAGACTCAAGGTAGATCAATACTTCTTTTATATTTGTAATCAAAGAATCAAAGAAAAGAATGCTTCGTTCCTTTTTTTTAGTTAATGATTTTAACAATAGATTGATTCAGGTCAAGGTTTGGAGAGGTAGGATGGCCGTGGGAGAGAAAGTTTATAGATAAGCGCTATGTCGCAGTAGAGGAGATTAACTGGTCACAAGTGTCAAAGTATTTGACATCTTTCAAAAAATTAAGTAAAGAGCTGAAGGTTGGATTGTTGAATTTTGATGAGGAGGAAGTGCAGAAGTGGAAGCAGCTGGCCCCTGGTTCAGAATGTATCACGTTTGCGCTTGACTATGCAAGTGGGGATGTGAAATGGGAAACATTATATCCTGAATGGATTGATGAGGATGAGAAGTTTGAGGTGCCCATGTGCCCCCCTCTGCACCTGCCTAAAGCCCCTAAGAGTCTGAAGCTTGATGTGGTTGCCGCAAAATTGCCTTGCAAAAAATGGGAGAAAAACTGGTCCAGAGATGTTGCTCGTCTACATCTGCAGCTTGCAGCTGCAAATCTGGCAGCATTTTCGAAAGGGCATAGTGTGTACGTGCTTCTCATAACCGAATGCTGGCCTTCTCCCAACCTTTTCACTTGTAAAGATCTCACAAGTCATGAAAACAATACATGGCTTTACAAGCCTAATGTGACAACACTAAAAAGCAAGCTGAAACTTCCAGTTGGATCCTGTCAGCTTGCAGTGCCTCTCAAAGCCAAAGGTTAGACTTCAGATTTTTTACATTTGTTTCAGTTTCTTTCTTCATTAGAAACTCAGAGGGAAAAACCCTAAATTGACCTTTTTTGTTTGTATGTATACAGTTAGACCGTACTTGGGGAACCCTAAGCGTGAAGCATATGCCACGATATTGCATTCCGCTGAATTTTATGTCTGTGGGGCAATTGCTGTTGCCCAGAGCATTCGTCTAACAGGATCCAACCGAGATTTAGTTATACTCGTTGACGAGACGATTAGTCCAGCACACAGGCAGGGACTTGAAGCTGCAGGTTGGAAACTGAAGCAAATTGAAAGAATCAGAAATCCTAAGGCTGAGCGTGAAGCATACAATGAGTGGAACTACAGCAAGTTCCGACTCTGGCAGCTTACAGAATATGACAAGATAATTTTTATTGATGCAGATTTACTTATCCTTAGAAACATAGACTTTCTTTTTGGTATGCCAGAAATCACAGCAACTGGAAATAATGCAACACTCTTCAACTCTGGTGTTATGGTCATAGAACCATCCAATTGCACCTTTCGGTTGCTTATGGATCACATCAATGATATAGAGTCATATAATGGGGGCGACCAAGGATATTTGAATGAAATATTCACATGGTGGCATCGCATGCCAAAACATATGAACTTTTTGAAGCATTTCTGGTCAAATGATGCAGATGAGAAGGAGCTCAAAACCTATCTCTTTGGAGCTGATCCTCCAGTTTTGTATGTACTACACTACCTAGGGTTGAAACCATGGCTCTGCTTTCGAGATTTTGATTGTAATTGGAATAATCCTATCCTGCAAGAATTTGCTAGCGATGTTGCTCATGCCCGCTGGTGGAAAGTGCATGATTCTATGCCTCAGAACCTACACCATTTTTGTTTGTTACGTTCAAAGCAAAAAGCTTTCCTAGAATGGGATAGAAGACAAGCTGAAGCAGCAAAATTACCTGACGAGCATTGGAAGCAGAATATTACTGATCCACGTTTGCAAATATGCAATGAATCTTTTTGCTTCTGGGAGAGCATGTTATGGCATTGGGGTGAAGCAAATTACACAGAAAATGCCACTACTCAAGCTCCCCCCGTTACAGTTGCATTGTAACTATATATTTCCTGAGATGCTCTGAATAACATAAACAGAGCTTTCACAGTAATTTTTGAAGCCCTCTCAAATAATCCACATGCAGCTGCTTTTGCTGAATCCATTGTACAGTAATTATGTGTGGACGCTGTATAATCATTTCATTCTTTTGTAATAATTATTTCGATTCTCTTTAATAAGTAGCAATTACATTTGATTAGAGGATATCCTTTTTTTGGCTTATTATTTTAGCAACAATGTATCAATAACTCGAGTTGTTTTTTTCAAAGTGTTTTTGTGACATGCAAAACTATAAATAACAGAAATACATTCAATTATTGATTTATGCCCTAAAATTGTGTTTATATTCTTTGGGCCCAAAACAGTTTTGAAACCATTATTTTTCATTCATAACTATAATATATTTTATTATGAGCATGCAATTTTGTGAATCCAGACTTAGGATTGTTTTGGACGGAAACTGCAAAGCTCCATGTGTGAGAGTTCTGACTTAAGGCGTAGTAGGAGAAGCTTATGCTTGCAAACTTTGGTTTGATCCTTGTGTTGATGGTTACAGCAGACTTAAGCTGATCTAATTGGTGTATATGGCTTATTTATTATCTGATATTTATATTACTGTTGTCAACCTGGAGTTGCACCCTGAATCGAAGACGTGTTGAAATGGCAGTTTGCATGTTGTAGAACACGTTCATTCGCTGTTTTGTCTATATCTTTTCCCTTGGTTTTCCCTTTGTCATTTTATTTCTTCAGATCTGTCTACTCTGCAGTCTTTTCCTGTTTGATCCTTTGCTTCGGATTATTTTCTGCCCATGTTATGTATTTGCCTCAGGTTTTGGTTTTTTCACTTTCCCATGGGAAATCTTCCGAAGGAATTCTTTCGGACAATCCGCCCGAAGGAATTACTTCCTTTGTCTTTGTCAATGTCTTTTGCTTGGTCTATACTATACCACGGATTTTTCCTTTGTATGTATTTTGTCTTGGCTTATTTACACTTCACTTTCCCACAGAGAAAATGTCTCACGGGAATTGTCTTTATTTGTTCCTTGGCTTATCTGTGCTCGGACCTCTATATACTCATTCCATTCATATGTGGTATTCTTCTCTTCATATCAATTAGTGTATGCAAACTCTTATGCTAATGGTCCCATCTTTTGATAATATTGGTCCCAAATTATAAAAAGCATACACCATAGAATTTATTTATATAATTGTGGTGATGATTTTCTCATTCCTACTAGTCTTATTAATATGTCATTGTGTGGGTATTTTGTTCCATGTGTCTCTTAGTGCCATGTACCACACACCATAGTTTTGGACTTGTGAAACATTACGGTGGAGTATAATATCTTCTCCTTTCATGAAAATTTTTTAATTCAAAATTAATAGCATCAAGTATTAGCTCCCCCCGTTACAGTTGCATTGTAACTATATATTTCTTGAGATGCTCTGAATAACATAAACAGAGCTTTCACAGTAATTTTTGAAGCCCTCTCAAATAATCCACATGCAGCTGCTTTTGCTGAATCCATTGTACAGTAATTATGCGTGGACGCTGTATAATCATTTCATTCTTTTGTAATAATTATTACGATTCTCTTTAATAAGTAGCAATTACATTTGATTAGAGGGTATCTTTTTTTTTGCTTATTATTTTAGCAACAATGTATCAATAACTCGAGTTGTTTTTTTCAAAGTGTTTTTGTGACATGCAAAACTATAAATAACAGAAATACATTCAATTATTGATTTATGCCCTAAAATTGTGTTGATATTCTTTGGGCCCAAAACAGTTTTGAAACCATTATTTTTCATTCATAACTATAATATATTTTATTATGGGCATGCAATTTTGTGAATCCAGACTTAGGATTGTTTTGGACGGAAACTGCAAAGCTCCATGTGTGAGAGTTCTGACTTAAGGCGTAGTAGGAGAAGCTTATGCTTGCAAACTTTGGTTTGATCCTTGTGTTGATGGTTACAGCAGACTTAAGCAGATCTAATTGGTGTATATGGCTTATTTATTATCTAATATTTATATTACTGTTGTCAACCTGGAGGTGCACCCTGAATCGAAGACGTGTTGAAATGTCTGTGTGCATGTTGTAGAACACGTTCATTCGCTGTTTTGTCTATATCTTTTCCCTTGGTTTTCCCTTTGCCATTTTATTTCTTCAGATCTGTCTACTCTGCAGTCTTTCCCTGTTTGATCCTTTGCTTCGGATTATTTTCTGCCCATGTTATGTATTTGCCTTAGGTTTTGGTTTTTTCACTCTCCCACAGGAAATCTTCCGAAGGAATTCCTTCGGACAATCTGCCCGAAGGAATTCCTTCCTTGGTCTTTGTCAATGTCTTTTGCTTGGTCTATACTATACCACGGATTTTTCCTTTGTATGTATTTTGTCTTGGCTTATTTACACTTCACTTTTCCACAGAGAAAATGTCCCACGGGAATTGTCTTTATTTGTTCCTTGGCTTATCTGTGCTCGGACCTTGCCTTTTCAAATCTTCCGAATGAGTTCCTTCAGACAATTTTCCGCTTGAATTGCCCTTGGCACTTTTCCTGCGGGCTTTGTATCCTTTGAATTTCTCTTTCTTTTTCCTGCGGGCTTTTTGCTTCTCACTTTTTCGAATTAATCCTTCAGACAAAAAGTCCGAAGGATATCCATCAATTAAATTGTTTGCTCTTTTTGCCTTTGTGTATTTTTTCTGTCGGGTTTGTCTTTGTAAATTCTCCGAATTCCTTCGGACAAAAAGTCTGAAGGAATTAGTCCTTTGTCTTTGTCTTAACCACCGGCAGAAAGCCTTTCGGAAAAATTGCAAAGGTCTTGCCACCGACCAAGTGCCCTCCGCAAGGCTTATGTCCTTCCTTTGTGGCTTTTCAAAAAACTTGTAGGGCACTCAGGGTTTTGTAGGGCACTTAGGGTTTTTGTAGGGCACTCGGGTTTTTTGTGGGTGTCCTTATTCCTTTGTCTTTATTTTCCTGTGGACTTATTGCAAAGCTCATTCCTTCGGATTCCCTGTAGAGAACCTTTTTCGAAGGATAACATACCCTTTGGATTTCTTGAGTGTCCCTTCAAAATTTTGTAACGGTCCTTTGAACATTTCTGAAGTTATGTAAAATCAAGCCTTATTTCTTCCTGAATGTATTCTTTCTTCCTTGGCTAGAGACATGAATTTTTCGAATGGCAAGAGACAATCTGACTTGTGGAAGAATTGTTAACATTTCTGGCGACTCAATTGGTCCAACATCCCTGTTATGCTTGAGAACTCAGACCATATAGATATTATTCGAACTCCCAAAACAATGATAACCCTGATTTTTGATTGAAAATTTCCTTTGATCATTGCTGGAGTAACCTTCTTCAAAATAAGAAGGGAAGCACACGAAAGCAGGAAAATTAAGAAGGAAATGTGCAATCAAGCACTTATTGGACAAAACTGAAGCAAACTACTGTGCTTGAACAACACTCAGAGTAAAACAAAAACAACTATGTACATAGAGTTTTGCTCTTTAATATCAATGTTTTAGATGTATCCCATTAACTGGGATTTGAAGCTTTTGGCCGTCCATCTTGGCAAGTTGGAAGGCGTTATGGGATTTGCCACTGGAGATCGTGTATGGGCCACTCCAAAGAGAATCAAACTTTGTGTGCTTCCCTGGTTTGGCTCGATCCTCATCCCACTTGAGGACCAAATCTCCTTCATTGAAGCTTCGTGAGAAAGCTTCTTTGTCAAATGTTCTTTTCACCTATGCCTGATGACTTTCCATGGCTAGCATGGCTTGATTTCTTGTCTCTTCCAACTCCATAAGCTCTGCATACCTGATCTCCATAGGCTCATTCTCCAACAACTCAAGTTGATGCATTAGTTCTAACGCTGGAAACTCGGAGAAATAGGTAACCTTGCTTCCTTACCATAGACTAGCTTGTAGAGAGAGTTGGCTATTGACCTCTTGTAGGTGACCCTATCAGCGCATAGCGCTGATTTCAACTTGAGATGCCATGACCTCTGATTGTCTTCAATAGTCCTTCGTATGATCTTTAAGAGGTTCTTGTTTGTAGATTTAGCAAGGTCATTTCCTTGTGGATAATAGTTTGATAAAGTACCGAGACAAATGCAATGTTGGACAGCGCATTCGCTGATCCTAGATTCCACAAAAGCCATTGCATTGTCAGAAATAATAGTCAAAGGAACTCCAAACCTAGTGATCAAACCTTCATAGAAATCAAGAATGCTAGTTTCATTTGCTTCTTTCAATGCAATTGCTTCCGTCCAATGTGTGAAGTAGTCCGTAGTTGTTAGAATCCACTTATGCTCTGAACTCGAAGGAGGGTTAATAAGACCAATAAAGTCCAATCTCCATTGGAAAAAACGCAGATGCACTATAATTGGTTGAAGGGGTAGGGCTGCAAGTTTAATTTTTCCTTGTGTTGCAGGGATACGCCACCCTGCTCGATGCCTCCTGTTCGGAGACGCCTCTGACACAGGGATGTCCCGAGTACTCTGACACAGGGACGCCTCCGGGAGTACCCGGGACGTCCCTGTGTCGGAGGCGTCTCCGAATAGGAGGCATCGGGCCGGGGGGCGTATCCCTGCAACACAAGGAAAAATTAAACTTGCGGACACCTCCGGGAGTACCTGAGACGTTTTCAACGCGTACTCGAGGGATTCCGACAGAAAAATGACGAATTTTTTTTTAAAAAAAAAACCTCAAAAAATCCTTAGAAAAAAAACCCTAAAAACTAAGCAACCCTAAATGTAAATCCAATCCGAACCCAACCGTATAGAAATAAAATAAACATTTACGTATAAGTTTACATTTAGATATGGACATCTAGTTTCTTATACTTTAAGTTATATTTTATTTATATACTTTCAGGATGTTTGAGAGGGGTTTCGAACTGCTAGGAGCTATAATGCAAATTCTAGGTTTTGGAGGACCCTGTCATATTTCAGAGTTACTCAGATTCCAGGGTTTCAGGTTTTCAAACTTAGCCATATTTTAGGGTTTCAAGATTTCAAGGAGACATCATAGGAGGTATGAAGACTGCATGAAGGGATGTATGTGTGATAGAATAGTATGAGAATATCTTTGGCAAAGTGCCACAAGCCGATCCCACCCCATTCCCTGTGCACCCCTTAAGGCATGCACTTGTGAGATTCAATGCACCGATGAGCCCTTGTGAGAGAAAGTGTCAGTAAATGATAAAGTTGAAAAATAATGGGAGTGGCATTCATGATTTTGTTGACAATCGAGATGATTTATTCTAGATTTGAATGTACATCTTGTCTTTGAAGTAATGAATGATTGAATATTATATATTTTTAAGTGTTTTATCATTTATAGACAAATATTTTCACACTATGTAGTTTCAAGTGTTTTACTAAAAAATTGAGTAATACACTATATATATATAATTTTCACACTATGTAGTTTCAAGTGTTTTAATATATATATATATTAAAACACTTGAAACTACATATATATATATATATATATATATATATATGTAGTTTCAAGTGTTTTAATATATATATATATTAAAACACTTGAAACTACATATATATATATATATATATATATATATATATATATATATATATATATATATATATATATATATATATATATATATATATATTAAAACACTTGAAACTACATAGTGTGAAAATTATATATATATATATATTAAAACACTTGAAACTACATAGTGTGAAAATTATATATATATATATATATATATATATATTAAAACACTTGAAACTACATAGTGTGAAAATTATATATATATATATATATATATATATATATATATATATATATATATATATATATATATATAATTTTCACACTATGTAGTTTCAAGTGTTTTACTAAAAAATTGAGTAATACACAATATATATATTGTGTATTACTCAATTTTTTAGTAAAACACTTGAAACTACATAGTGTGAAAATTATACACACACACACACACACACACACACAAAAACATACCCACGATGTATCCAAATCAAGGTTTTTGAAAAATGACATACCCGCATACCTGAGACGTCCCCGTATCCGTATCTGTACCCGAACCCAAACAACATAGACTTTTCCTACAAACATAGCACATTGTTTGCACTTCCTAACCCATGTATATCAATCGCCAAATATAGTAGGCCAATAGTACCCACCTCTCATGATTTTAAGTGCTGTAGTTCTTGCAAAAAAGTGCCCTCCACCAAGTCCATCATGAAATTCTTCAAGTAATCTTTGACTTTGGCTTGGTAATACACACCTTATTAACATTCCATTGATATCTTTTTTGAACAAAACGCCGTCAACGAGAAAGAATGGAATTGATTGCAATCTGAAATACATTCTTTTTGAAGCACTTAGGTGAGAAGGGTAACAACCATCTTGTAGATAGCTTACCAAATCACGAAACCAGCTGGAAGGTGAGGTGTGAACATCAGCAATTTCTTCATCATTTGACACTAAAACAACTTTATTAGTTTTTTGCAAGCCCTGAGCTAGATGCTCACAAAGTCCTTTGCCTCTAACCAACTTTGTAACTTTAATTTCTACGTCATATTCTATTACTTTGGTTATCCAACCAACTCTCTTCTCATTTATGTCTTTGTTCAGAAGAAATTCTTTGATGCTTGGATGAGCAACCATTAGATGTATTTTATTATTAGACAAGTGCCTAAATTTCTTTAGAGATCTTATAACTGAAAGGACATGTTTTTCAATAAAAGAGTATCTTGTCTCATACCCCTGCAAGCTTTGGCTGCTCCAAATTTTCATGATTCTGCTGCATAAGAATGCTTGAAATGGTGTCCACATTATCATATGTATATACAATGAAATCTTTCGTAAAATTTGGATTTAAAAACGTAGCAGCACTTGCTATGGCTTTCTTAACATCTTCAAACCCTGTTATTCTTTCTTTGGACCAGTTGAAGTTCTGATTTTTCTTTAACATCGCTATAAGTGGTTTAGCTACAGAAGCGAAATCTGAAATGTATCTCCTTATAAAATTGATCTTTTCAAAGAAACTTTGCAAAGCCTTTTTTGCTTTTAGGCAAGGAGAGTGCAAGAATGGATTGAATCTTTTCAGAATCTATGTTTAAACCGTGCTTTAAAAGGACATGTCCAAGAAGCTTACTTTCATAAATTGAAAACACACACTTTTTGGGATTTAGAGATATCTCAAATTGCCTACACCTTTCAAAAACTTGTTGGAGGTGAACCATGTGATCTTCTGCATATTTTGAAAATACTGCTATATCATCAAAATAGACAAGCACAACCCTGTTAAGAAGGCCTTGGAAGGCCATATCCATGGCTCTCTGAAAGGTTGCTCTAGCGTTGGGCAAATCGAATGGCATCTTTCTACATGAAAATGTTCCCCACTTAGTTGTGAAGGTTGTCTTGAATTGGTCCTCTTCTTTGACCAAAATTTGATTGTAGCCACTATATCCATCCAACAATAAAAACGTCTCTGAACCTGCAACAAGCTGTAAAATTTGTTCTATTGATGGCAATAGATAGTGGTCTTTAAGTGAAGCCCTGTTTAAATCACGAAAATCAACACACAAACGAATCTCACCATTCTTTTTTCGTACCGAAACGAGGTTTGCCAACCAAGTTGAGTGCTTGATTGGAAATATGATAGCCGATTCTATGAGCTTGTGAAGCTCAACTTTCATCAAACGCTCAAGCTTTGGATTGATTGGCCTTTGTCTGTCTTATTGGTTTAGTTTCGTCTTCTAACTCAGCGGTGTGTTGAGTCAAATTTGGATCAAAACCTTTGAGATCACTATACTAGCATGCGAATATATCAGCTAAATTTGTGCATAATTCAATGAAAGCTTTCTTTTGTGGGGGAGTGCATACCTTGCCCAATTTCAAAATCTTACCAGTTGCAATCTCTACATTGGCATAGTGCTCTTCCTTTGTTGACAAGGATGGTTTCTCTTTCCTTAGCTCGTCATCTTCACTTAAAATATTTTCAAGAGTGACCAATCCCTTGGGTAGCTTATTAGTTTTCAAAAAATCTGATCACCATACTGCGGTAAACGTTTCGACTGATTTCATAAAGAAAACTCAACCTCTTCCTGCAAATATCTCACAATTTGATTATCATTTTCAAACACTTGCCAATTTTCTTGGTTATTCAGAACGGAAGGCCTTACAACTATCTTTATATGACTGAAAAATGTCACTTTTTATATCAGCTAGGATATCAAATTGTGCCCCAACAGCAGCTAACCTATCAACATGTTTATTCCTATCTCTTGGTATTCCTTGAATATTAAAAACCTGAAAATCTTCAAGTAGATCCCATACTCTGTGTCTGTAAGATTTAAGCAACATATTATTGCATATATTTAGGCCTCTTACTTGGTGGACTACAAGTTCAATATCTCCAAACACTTGCAAACAATTTGCTTTCATTTTCCTAGCCCACTGCAAACCGTGGACTAGTGCTTCATATTCAACGACGTTTGAACAACCAAACTGAAATTTAATAAAGGAGAAATACCTTTGTTATGTAAGAGAAATTAACATCATTCCAGCTCTAGTCCCATGCTTATTTCTTGATCCATCAAAGTATAATTGCCACAAGCCTTCATTAGATTTGTCCTCTTTGATCATGGCTGGAATTGTTGCATCATTCTCATGAAGACAATACACACCAAGACCTTCAATCAGCTTGTAGGGATCATGCTCATGCAAGGTGGAAGCCCACTCATCAAGAAACAAATCTGGAACTCCATCCAAAGGCGAGTCCTTTTCTACATCACTAATTTGTAGTATTTTATTTGAGATGATACAATTTGCATTGACCACATTTGGTGTGTAAGGCTCCATGTGAAAACATGCAATAGGTTATGAATGAATTGTTATCTTTGTGCCATATCCGGTTCTGAACAAGTAGGTTCAATCAGCGAATAAATATTCCCCAATTTTTAAGGTGAAATCTTTTGAAAGGCACATAGCGAAATAATGAGGCAAGTCCACCACTACGCCTTGTTGAATAGTCACGTTAGGACAATCATGTAATGTTAATTTCAAAATTTTGATAATGCCTACCATTTTTGTGGGTGAACCATTCAACTGCAGTATCTTTTTAGTAATTGTGTCATAAACAAGGTCGAGCTTCTTTGCAATCTGTTTGGACATCACTGTACTACTAGCTCCACTATCCACCATACAATTATGAACCGAAGTATCACCCACTATCAAAAAAAGATAAAAAAGTGGAGTTTTCTTGTTTTTACCTCAATTTTGTCCACCTTTGATATCTTATCTCCTTGCTGCACTTGTTACTTAGTTCGCGAATCTGAATTTGTCAAGACAACACCTTTCTCAATCGATTTTGGTGATAATTCAAGAGCTGAAAGTTTTTGAATGAGTTTATCTTTTTGCTCTGGAATTGAAAGAGAATCCCAAATGCTAATGCAGATGTTAGACTTCTTCATTTGGTCTACAATACTGAACTGAGATGGATTAATCTTTGAATGCGCTTTCTATGGTACTTGCTACTCTCAAATTAGAGGTATTTGCTGCACTTTACTAACCTCTACATTCTAATTTTTTTGCGCTGTGGGGGCAACAAGCTGCGCTTTTGTACCTTGAGCAATAATGCTAGGATCACTTGAAGTATTTGTTACTGCTTGGGCTTCCTCAACAACTCTTTTTTAGTTCTCTGATAGGTTATAGCTGCAACTTGACCATTTGAAACGTTAGTTTTAACATCTTGAGTAGAAGCGACATGATCATCTACTTGCGAATTTACATTGATAGCGTTAGGGTGCCCTTGAGTCGCTCCTTGTGATGCTAAACCTATATCTTGATATTGACCCCCTTGAAAATAGAACTCTTCTTGTGTCATATGTGGCATGACACTGTTTGGTGATACCAAGTTCTAGTTTTGAACATTATTGAGATTTGAGAGCTGCCAACTTGAATCCTGCACCAAATTGTTTTGAGGTGGGGTTGGAACAATGGCTTTTGAAGTGGAAGGAGCATTTAGAGCAAGAGCAACATATGGCTTAGCTAGAGTTATGACTCCTTGTGCTTGATAGGGTGGTCTATTTTTTTTGAAACCCTAATAAGGAGACTTTTGATCTTTGAAGAGCTGATAGTTGTTTTGATTTCGCTGTTGATAAGGCCTATTTGACTAAAATTGCTGCCTTTTGAGCTATACTATTTCATTTCTGAAATATTGAAGCAAACTTTTCAACTCTCTTATCTCACTAGATTGACTAGTAGGGGCTGCAATAGGAACTTGAGGTGTTGAAATTGGAGCCAAGGATGGAATTTGAGAAATTTGAGGCGCTGGAATAGAACTTATTTTTAGAAATATGAGCATTAGAGGTCTTGGAGAAAGCTTACTTGCTTGAATCAAACTATTTTCTGCCCTTATTGCAACTTCATAAGCATCTAAGAAAGTAGTACCACCAATTGACTGTATCATCACACTAATGTCAAAATTGAGAGCTTTAAAAAAATATAGAAATGCATATTCAAGTGATGGTCTAATTAGAACCGGTATTTTGTGCCATGTCTTCTGGAATCTGAGATTAAAATCGCACATGAACTCATGAAGAGCTCTCTGTATGGCAGTTAATTGCTCAACTAAAGATAAGTGATCAGATTTGTCATCAAACTGCTTGACCAACGCTGCACTCAATTCATTCCAGGTGGAAACAGATCTAAGTGGGAGTGTTCTATACCACTGTAATGCATTTCTTTTGAAAGAAGTAGCTAGCACTCTGATAGCAACATTATCTTCAACAACATTATGAACTGAACAAAGATTAGCCACATCTTGGATATGCTCAATAGGGGTTGTTTGATTTTCTCCTGAGAAGAATATAATACTTTTGAGGGCAGATACAAGAATGTCATCTAATTGTGCTAGATTCAGTGGACTTCTCCTATTGAATGGAGAAAACACTTGATTTTTAACGGCCATCTAGATGGTGGGGATTGCAGTGTATAGAATGATAGGATGGGGGGAGGTAAATATTCTCTTTGAGGATATGGATTTGCCCTCCTAGACCTTGCTCTTTTATAAGTTACAAATTCAAAAGGAATACCTTTACTCGTTGATCTTGTGGTAACTTTCGGCATGAATGGATTGCCTGAATGATGCTATGAACTCTACAACTGGATGTAAATGAATATCCTCTGCTGCTGTAAAAACTCTATGCAAAGAACTCTTTTCGTGGTCCCATCGAGCGTGTCAAAAACTGTTGTCAACTTGGAGTTGCACTCTGAATCAAAGACGCACTGAAATGACCAATTATCTCTCTGATTGACACAATGGGATATTCTCACGAGGGTGGGTGTCTCAATGGTGAGAAGAACCTCCAAAGAAGGTTGATTCCTGTAAGATGTATCAATGAGGATCTCTACTCTATGCTGCGGACTACCATGGAAAAGGGAGAAATAAACTTGAAAGGGAAATCCTACCTAATAACGGTGATACACCAAAATGTTGATCCACTCTACTTGGAACCCTAAACACTGAATCAAACAAGGGAAGAAAAGATCTTTGTTTTCAATTGATCACTATGCATTAATATTTCATGAGAATGTTCGATCCAATGACCAAAACATGAGAAAAAATGATGGAGAAATGTCTGATACAAGACACTTTGCAGCCACCTAACATCCACTTACAACGTTAGAAAAGACATAAAGAACACTAAACATGACCTGCATAATATGATAAGCTAGCAACTAGGTACGAATCAAAATTTGGGAAGGGAGAGAAATCTATCAAATATGCAAATTGCTGAACGAATATACACTATGCCATCACTTGAAATCTGAAAGTACAATCCTTCTATTGATTGAAGAGGTTATACAACTCACCAATGGCAAAGTCTGGTCTTGCCTAGAGAGGGAGAAAAAATCTAAGGCTGAAAAGCCATTAATATAGAGAATTATAAAATCCAAGAGATTGGCGTTGAATAATAGAAGAGGAAGATCAACCTAGATTAACTTAAGACTGACTTTCCCTTTCAATAAAATATGTTTTCCCTTTGTCTTTGCATGAAGCTCCTTGGCACTAAAGGAAGTGGACTTGTCTTTGCATGAAGCTCCTTGGCGTTAGAGGAAGTGGGTGGCTAGGTTTATTGAAATGCCCACCTCTCTTTACATGGAAATCCATGCCAATGTCAATTTTAGATTTTTCATGAGCTGCTGAAACGTTTGGAAGTATGAATGACAATAGTATGCATGAAATCCAACGCCAATGTCAATTTTATAACTTTGAGTTGATCCATTGGAAGCTGAGCTAGAATGTTTGAAAGGCTGTGTCAGGAACCAAGAACAACAAACAACTCTGATTCCTCTGTTAGGACCCGGAAGCAACAATTGATTACCATGTACAAGCAACTTAAAATATGTGAAATTAAATAGAAGTAACAAGTAACTAGAATTCAGAAATAACATAGAATATGAGAGACAATACCCAATTGTATTAATACTCTTCTAGAAAAAAATTACAAATGAAGAGACGCCACACTCTTTCACACCTTACAGGCTTCCCACACCAAGTGTATAGTAATTCACCTTCAAGAGCTCACTCTCTCAATCACGGTCCCAACACACAACTCAAACATAGAATTGGTGTTCACCTCCAACCAGTCAGTATCCACTACTGCCAGTACCACTAGTCAGTATCACTACTGCCAGTACACAAGTACTCAAAGTACTTCAAGTAGATCTCCCATGAACTTGCAACAACCTGCAACTCAAATGATCTTACTTTGGAAGGGACTACCTTGCCTTCCTCTATTACTCTATGTCCGAGTACACACTGTACTCCAAGTAGATCCTGCCTGATCTTGCTACTTGTTGTGTTGTGATCTCCTTGATCTTGCTGCCACCTGCAAATCAACTTGGTTTTGCAACACCTACAAACCTAGATCAAACACACACAAACACCTGCAGATCAATGATCTTACTTACCATGTAGATCTCTAAATGTGGCCTTGCACACCTGCTAACCAAGATCATACATACATGAAGAACCCTTCTGATTCTCCAAACCAACACCCACACTTGGCACTGCTGTGGAACTAGGAGGAACACACCATGCTCTCTTCAATGTGAAGGAGCTGATTTTGCTCTCTTACTCTTTAGCACACATTACAATATAGCCCATGAGTCTATTATATAGATCTCATGCAAACAATAATTAGACATCTAATTACAATAATTAGATCCGCAGCTTCAAGTCTAAAATTGGCCTTCTACATGCAAACAACCGGTTCGTTAACTAACTGTCCATGAACTGCCTCCATGAATTGGCAGTTCTGGAATCACACATGTGATCGACGTCGGTCCCTGTTTGTCTGGAGGTGACTGATGTCGATCGATCAATGACCGACGCCGATTGCTCTTCCCACTGTATATGACCAACGTCGGTTGATCAGACCGACGTCGGTTGCTCTGCAACTCAGCAACCTCTTAGCAACCTCCTCCATGTCTGCATTAGTGAAGCTTTTAGCTCCACAACCTAACATGCTGAGTTGGAACGTTTGAAAGGATGAGTTAGAACGTTTGAAGATAAAATTGATTTCAATAACCAGTCAACTGAAGCCTTGACTAGTCAACCGTAATTAGCTTTTGCTTGCATGGAATTCACGGAGACTAAAATTAGTACTCTGACTTGAATCGCTGGATGCTAAGTTGGAACATTTGGAAGTTGCCGCATGCCTTTTGAATGATTTAACCCCTTGCGTTTATTATTTTTCATGCCTTTTATGGCAGTCTTTGACTATAGGTCAACTATAGATAAAAAACAATATTCTTAATTATTTTTTGGCATGTTCACGTGTGCCTCAGATGTGTCTAAGTTTGTTTATAGCATTTTGCATGTTGTAGAACGCGTTCATTTGTTGTTTTGTCTATATCTTTTCCCTTGGTTTTCCCTTTGTCATTTTATTTCTTCAGATCTGTCTACTCTGCAGGCTTTTCTTGTTTGGTCCTTAGCTTAGGATTATTTTTTGCCCATGTTATGTATTTGCCTTGAGCTTTGGTTTTTTCCCTTTCCCATGGCAAATCTTCCGAAGAAATTCCTTAGGACAATCTGCCTGAAGGAATTACTTCGTTGGTCTTTGTCAATGTCTTTTGCTTGGTCTATGCTATATCACGGACTTTCCATTTGCATGTATTTTGTCTCGGCTTATTTACACTTCACTTTCCCACAGAGAAAATGTCCCACGGGAATTGTCTTTATTTGTTCCTTGGCTTATCTGTGCTCAGACCTTGCCTTTTCAAATCCTTTGAAGGATTTGTCTGAAGGAATTCCTTTAGACATTTATTCCACTTGAATTGTCCTTGTCACTTTTCCCAGGGGCTTTGTATCCTTTGAATTTCTCTTTCGTTTTCCTGCGGGCTTTTTGCTTCTCACTATTCCAAATTAATCCTTCGGACAAAAAGTACGAAGGCTATCCGTCAATTAAATTGTTTGCTCTTTTTGCCTTTGTGTATTTTTTCTGTCAAGTTTCTCTTTGTAAATTCTCTGAATTCCTTCGGACATGTCCGAAGGAATTAGTCCTTTGTCTTTGTCTTAACCACCGGCAAAAAGCCCTTCAAAAAAATTGCAAAGGTCTTGCCACCGACCAAGTGCCCTCCGCAAGGCTTATGTCCTTCCTCTGTGGCTTTTCAGAAAAATTGTAGGGCACCCAGGCTTTTTGTAGGGAACCCGGGTTTTTTGTAGGGCACTTGGGTTTTTTGCAGGTGTCCTTATTCCTTTGTCTTTATTTTCCTGCGGACTTATTGTAAAGCTCATTCCTTCAGATTTCCTGTAGAGAACCTTTTCCAAAGGATAACATACCCTTTAGATTTCTTGAGTGTCCCTTCAAAATTTTGCAACGGTCCTTTAAAATTTTCTGAAGCTATGTAAAATCAAGCCTTCTTTCTTCCCGAATGTATTCTTTCTTCCTTGGCTAGAGACGTGAACTTTACGAATGGCAAGAGACAATCTGACCTGTGGAAGAATTGTTAACAATTACTACACAGTATATTCAGTGAACCATACCCTGATTACATCAGAAAAAGCAAACACATGCTAGACCTTTGACATCAATGACAATATTTCCAACATGATAAACGCTGAAGATGTATTAGTTTGAAATAAATAAAAGAAAGCAAAAAATATAATTGAAAAAATATGTAACTCTAGTAATAAAGTTGTATTATGCTAAGTGCTACATAATATTTTAGAGATAAATTGTGTGATGTATACATACCC
This sequence comes from Torreya grandis, assembly GCA_037957365.1. Classification (NCBI taxonomy): domain Eukaryota; kingdom Viridiplantae; phylum Streptophyta; class Pinopsida; order Cupressales; family Taxaceae; genus Torreya; species Torreya grandis. The sequence continues at coordinate 10,527,018 of JARHVA010000024.1, forward strand.
TTTAACTTCATTCTTATATCTATAAGAATGGATATTTAAATTACAATAAGAATGAGGAAGATGAATTATTGGTTAAACCATTAAAATTCTTGGTAATATCCACTTCCTAACCAATCATTATATTGATGACTTCTACTAACGTTATTGGTGAAATCTGTAGTATAACTCTGACACTACATGAGATGCGAGAGAATGTAGGGAGGAGTTAGGACTTATAGTTTGGAATGTACGTGCTAAAATTGATGTTGAATTTAATGGCAAAGGTGTGAAGGTTGTCAAGAAAAACCTAATTTTTACGAGTTGATTGAGTGTCTTAGATCCTCCAAAATTAGTGGATAATGCATTCAATGAGTAGGTATGGAATTAGCATCAATAATAGGTAAAAATTTGATGAATTTCCAATTCTGTCATGTAAAAAATTGGCTACCCACCATTTCTAACCTATACAGAATCAAAGACTTTATGATTTTATCCCATTCATAGGTGATAGCCATATTTATAGGATAGGTGGGAATTCACTTCTAAATCTAGATTCTAGGATCAAATTTTCAATACAGTGAATAGGTGTTTTTGTTTCTATCCCTTTTATATTTTAGTACATTATCATTTCTTAATCATCATTTTGTTGTACTTTCATCTTTTTAGGCATAATTAAAATTTAACTACCAGTGTTGAATGTATTCTCATAGATCTAGCTCGTGTTTTGGTTTAAACATGTTGTGCATACATAAATTAGTTCTATGCATTAAATAGTTATAAAATTTTGGGAAAGCTTATATATTGGGTGAATACATTCAATAATATAAATATCCTCTAATATAGGAAGGAGAAAGGTCCATACTAGGACCAACTACATACAATTAGATGCACCACAAAGTGGGGCAAAGTCTGAAAGCAAGTTTTGCTTATAAGAGTGGTATCAAAGATATAATAAGGAAACCACATGCAAACAATTGATGAGCAATGAAAACCTAGATCCAAGATGGTGATTACCTAAGCTAACAAGATATAAATGTCAAATGGTTAAAAGGATTATAACTACATTCAAGGGTAGTGAAAACTAACATAAGCATAAATAAATGAATCTCAACTATGGTTGCATTTGTATGCCTATAAAACATACACTAGTATAAAAATAAAGATAGTTTCGGTGAGGATAGAAGTGAAAAAAAATACTATTCTAAAAATATGCAAAATATATCTATCTACTAAAGTAAATAAAAGAAAGAGATTATGGATGAGGATACTTATCTTAAGTCAAATTATAGGTGCATAAATCTCCCCCTTGGTTCTAGTGGCACTTTAAAAGAGATATTTTAGGTGAAGGCATCAAATGGAAAGGATAAAGACCTAAGTATCCTTTACTGAGGATTCTAAAGACAAAAGGGCACCTCCATGGTTGAACTTACTTCTATTGAGCTTCAAGGACATTATGCAAGATTAGATCTCCACAACAATAAGATCTTATCTCCTAATTCCTATTATATAGATAGAGTAGACTTATTGTGTGCAAGCAAAGTAGATGAATATTGTCCTTTTATCAAAAAGACATTTAACAAACCTATAAATATTGGTCAAAGCCTTAAAAATGACCTAGTTAAAATGTTGATGGAATCACTATGGATTGATTCAATATAATGAATAAGGAATGACACAATATTGGGTCAGCGATGTTGATCTAGTAAAAACATGTAGACAAATAAATCAATCGAGATTGATTGAGTAGGAAAGAATCAAAAGTGTGAAATAGACTAAATTGATCATGACAGATCTAGTACGGAATATAGGGGAGGATACATGACTAAATCAATCTAAATCAAGATGCTCAAAATAATGAGAGGAATGAAGGGAAATAAGACCCAAAAGGGGATAAAAAGAGCTAAAGGCATGAAAATGATGATAAACATGTATAAGAGACTAATAAAGACATCTCTCATAAAACACCATGAACTAATCCCACCCATTTATTGGTGCACTCCTTAGGACATTCACTCTAGGAGATTTATGCACCAATGAGTCATACAAAAAATATTGTTAGTGATTAAAAAATAGGTATATGTGCATGCCCTACCCAAATCTCATCACATGTCATAATAGCGTAACAAGATGGTGCTTTGGGAAAGAAACAAAGAAACTAGAAACACATAAAAATAAATGATCTAAAGAATATTGATAAAATGAGATAAATGACTAAAAGTAACACATACACACCTCAAATTACCTTTCTAAAGAGAATGGATGTAAATACCTTAGTCTTGGTTATGGAGGGTACATAAACTTCATATGGTAACCATAATCACATAAATAAAAAAATGGAATAGAAGTAATGTAGTCATATGTAGCCGAGTCAATAATTGTAAGTACATTGAACTCCTAGAAAATATTTTAAATTCAATGGAAAATTGATAAGAGTAAATTAAGACTAAAATAACAAAGAAGATAAAATCATATCTAAAATAAATATTGTTAAAAGGGGCTAGATAGCCACAAATTAAAGGCTAAATTAAGTCCCAAATGGTAAATACATTAAATTCCCATCAAATATTGTAAAATCAAGGTAAAATCAATAAGACTAAATTAGGACTAAAATATCAAAGAAGATAAAATCATATCTAAAATAAATATGGTTAAAAAGGGCCAGATAGCCACAAATTAAAGGCTAAATTAAGTCCCAATGAACCAAGGATAAAATTGACGGTAGATAATAATAAATCATAAAGTAAAGTGGGAAAAGTATAAATAGGACCAAATGGTTGAAAAAAAGGATTGGGTAGAAACTCAAGTCCCAAACATAACTAAGAGAAATATTAGATATATAGGGCAATGAGCAAGAGAGCGTTTCAAAACAACTCAAAAATGTATCTTCTATTTAGAGTGCCAATTCCAAAGTGGAACCTTTTAACACTAACACTTTTAATAATGCTAACATGTTTAAAATAAATGAAAAATAAGATATATATAATATCAAAGAGATTTGGAAACAAGGTTGTTTTTCAAGGGAAAATAATGGGGGGAGGAAAACATGGTGCCACCAAGGCAAAAACTAGTTATTTACTAAAAATAAAGCACTCAAATAATTTTGGAAATACTAATAGATTTTGAAATGAATGGCTCTAAAAAAGCTTGAAATATCAAGCATGATCTTGGGATAACTATAAGTATAAATAGCATCGCATGAAGGCTAATGTATGAAAAGTAAAGGGATCCTACATTTCCATGATGTGCTACCCTTTCCTTAGGACCCCTCACAAATTTTTCAGTCTATTACAACACTTGGGTACTTGCATAAGAATCAAGGGGTACTAATAATATATATGAGACCTCCTACCCTACTCTATTAGCCTACCACACTCCTATGGACCTCAAATCTATAATGAGGCTAACTATGGATTTTGAAATTCAAATAGGATAAGGGGACATGGAAAATGATATTATCATACATTTTAGTGTGATATTGACTTTTGCAAGAAGTTTTTCCTCTTGAAATTACATTTATTTTTTGCTATTGATATATTGGATTTTGAATTATTTGGATTTTTCTATATTCCTCCTCCATATGGATTCAAAAAAATAATGGATGCCAAAGGTGACTAACACCTAGCTACTAAAGAAGAGAACCTAAAGACCAAGAAGCTTAGATACTCCTATAATTACACCTTATAAAAAGGGTGCAATATCGAAACAAACCTTGGTGTCTCCAAAAGGAGGCTGAAAATAAGGAAGAAATAAATGAATATGAGAACAAATTGGTTTCCCCAATCACAAAACATGTATAAATGGATATGATATAATTACAAACATGTTTGAGTATTTCATCATAAGAGAGGGTAAAATATGGATAAGAAACATGTATATAGACAACATTAGCTTTTACACGAGAATATAATTGACTCTAAGTGACAAAAATGCCACTCTCAACTATTGCTTTATATTTATAATAAAATAAATAACTAAGGTTGGGAGAATGAGTAGGAACAAAAACTAGTAATGTAGGAGGGGATCTTTTGAGGAGGGACTAGTTGCATTCCCCAAGTCTTATCATGTAAACTACAAAAAAAAAAAAAAACACAAATATAAGTGTAACAAAGGATTATCAAAGGCACAATAAAGATAGTGACAAGGGTATGATTAGTAAACTTGAAGGCAAATATAATAAGATAGTAAAATAATCTTGAATAAAAAAGGGTAGAGGGTGGCTATTTGTGAGGAGGGCTTAGTTGTATTATAAAATGTATTTCCATAAAACTCACAAATTGAAAATTTAAGTGAAAAAAAAAGAGGGAACTCAAAGGTGCAAATAGAGGCAATGAGATGTAAAATACAAAGGGTGTGAAAAAGATAAGAAGGGAATCATATGATAGGTCTAGCACACACAAATATAAAAGGTTAAAATCAAGAAGGGGAAGATTACATAAAAATAAGCTACCAAATATTCCAAAAAGGAGGCAATGGTTGAGTAAATCTAAGGGGAAAGATTGTAAAAATAATACCAAAGTATCATAAAGGATGCAATGGCCAAATAAAACCAAGATTGAGGCCACCAAGAGTCCAAAAAGTAGCCAATGGACGAATAAACCTGAGAGGGAAAGACTATAAAAAGGATACCTAGGATTAAACTTAAGAGGGAAATATTGTAAAAATTAAAAGTTAGGTAGATAAGAGCTAAGAGGTGTAATATAAGCCTATATGTTTAGATAAAGTAAGCTTTGGTGTTGAGGAAACCTGCAAAAAATGTTAGCATAAAATATAGAAAAACTAAATATGTAAAATATGAAAGGAACAAAAATCAAATTGTTCTAAGCCACAAAGATCTATGGTGTTAGTAGAACATCAAATTAATAAAAATAATAATCTAAAATCAATTTGACAACATAAAATTACATATAGATATGCAAAATAAAAGAGCAACAATATCATATATTATATCTCTAAAGCTTGTCCAATATAATGAATATGCCTTGGATATATAGGCAAGGGAGATCAATCATAACTAAGAGATCAATCTAAGTAAACAATCATAAATAAGAGATCAAACCTAGGACTAAGGGATAACTATCCGTAAAGGATAGAAACAATTAGCAAATATCCACATAATATCTAAGAGATAAATATCTAATATCTTGTAATATCTAAAATAACATAAATAAAATATTTACACATAAATGGGTGGGAATAACTAAATAAAAGGAAATAATAAAGCACATAGGTGAGCATAAACTAAGGTAAATAACCTACTCTAAAAACCCTCTCAAGTGAAGTTAGGGGCCAAAAATAAAGTGACATATCCATAATATGAGTCCTAACAACAAGGCCTGATCAAGTACTCATATATAATATATCCATGAATAAATAAAAAATAAGATGTCTTCATGAACACCCTCAAAGATAACTTCTGAAACCTCAAGCATGTCATGTAACTCAAGGTAATGAGGTGATGCAAAAGACTTCGTAATGATGCCTGCAACCTACTACTGAGTTAAAATGTACTCCAAGTAAAGAACTCCATCTTGAATGTGATGACAAATGAAGTGCATGTGAATCTCAATATGCTTGGTCTGGTGGTGCTCAATAGGGTTACAAAAAATATGAATTGCACTTTGGTTGTCACACTAAAATAGAGTAGGTGAATCCTATGTGAAGCCAAATTCTATCAATAACTAATGAAGACAAAAAATCTACTAACTCATTGTGACTACTACCTTGTACTTTGTCACTGTAGATGAAAGTGTAATATCCTGTTGCTTCTTACAAGTCCAAATAATTGGAGAAGAATTAAAACATAAAAATAAACCAAAAGTGGAATACCTGTCATCAATAGAACCTACCCTATCTGAATCAATATATCCAACCAATTGAGTAGAACCTCTGGTGTAGTTTAATCTAAAGTGAGAAGTACCCTACAAATATCATAAAATCCTCTTGGTAGCTTGTCAATGACTGTTATGAGGAGCATGTGCAAACTGAGATACAAAACCAACTACAAAAAAAATATCGAATTGAGTATGGGTCAAGTACATGAGACTTCCAATCAACTACCTATACAATGTAGGATCACAAATAGGAGTAGTGCAGATGGAAGTAAGAGTGACCGTAGACTAGAAATGAGAGGGACTTTGCTTGCAATCACCCATGCTCAAATATTGAATAATATCAAGGGTGTACTTTTATTGACTCAAATGAATCCCTAAATTTGATTGAGAAATATGCAAACCAAGGAAGTATAGAATACTGAGATTTGTCATATCAAATTGCATTGAAATATCGTGTTGAATAGCCTAATCTAAGAAGAAGAGTTGCCTATAAGAAGCAGATCATCAACATACAAAACTAGTATAACAATATCCTCTCCAACATGTTGGATATAGATGGTAAGATCTGAGTGGAAATGAACAAAGCTAATATATAGAAGAAAATAATCCATATTCTTATACCAGGCTTGAGAAGCCTATTTGAGACCGTATAAAGACTTTCATAGTTGAAAAATAAGAGAAAAATCATGAACAAACCCAACAAGTTACTCCATGTAGATTTCTTCATGCAAATCTCCATGTAAGTAGGCACTCTTTACATCCATTTGGTATACTAGAAAACCTTGTGATACATCAAGAGAAAGTACAAGGCACAAATAATCCATCTTGGAAACATAGGAAAAATTCTTAGAGTAATAAATACCTTCAACTTGTGAGAAACTCTTTGCTACAAGACGTGCCTTATACTTATCAATGGACCCATTAGCTGCATATTTGGTGTGGTATATCCACTTATATATAACAAACTTTGTTCCCTTAGGAAGAAATACCAAATACCAAATATGATTCTCTATCAAAGAAGAATACTCATCGGTCATCACATCATCCCCCTCTTGTATCCCACGAGCCTATGAAAAATACTATAGATCCCAGAAAGTACCTGACTCAAAAGTCCAGAACATGTAGAATGTTCCTGATGATGTTTAGTGGATGGAAGATCTTATATAAAAGGTGTTGCCTCAGAAACTATAGTATGATCCCACATAGCCAATGTGCTTGATGATATCTAATTCTACATCCATAACCTCCTCAGTGTCCTGAACTAGATCCTCAAAAAAGGGATCATCAAGATGAAGTGAAGAATCATCAATGGATAGAATTAAAGAAGAAGAAGTCATGGCATAAGATGAAGACTCATGAGAAGATAAATTCTCATCAAATTAGAGATGTGTTAAAAAAAATAACATCATGAGAATCAAGAACTAAAAGTTGATAAGCTCTCATATCCTCATAATATGTGATATCCTCACTAGGATCTAGCTAGAAATACATGCTTTTTTTTTAATTAAACACATATACCAAAAATAAATTACACCATGAGAATCTAAATAGAGATCATATGAAATACTCAAAGAATGATAACAATAAATAAAACATATTACATCATATGTCACTGATATCTAATATCATGAGATATAATATAATGTGAATATAGAAAGTAATTACATGAACTCAACCATGACTAATAAAAATATACAACCACTGCTATCAGTGTACAATAATAAGTAATTACAACTATCTATGATAATATTTAAATAATAAGTACAATACAATACAATGTACATATAAGATACATGGCTCCCCTGGAGCTTAGTTTTTGAACTCTAGTATATGTGGCAATCTCAAGTGTCATCTCAAAAAGTAGCATTGTTATGGGGAGGGAGAGCATCATCCAATCATTTTTTCATACCAACCACATACCAATGATACCCCGTACTAATCCCATCAGGAAATGACCCTCCCTTCACTGATGAGTAGATAGTGATAGCACGAGAATCCAGAGAGATAAGTAAGTACCTGTGTGTTATATGATTTCTAAAACTAAACATGAAGCCTATCATAAAAAATTAGTTCTATTGCAAGATGTTGCACAAACATGTAAATTATAATCATGAAATGATAATGTCTCACTAAACATACTTTGACCAAAGTTTTAAGTATAATAAATAATAACAAACTATAGATCAATCAAATTCATACACACCACTTGATCAGATTGCCTTCCTCTGGCATTATGATGCTAGTAAGCCAGTGAAATCCATCTCACTCCTTACTTAGTTTCAATAATGTAATATTGGTCAAACATAATTTAACGACAAGATTCATACAATTTACATCCTACTAGCAAACACAACATGTTAAACATAGGGGTAACCAAAACATACATTTATTTTGTCAAACGTATGAATGAATCTTATATTATTATCTATCCTATAGTAGAAATAATGACTATAGTTAATACCATCTGGGTAAAAATATACATTTAACAATAGATATAGCTACCATAATTAGTTTCTAAATATTCTACACCCTATGATAACCCATATTACCATAGTCTAGTGATTTAAACATAACTACTAAGTACCACAACTAGGCTAATAAAGTAGTCACATATACATGGTAACATAAGCTTTTATAAAAATAGATAGATATAGAAAAACAAGTCTTAACACACATGAAACATAAGATAATCCAATCTAGCAATTGTTATATGTTTAAGAGTTTGAATGCATGCATTCATTAAACTTTATTACACATTATTATTTAATATAGTTTATAATCCATCCATGGAACTATAACCATAAGAACACACCTTTATGTACATGTATATGTTACATTTAAACCATGTGTTTTGATTCACAAATTATATATAATAAACAAGATCTTACGTATCACAATAAAAACTATATTGAGTTCTTTATCCCACTCATGCCTCATTAAATACTTGAAGGATTCTCAATATCCTAACCACATATAACACCTATAATTATCAATATTCCCAAATGAGATTATTGTGAGGTTTTCAAATGTTTTCATATCGAATAGATTGACTATGTTTTATAATCTAACAATCATGCTTAGTCAATTTTGAAGCTTTTATATAAGTCTATATATATTTAAGTTAAAATTTCACAGATATAACCCTGTATATATAATAACTCTTAGCGATTGATTATTATATAAAAATTTGGCTATTGTTTGGGTTCATGTGTAAATTCACCCATTAATGTAAATAATCACATTTTTAATTCTCTAAAAGCTTTTCGTTAGTATTTTATACTAAAGACCATACTTATATAGTTCCTACTATATAATTAATTATTCTTGTATAACTAAGGCACTAAAGGTTTATATATATATTTTTAAAGCCACCAAAACATTATTAAATTATTCCAATAAAATAAATGTCCAAACAAAAAGAGGTTCAGTTCTAAATATGGCAATGTCTCAGTCTTTGTAACCCCTGAGCCTATGAAATGAGCAAACTAATATGTAAACTATATGTTTTCAACTACTGGTCTATATTCAACTAGTATATGGACCGTATCCCTGATCAATTTATTATATAGGCTAGAATAAAAAGTACATCGATGCAATTTTGAAACTAAAACACTTCAGCAACCCAGTATTTATCATACATGTGAATAAAATATAAATATTGACCCAATATATATTTCATTGGCTAGACATTAAACATACAGTGATACCTTTTATAGCAATGTCATTATGCAATATAGCGATGCCCACATATAATAGGACTCCATTCATAGCATAGGCTAAAAATATAACATCGGACGATCCTAAGTATAGATAATAAATTGAAATGAAATTTTAAATATATGTTATAATACATATGATAATAATCACCATTAAGGATTTCAGAGACACCAATACACAATATAACAACACCATTATAATACTCAGGCTGGAAATTTAAGAGTTCATTGACTCATTTTTCCCTTGTATAAGCTGGAAATAAGATCAATGATTTACAATATGTTCAACTGGGTTTATATATCAACAAAAGGCATCTTTCTCAATATATACATAGTTTGTATTTTTTAGTTAGTAATATACATATACATGGCACTAGTGGATAGAATATGAACCGTGTAAAAATGGGTCAACTCAACATACATACTAGGAATAAATTATACGATGATGCCACTACACTGGCAGTTGGTAAATGAGTTTATAATTATCAAAACTCCCTATTATACAATATGATGCCTCTAGAATATCATAGCTTATACTTACAGACCGGTTTTATGCCCAAAACTGGTTGACACTTCTTCATTATAAATATATCTAATATATTCAATCTTATAAATATTATTCAATTATATATATATGGTGTAGATATACATTTTATACAAATTCATCTATTGGGTTTATAGCCACACTAGTTTTTATATAGAAGTATATCTATATTAATGCAAATCGACTTCAAAGTGAACATGTATATTGACACCTCTACTAGTGTATACGCTATGGGGGTCGCCTAGTTTGGTGTATTTAAGATCTTCTATGAGATGTTTACACTACTTTGATGAAATATATCATACATAGAATCTACCCATACAGTGAATTTAAATTACCAAATATTTAATACTTTCTTAAATATATAATATTTAGTGTATTTATTGTGATTGTAAGGAATTTTAATGCATCACCTACCTTGGAAGATACTTTGCTAGTTTCCTCTATATCTCCTCCCTTCTCCTTGTGCTATGCCCTTCTTCTGCTATTCCACTTCTCCTCTGAAATTCTGATGATGATCCCTCTTTCCCAAAAAACTCATTCCATAAGTAGGTGTCGTCTTCTTTTTATAAGATTTTTATTTTGTTTTAAATTTTTGTTTTTCTTCCCTTTTTTCCATTATATATATATATATATATATATATATATTGCTTTTCTTATTTTTATCCCTTTATTTTCTTTTTTTAATTTTTCTTTGTTTTTTCCTCTCAATAGCAAGCTTCTAAATATTATTTATCAAAAATTCATAATTTTACTAAATTAATTAATCATCTTTTATTGCCATAGTAAATTTAATGACAATTTCATTTATTACTAATCCATATTTAATTTAGCTAAGCAAATCACATTTTTACTTAGTATTTAATGATCACACATGTTAATTACACAAAACAGGTTTCATAAATCATTTAATCTATGCTTAGCAAATAATGGAAATCAACTATCTAATGTAATCATAAATAAATACACTATGTTTCCCATTTCATTATGCATCCTAACATGTGCTAACGACTATGGTGTGTGCAGGGTTCAAGCCATTTCTCTATCATCCTCCAACATTTTCATCTATGTCACCTTTTCCAATGATGCTCTCCCTTTGGCATGATCTGAGAGATGAATTCTCTTGCGTCTATCTCATAACAAGCAGATAGTTAGATCATATCAACATGATAAATACACATCATAAAATATAACTAAAATAATGTATTAAAATCTTTATAATGTAAACACATACACTACAACTAATTCATAATAGTGCAAACATATAACCTAGCAATATCCTACTATCCCATAACAACGTATATCTCAAAGCTTAGTCAGAAAAATAATCAAATCAAATATGTCTACTATAAATATCCATAGATAATCAAATAGTTTGTTTAGTGAGGAATCGAGATGTAACATCCTTTCCCCTTAAATCTAGTCATCATTTCATATGACTCTTATTTAAACATAAATTTTGAATTAAAATTATTGTTCAATAGAAAATAACATAGTATAATAGTATCTAATCAAACAAATAAATGTGAAAATCTCTTGAAAAATTTATCATAGTCCTCCCAAGTAGCACTATCTTTAGAGTATTTTAGTTCCACTGAACCTTACATTATGACATCTATCTATTATATAAATGATGTTTACATTGTCAATTACCTTGATTGGTTCTACTATGACCACCCTAGGATCTATAACTTACAAAACATTCTAATCCAATACTTTTTACGATCAACTATATACTTTATAAGATAAAACATTGAAAGATATTATGTAATAGAGCTAGGGATGATGGAAATGCAAGCCCATACGCTATAGGATTAACCACTTCTAACACCTCGAAGGGTCCTACATGTCTCAATGATAATTTTTTTGACTTCTCAAACTTAATCAAGCTCTTCTACAGCTTGACCCTAAAAAACACTTTATCACCTACTGTAAAGTGCCTTTCTATCCTCTTCAAATCAGCATGACTCTTCTGCCTATCATTAGCCTCAGTTAATATCTATCTGATTAATCTAATTTTATCTTCAATTTTTGAAAGTATCTCAGGTCCAAAGACTACACTATCCTCTAACCTATCTCCACTAATTGGTGTCCTTCACCTTCTTTTGTATAGTGCCTCAAATGGTGCCATCTTCAACATTTATTGGTATGAGTTATTGTATGCAAACTCAACCAATGAAAGATAATCTTTCTACTTGTAATACTGATCCATGCAACACATACAAAGAAAATTTTCTAACATCTAATTATCTCTCTCAGTCTGTCATCAATATTTGGGTGATATGTTGTACTAAAATTTAGTTGCATACCAAAATATGAATTCAGAGCTATTTAAAATCTTGAAGTCATCTTCAAATCATGATATGAAATGATCTTCTCTAGAAATCCATGCAATATATACACTTCCTTTAGGAACCTCTTCGCAAGGATAGGTGCATCATCTATCAAATTACCTAGTATAAAATGATCCACTTTGGTCAGTTTATCAACAACTACCAACATCATATCATACATATTTTATGACATTGATAAACCTTAGATAAAATCTATACTAATCACCTACTACTTCCATTCTAGTATATCATGTGGATATAATCCAACTAGATGCACATGTTTAGCTTTCACTCATTGACATATCAGACAATGTGATAAATAATTTGTTACATCTTGATTGATTCCCTTCTAAAAATATAGTGGTTTAATCTTTTCCATGAGCTTGGTTACTCCTAGATGTCTCGAATATGGGGCATTGTGCTCGACAAATTCTCTTGATCTGGGACATACATCCTTATATTATAATGCAAAAAACCATCACTCTCTAATCTAAATTATTTTTATCAAAGATTTTGAGCATTCTCAAATAATAGTTTTTTGACATGATCATATAATTCATCTCCTAGTGAAAACTCAATCACTTGATCCCTGAAAGTACTCCTAATAGTAGCTGTAGCTGTTATGTACCTTCTGTGATTGAGGGCATTGGATACTCTATTTTTCTTGCCCTTAATATAGCTAATGTCAAAATTGTAATCAGACAAGAACTCAAGTCAACATCTTTGATGAGCATTCAAATTAAGTTGGGTGAAAATGTACTTGAGTCCCAAGTTATATGTCTTGAGCTCAAAAAGTTTTTACAACAAGTAATGATGTCATACTTGCAAAGCATGCATAATTGCTACAAGTTCCAAGCCATGAGAGGCATGGTTTACCTCATATGGATTTAGCTTCCATAACACATAAGCCACTAATGCACCATCCTACATAAGGAATCCTCCTAGTCTATCTCTTGATGCATATGTGATCACTAAAAATTGACCATTAAGGTCAAGAACTCTCAACACTAGGGTAGAAGTAAGCATTATTTTCAACTCTTGGCAAGTTACTTCACACTTCTCTAACCAAACAAAATTTTAGTTCTTCCACTGTAAGGAAGTAATCGGATTAACTATCTTGAAAAAGTTTAGAACAAACTTCCTATAGTAGCCTATTAACACCATGAAACTTCTTACCTCATACACATTCTTTGGCGTCAACCATTCCATAATGGATTTAATTTTCCTAAATATACTGAGATACCATTTACAAAGATAATATATCCCAAATATTGGGCTCTTTCTTGGAAAAATTTTCACTTAGACAATTTGCCATATAGCTTGTGCTTCTACAATCATTGCAAAATTAGTTCCAGATACTAAAGGTACTCCTCTTCATTATTTGAGTAGATAAGAATGTCATAAAAAAATAGAACAAAGTGATCAAGGTAATATTTAAATACATTATTCATGAGATTCATGAATGTTTCTAGAGCATTAGTTAGTCCAAATGGTAACACAATAAACTTATAGTGCCCGTGCTGAGTTTTGAATGTTGTCTTCAAAATATAATCATCTCAACGCCTAAACTAATGGTATCCCATTCTATGATCAATCTTAGAAAATATTGTTTTTCCTTGCATTTGATTAAAAATATCATCTATACAAAGTAGCAGTTACCTATTTTTGATAGTTACCTTGTTCATCATTTTGTAATCAATGCTAATTTAAAGGGTACCATCCTTCTTCTTGATAAAGACAACTGATACACCTTATGGTGACACACTTGGTCAAATCAATCTTTTAGTCAAAAATTCCTAAAATTGAGTCTTCAATTAACCAACTTAGTAGTCGTCATCCTATATGGTACCTTAGATTATGGTTCTGAACCAGGTATAATGTCGATATAGAAATTGAAATCATGTTTAGGAGGAAAACTTGGAAATTCTTTTGAAAACACATCATGAAAAGCTCTAAGAAATGGGTAATCTTTGAGAGATGGTTCTTTAGATTCCTCTATTTCATTTATCTTAACGATAAATGCTTGGCACCCTTTTCCTTAAGTTCTCTTAAACTGCATTGTAATAATTTACCTAAGCTTTAACTCTATCTTCTCACCTTGAATTTATCTTTGATTTTCAAAGTCATCAAGACATTCAACCTTCTTTAGGAAGTAGTCAACTTTAAATTTATGTTTTGAAATCTAGTCGACTCTTAAGATCACATTATATGACCATAGTGGTGTTATATACAGATCCAAAATTATTGTGAATTTGGGCAACCTAATCTCTACTTCAACTAAACAGTTATCAAGCATGACTTTTGAGTCATTTCCATACTATAATGACCATGAATTTGTCATTACTCCATCTCTTCTAGTTAAATTAATAAGCATCATAGGAGTTATAAAACATTCAGTGGCTCTTGTATCTATCAAAATGGAAATTGGATGGTCAAACAAGGTACCTGATAGCTCTATGGGTAATGCCTAAAATTTGGATTGTCAATTATCAACTACTGCATGATTTTGTTACTGAAAACTACCCTACTAAGGATTAAGATCTTTGCCTTTTGACTTTTCTTGAAGAAAATCATGAGCATAGTGGTCATCTCTGCATATAAAACAACATCTAGGTGGTCCTTTCTTGTCATTCTATTGGTTTCCCTTGAAACTACTTTTGGGTCTATTGCCCTATTTATTGTCACTTGAACCATTGTTGAACTTGGCATTCTAACTTTTAAACTAATTCCTAGAGTCTTCACTCCTCTATTTATAATTTTTCTTCTTGAAGGTTGACTTAGAATTTTCAAACATTTTCTTGAACTTGTCCTTAGCCTGTGAAAGAAACTTCAACTTCTACTCCAATTTGATTGCCTTATTGAAGACATGGTCTGTGGTATAAGGTCCATGAACATCTACCTCTCCACCAATCTGGGACCTCAATCCCATGATAATTTTGATCTTGAACCTCTCATCTCCCTGGTACTGATGTACATACTTCAAAAGTTTGGTGAATTGCTCCTAGTATTCATTCATTGATAAATCACCCTACTTTAGATTTTATAAATCTGTGAGATTATAATCAAATTAAAGATGTGAAAACCATTTTGACTTGAATAATTCCATAAATTGATTTCAAGTGGTGGTGGTTGAGTTAAGATTCATTTCTAACCTATTGTTGGCTCACCATGTAGCTACCTCACTGACCAACTGGTATGCTCCCCATACTACCTTAGTAACCTTAGAGTAGTTTAAAATTTAAAAATACTTCTCCATCTCAATCATCTATTCCTTATCTCCATCTCCCAAAATATTTCCATCAAACCTAGGTGGGTTTACCTTCTTCATGTCTCTAACCAAATCCATAACTACTTGAGCTCTAGCATCCTGAAGGTTTTTCTTCTCAACATGATGCTCTTTAGGTACATCTTTTTGTTCTTCCTCTTTATGGCCATAAACCACTTAATCTAGAGATGTAATTTGATCCTTGGTCTTATTCACAGTGATGAAAATCTGGTCCATCTTTGCTGACTGCTTATCGATGAATTGACTAAGATCAAACGGAGGGTTGTTGTCATTAACATTCGATAGATCCTCTCTAAAAACTCTAACTTTCACCATCATTATTTCTATCAATAGAAAGATTTTAAAATGTTAGTGGACTTATTAAGTTCTAAAATTTGAACTGTAGCTTTGATACCACATGAAACATTCCCACTGGGATCTACCTAGAAATACATGATTTTTTTTAATTAAACACATATTCAAAAAATTGATTACACCATGAGAATCTAAATAGAGATCATATAAAATACTCAAAGCATGATAATAATAGATAAAACATATTACATCATATATCACTGGTCTTTAATATCATGAAAATACAACATAATGCAAATATATAAAGTAATTACATTAACTCAATCATAGTTGATACAAGTCTACATCCATTGTTGTCAATGTACAATAATAAGTAATTAAATCTCTCCATGACAATATTTAAATAATAAGCACAATACAATACAATGTACATATAAGATACATGGCTTCCCTAGAGCATAGTTCCCAAACTCTAGTATTTGTGGTAATCTAATCTCTACTTCTACTAAACACTTATCAACCATGACTTTTGAGTCATTCCCCTACTTTATTAAACATGCATTTTCCATTACTCTATATCTTCTATTTAACTTACTAAGCATTATATGAGCTATAAAACATTCAGTGGCTCTTGTATCTCTCAAAATGGAAACTGGATGCTCAAATAAGGTCCTTGATAGCTCTATGGATAATGCCTAAAATTCAACTTGCTGATTATCGACTGCTGCATGAATCCAATACTAAAAACTACCCTATTGAGGATTATGTCCTTTTCCATTTGACTTGTCTTGAGGACAATCATGATCATAATGGACATCTTCGCAAATAAAACAACCTCCAGGTAGTCATTTCCTATCATTCTATTAGTTTCCCTTGAAACTACCTTTGGATCCATTAACCTATTTCTTATCGCTTGGACCATTATTGAACTTGGCATTCTAAATTTTAAACTGATTCTTAGAGTCTCCACTCCTCTATTTCCAATTCTTCTTCTTGAAGGTTGACTTAGAATTTCCAAACCTTTTCTTGAACTTGTCCTTGGCATGCAAAAGAAACTTCAACTTATGCTTTTGTTTGTTTAACATCTTAAAGACCTGGTCCATGGTAGAAGTTTCACGAACATCTAACTCTCCACTGATCTGGGGCCTCAAACCCATGATAAAGTTCCTAATTTTGAACCATTCATATCTCTGGTACTGAGGTACATACTTCAAAAGTTTGGTCAACTGCTCCTAGTACTCATTCACTAACAAATCACCCTACTTCAGATTTTAGAAATATGTGAGCTTTTAATCAAAGTAAAGTTGTGGAAGACATCATGATTTGAATAAAGATAAAAATTGATCTCAAGTGGTGGTGGTTGAGTTAAGATTCATTTTCAACCTTTTGTTGGTCTACCATATAGCTGCATCACCAACCAACTGGTATGCTCCCCATATTGCCTTAGTGACCTCAAAGTAGTTTTGAATTTTGAACTATTTATCCATCTTAATTATCCATGCCTTAGATACATATACCAGAATGCTCCAATTGAACTTAGGTGGGTTCACCTTCTTCATATCTCTAGCCAACTCCACAACTACCTGGGCTCTAGCATCCTGAGGATTTTTTCGCTCAGTGGGATGCTCTTCAGATACATCATGTTGTTCTTCCTCTTCATAGATATGAACCACCTACTCTAGAGCTATAATTCAATCCCTAGTCTCATTCATGGCTATGAGAATTTATTCCATATTTGCTGACTTCTTAGTGGTGAATCGGTTAGGATCAAATGGAGGGTCGATGTCATTAACATTTGACAGACCCTCTCCAAAAACTCTAGCTTTCACCATCATTCTTGCTATCAATAGAAGCATATGAAAACATTAATGGACTCATTAGGTCCTAGAGTTTGAGCCATAGTTATAATACCACATGTAACATCTTTTTACGTAAAGCTAGTCATCATCCTGGATAACTCTTATTTAAACATAAGTTCTGAATTGAAAATATTATCTAGTAGAAAACAACATAGTATAATAATATCTAATAAAATAAATAAATGTGAAAATATCTTGAATAACTCATCATAGTCTTCCCAAAAATTACTATCTTTAGACTATTGGTTCTATTGGACCTTATACTGTGACATCTCTCTATTATGCAAACGAAGTTTGTATGTGTCAATTACCTTGATTGGTTCTATTGTGACCACCCTGGGATCTAGAACCTACAAAGTATTTTAATCTAACACATGTATAGGATTAGCTATATACTTTTTAAGATAAGAAACATGGAAGACATTATGTAATAGAGCTAAGACTAATGGCAATGCAAGTGTATACACTACTAGATTGACCACTTCTAACACTTCAAAGAGTCTCACATATCTTGGTGATAATTTTGCTGACTTCTCAAATTTAATCGAGCTCTTCTATGGCTTGACCCGTAAAGACACTTTATCACCTACTATAAAGTGCCTTTATATCCTCTTCAGACCATCATAAATCTTCTTCCTATCATTGGCCTCAAGTAATTTCTGTCTGATTAATTTAACTTGCTCTTCTATTTTTGAGAACATCTCAGGTCCAAATACTACCTTGTCCTCTAACCTGTTCTAACTGATTGGTGTCTTACACCTTCTGTATAATGCCTTAAATGGTGCCATATTCAATGTTGATTAGAATGAGTTATTTTATGCAAACTTAACCAATTGAAGATCATCTTTCCACTTGTACTTTTAATCCATGCAATACATATGAAAAATATCCTCGAACACTTGATTAACTCTCTCCATTTATCTGTCAGTTTCTAGGTGATATGTTTTACTAGAGTTTAACTATGTAATTAAAGCTAAATTTAGAGTTAACTAAAATCTTGAAGTCATATTTGGATCCTAATATGAGATGATCTTCTCTAGAAAACCATGCAATGTATACACTTCCTTTGCAAACCTCTTTACAAGGGTAGGTGCATCATCTGTCAAATTGCTTGGTATAAAATGAGTCACCTTGGTTAGTTTGTTAACAACTACCAAGATATATTATGCATATTACATGACATCGATAAAACTTGGACATAATCCATACTACTCCACTGCCACTTTCATTCTGGTATATCATGCATATATAATAATATATCTAGATGCACATGTTTACCTTTCACTCATTGACATTTCAGACAACATGACACATAATCTAATACATTTTTCTTGATTTCCTTTTAGAAATAAAGTGGTCTAAGCTCTACCATGAGATTAATTACTCTTAGATGCCCTAAATATGGGGCATTGTGTAATTGTTTTAGCATTGTGCTTTGCATATTCTCTCTATTTGACACATACATCCTTCTATTATAACATAATAAACCATGACTCTCTAATCTGAATTCTTTATATTAAGGATTTTGAGAATTCTCAAACAATGATTTTATAACTTGATCATAAAATTTTCTCTTGTTAATAACTTAATCACTCGATCCCTAAAAGTACTCCTTATGGTAGTTATAACTACTATGTACCTCCTGCGACTAAGGGCATCAACTACTCTATTTTCCTTGTCTTTGATATAGCTAATGTCAAAATCATAATCAGATAAGAACTCAAGCCACCATCTCTAATGAGCATTCAGATTAGGTTGAGTGAAAATGTACTTGAGTCCCAACTTATATGTCTTGAGTTCAAAAGGTTTTCCCAACATATAATACCACCACACTTGCAAAGTATGAATAATTGCTGTAAGTTCCAAATCATGAGGGGCATAGTTCACCTCATAAAGCTTTAGTTTTCATGACTCATAAGCCACCACTATACCATCCTGCATAAGGACTCCTAGTCCATCCTCTGATGCATCTATGATCACTAAAAATTGACCATTTGGGTCAAGAACTCTCAACACTGGTGCCAAATTAAGCCTTCTTTTCAACTCCTAGAAAACTACTTCGCACTTCTCTGACCAAACAAAATTATAGTTCTTTCATTTCAAGTAAGTAATTAGATTATCTATCTTAGAAAAATTTGGAATGAACTTCCTATAGTAGCCTGCTAACCCCATGAAACTTCTTACCTCATGCACATTCTTTGATGCTGGCCATTCCATAATGGCTCTAATCCTTACCAAGTCTACTGAGATACCATCTATAGAGATTATATGTCATAAATATTGGACTCTTTCTTGAAAAAATGTGCACTTAGACAACTTTCCACACAACTTGTGCTTCCGCAACCATTACAGAACTAGTTCTAGATGATGAAGGTGATCCTCTTCATTCTTTGAGTAGATAAGAATGTCATCCAAAAAAACTAGAATAAAGTGATCAAGGTAATCTCTAAACACATGGTTCATGAAATTTATGAATGTTTCCAGAGCATTAATTAGTCCAAATGGTAATACTATAAACTCATAGTGCCTGTATCAAGTTTTGAACACTATTTTTGGAATATTCTTATGTTATATTCTCAACTAATGGTATCTCGCTATAAGATCAATCTTAGAAAATACTGTTGATCCTCATATTTGATCAAAAAGATAATCTATATAAGGTAACAAATAGCTATTTTTTATGGTTGCCTTATTCAACTTTCTGTAATCAATGTAAAGTCGAAGGTTACCATCCTTCTTCTTGACAAAGATAACTAGTGCACCCCATGGTGACACACTTTCCCTGATCAACCCCTTAGCTAGCAAATCATGAAGTTCAACCTTCAATTCAACCAATTCAGTGGTTGTCATCCTATATGGTATGGTTCCAAACTATGTCTAATGTCGATAGAAAAATTGAACTCACATCTAGGAGGCAAACCCGACAATTCTTCTAGACATACATCATGAAAATATCTAAGGAATAGGTAATCTCTGAGAGATGGTTCCTTAGGTTCTTTCATTTCATTTATCTTGATGATACATGCTTGACATCCTTTTCCCTGAGCCCTCTTAAGCTGCATTGTAGAAATATGTATAAGCTTTAACTCTCTCTTCTCACCTTGAATTTGTGTCTGATTTACAAAAGCATCAAGACACTCAACCTTTTTAAGGTAGAAATCAACCTTGGCTCTATGTTTTTCAAGCCAGTTGACTCCTAAGATCACATCATATGACCCTAGTGGTGCTATAAACAGATCCACAACTTTTGTGAATTTGGTCAACCTCTTACGTATCATAATAAAGACTATATTGAGTTCTTTATCCTACTCATGCCTCATTAAATACTTAAAGGATTCTTGATATCCTAACCACACATAAACCCTACAGTTATCAATTTTCCCAAATGAGATTATTATAAGGTTTTCAGCCATTTTGCTATCAAATAGATTGACTATGTTTTATAATCTAGCAATCATGCTTAGTTAATTTTGAGGCTTCTATATAAGTCTATAAATATTTAAGTTAAAAATTCAATGATATAGGCCCGTATATACAATAACTATCAACTATTTATTACTATTTACGGTTTTGGCTATTGTTTGGGTTCATGTGTAAATCAATCCATTAATATAAATAACCATATTTTTAATTTTCTAAAAGCTTTTCCTTAGTATTTGATAATAAAGACCATACTTATATAGTCCCTACTAAATAATTAATTCCTCTTGTATAACTAAGGTGATAAAGGTTTATATTCTTTTTTTTAAAAGCCACCAAAACACTATTAAATTATTCCAATAAAATAAATGTCCAAACAAAAGAGGTTCAGTTCTAAATATGGCAATGTCTCAATCTTTGTAACCCTTGAGCCTACGAAATGAGAAAATTAATATGTAAACTACATGTTTTCAACTACTATTCTATATTCAACTGGTATATGGATCGTGTACCTGATCAACCTATTATATAGGGTGGAATAAAAAGTACAACGATGCAATTTGAAACTAGAACACTTCAGCGACCCATTATTTGTCATACAAGTTATGATATATATAGCTAATATATATTGCATTGGTTGGAAATTAAACATACAACGATGCCTTTTATAGCAATGCCATTATGCAATATAGTGATGCCCACATATAATATTACTCCATTCATAGCATAGGCTAAAAATATAACATCAACAATCCTAAGAGAGGACAATAAATGATAATGATGTTAAATATATGTTATAATACATATGACAATATTCATCATTAAGGATTTCAGTGATGCCAATACATAATATAACGACACTGCTATAATACTTAGGTTGAAAATTTAAGAGTTTAATGACTCATTTTTTCCTTGTATAAGTTGGAAATAAAATTAGTGATTTCTAATATGTTTATTTGGGTCCATATATTAGGAAAAGGCATATTTTTCAATCTATAGATAGTTTGTATTTTTCAGTTAATAATATACATATATATGGCACTAGTGGATATAATATGAATTGTGTAAAAATGGGTCAACTCAACAAACAAACTAGGAATAAATTATACGATGATGCCACTCCACTAAAAGTTGGTAAATGAGTTTATAATTATCAAAACTCCTTATTACAAAATATAATGATGCCTCTAAAATCCCATAGTTAATACTTGTAGATTGATTTCATATCCAAAACTGGTCGATACCTCTTCATTACAAATATATTTAATATATTCAATCTTATAAATATTATTCAATTATATATATGGTATAGATATATAATTTATATAAATTCATCTATTGAGTTTACAAATATCAATGTTTATACAAAATTATATCTATATTTATGCAAATCGACTTCAAAGTGAACATGTATATTGATGCCTCTACCAATGTCTACCTTATGGGGATCACCTAGTTTGGTGTAGTCAAGATATTTTATGGGATGTCTAGGCTACTTTGATGAAATCTATCATACAAAAAATCTATCCATACAAAGAATTTAATTTACCAAATATTTAATCCTTCCCTAAATATATAATATTCAGTATGATTGTAAGTAATTTTAATGCATCGCCTACCTAGCAAGATACTTTGCTAGTTTCCTTTGTATCTTCTCCCTTCTCCTTATGCTATGCCCTCCTTCTGCTATTTCACTTCTCCTTTGAAATTTTGATGATGATCCCTCTTTCCCCCAAAAAACCTTCCATATGTAGGGATAGTCTTCTTTTTAGATGATTTTTCTTTTATTTTAGATTTTTGTTTTTCCTTTTTTCCCATAATTTTTATATTTCTTTCTTTTTTATTTTTCTTATTTTTAGCCCTTTCTTTTATTTTTTTTAATTTTTTATTTGTTTTTTCTTCTCAATGGCAATTTTATAAATATTATTTATCAAAAATCTATAATTTTACTAAATTATTAATCATCCTTTATTACCATAACATATTTAATGACAACTTCATTAATTATTAATCTATATTTAATTTAGCTAAGTAAATCACATCTTTACTTAGTATATAATGACCACACACGTTAATCACGTAAAATAGGTTTCATGAATAATTTAATCTATGCTTAAAAAATCATGAAAATCACTATTTAATGTAATATAAAATAAACACACTGTTACCCATTTCATTATGCATCATAACATGTGCTAACTACTATGGTGTGTGCAAGGTTTAAACCAATTTATCTATCATCCTCTAATATCTCCATTTACATCACCCTATTAGATGATGCTCTCCCTCTAGCACAGTTTGAGAGATGAGTTCTCCTATGTCAACCTCACAACAAGAAGGTAATTAGATCATATTAATATGATAAACATACAACATAAAATATAATTGAAATAATAGATTAACATATTCTTAATGTAAACACATACATTATAGTTAATTCACAACAATGTAAACATGTAACCTAAATAATAACCTACTATCCCATAACATCATATATTTCAAATCTTAGTTAAAAATATAACCAAATCAAATGTGTCTACTATAAATATCAATTAATAATCAAATAGTTTGTTTAGAAAAGAATCAAGATCTAACACAATACCCTTCAAAGATCAAGGGTTTGTTTTTATTATCCAAGGCTTTTATTTTCTTCTTTGATACAAATTTGCAAGCATGGCTCCCAAAAACTTGAAATAATGAGACATCAGGGTTAGTTTCAGACCAAGACTCATTAGGATTCAAATTCTTAAGTTCTCTATGTCATATGTGATCCTAAATGTAATTTACATAATTAAGTGCTTCTAGTCAATATATAGGAGGTAAATCTCAATAATACATCATGTAGTTAGCCATCTCCTTCAAAGTTCAGTTCTTCCTTTCTAATAAGCCATTTTATTATGGTGTGTAAGGAACATAATGTCGATGAACAATGCCATGAGCTACTAAAAAATAGAAAACTCTTTGTTAAAGTATTCACCCCATTATCAATGTGAACCTTCTTTAAGAAACAAGAAGATTGATGCTCAACCAAAGCCTTAAAGACTTTAAAGGGTGAAAAACCTCACTCTTGTACTTGCAAAAATAAACCCAAGTACATTTTGAGAAATTATCAATAAATGTAAGTGCTTACTTAGCTCTATTGAAATGATTAGAAAAAACCATAAAGTCACTATGCACAAACTCAATTGTTGAAGAGGCTCTCTTGGACATACCCTTAGGAAATGGATCTTGGTGTTATTTTCGTAATGCATAACTAGGGTAAACTCTATCAAGACAAGAAACTATAGGAAGACTATCAACTATAACATGAGTGATCAATTCTTTCAAATATATATAATTAAGATGTTCAAATCTCTCATGCAAAAGCTAACTCCTCGAATTAGCATGAGAAATAAAGCATGTCCCCATAGAAGTCTCATCAAAACCCTCAAAGTGATATAGTCTAAAATTATGATCAACAACACCTTGTGCAACAAGTGAATGAGGCTCCAACAAATTTTGAATTTTAACCCTTTATGGTGTGAAAGTCACTATTTTACCCTGACCAAAATGACAAATTTGATAAATAGAAAGAAAATGTGAAGTGATGTCAGGAACATATAGTGCATCATTGATGTGGCCACCAAAAAGTTGTATGTTACCTTTTCCTTTAACAAAAATAAAGGAAAATTCTCCAACCTCAATGTTGGAAGTAGAACTCAAACCAAGAGGTGTTAAAGTCTCTTTAGAATAATTCATGTGGTGAGAAGCACTAGAATCTAAAACCCAACTATTTCTAACAGGCGACTGAGATCTCCCAACAACATTAAGTGCTTTTCCATGCTCATTGAAAAAAAAGTGGACTAAATATAGAGATCTTGTGTTTTCTAATTTTATCCTTTAAAGCTTATGTTCTCTTCCAACACCTAGTTTCTACATGACCAGCCCCTCCATAAAAGGAGCATGAAAGGCTAGACTTATTCTTAGATTTAGAAGACACTCTAGGTTTAGATTTATTGTCTTTGCGTTTAGTATCACTTTAATAAGGAGGAGTGGTTTCAGGTTTATTTTTTGATTTTCCCTTACCCTTAGGATGAGATGCTAATAAGACCTTTTGAGAGGTGGAAGACTCAAGATTAGACAATTTGGATTCTTCTCTAGTAAGTCTTTCACAAAATAACTTTAAATCAGAGATTTTAAATGTGGTACCTAAGGCATCCATGCTAGAGAAAAAGGTAGATTCAAAGATTTAGAATAGACCTTTTAACTTAGATAGAATTAGGTAAACACACTCTTCATCTTTTTTGTATCTTTCACTCCCCTTTAATTGTGTTAATAAGTGCTTAGACTTAGTAAGATAGTCTACAATAGATGAAAAATCTTTAGGATTGAAAGGAGTAATCTCTACTTCAAGTTACATGGCTCTCATATGATCCACCTTACTAGATAAACCCTTTAATTTTCCCCATATTTTTAAAGGAGAGTCACAACCTTCTGAATAAAACAAAATGCTATCACTTACATAAGTTCCTGTCAAACCCATAAACTCATCAAATTTGCACTGATGCTAATTTTTTTATATTCTCTAGTGAATAATGGTTGCGTTTTAGTTATTAAGGCCCATAATCCTTTGCATTTAATGATTATTTTAATTTTTGGTCTCCCATGTGTGATAATTATGTGTTGTTAATGGCTCATACTAATTTAATGGAGAAGAAGAAGCCATTCTAAGAAATCACCAAAGAGTAAAAGAATGCAAAAAGGTAGACATATCAACACCGAGACAACCCTCAACAAGATTTTGCATTGATCCCCCTCAGATTTAAAACTTCATATTTTAGTGTGTTTTACAAAATGAATGACACCAATAGATCGGGTATAAAAACATACACTTTTGAAAAAAACAACACTCAATTCCGAGTTAACGATCAAAAGTTATGGTTTTTCACAAATTTTTCCATCATAAATGGGTTAAAAAAATAAATTTACAACAAAAATATTTGAAATGTTTTGAATTTTTTTTTTGAAGAGATTACAAAACCAAATTCAAAGGGTTAGATTTAAGCCCCCACTAGAAGGAATAAAAAATTAAGCCCCCCTCCACATGACCATACCATATGACCAATGCCGAAGGATGAAGATGAGAGCTCCCATTTTGGTTGATTTGATTGATGTGGGTATTACATCATTATCAAAAGAGATGGGAATTTAAGATGAATATTTTTGTTGTCTGCTAGTCTAAAATTGACACTCTCTCACACGTTGCCCTGATTCTGTCTGTTGTCTTGAATTTAAAACCCATCTAAACATTGTCATTCTATGTATGGATCATATAACTGTGGTGGAAGATGCAAAAAAAAAAATGGAATGTAGCCCAAAACATGCCCATGCCATAGACAACATAAAAACAAACACATATATGGAAAAAAAACAAGTTCTTCATTCCTTCTAAACCGTCACTACAAACGTTGTGAGCCAAAACCTACAATAAAAAATGCAGAGACCTTCCTGTTACTCATCGTAGCAAACAAAAAAATATTGGATATATGGAAAAAAATGCTCTTATAAATTTTTTATAAATGAATGTCTATAACATCTTAATCTCTAACTCCATGAAAGGAATGAAAATCAGATTGTTCTAAGCCACAAAGATCTATGATGTTAGTAGAACATCACATTCATAAAAATAACAATCTAAAAGTAATTTGATAGCATAAACTTATAGATAGAAATGTAAAATAAAAGAGCAGCAATATCATATATTATATCTCCAAAACTTATATAATACAATAAATATGTCTTGCATATATAGGTATCAAAGATCAATACTAAATAAGAGATTAAGCTAAGTGATCAATCATCACTAAGATATCAAAATAAGAGATCAAACCTAGGACTAAGATATATTATCTCTAAATAATATAAATAAATAACAAATATCTCCATAATATCTAAGAGATAAATATGTAATATCTCATAATATCTAAAATAAGATAAATAAAATATCCACACATAAATGGGTGAGAATAACTAAATAAAAGGAAATAATAAAGCACATAGGTGAACATGATCTAAGGTAAATAACCTACTCTACCAAAAGAAATGAGAATTATGAAAAAAAATCATCAAGAATAATATTTCATTGAATTTTTAAAAATTTATTGAAGATGTATTTGTTTATGACTGTGCAATGTTGAGAAAGGGTGGACATCATAAGATGCCAAAAAGTTTGAGGAAGAACAAGGTTGAACATTGTAAGATGCCCTAGAATGCGAATTGAAATATGTACCAATATGTGAAGTAAGAAAATGATGGGCATCATAAGATGCCCTAACATGTAAGATACAATAAGATTATATTTAACATCAATGCCAAGATTGCCATTATTATTACTTTTGTTGTCATATTCTTGTAAGTTTTTCTCACAATAGGAATTTTGAATCTATCATGTTTTTTTATTTTTTTGAGGTGTTTTGGTAGTTTTCTATAATGAATTGGTCACATCAATTTCATTTTATTTTTATATAATTTTGAACTAGATTGACCATGTCTATATGTATGCCGATTTTGTTATTTTTAGTTGGATTGTGGTTTAGAATTAAATAGGCCATCTTTGTGTTTATGTAAATTTAATTTTTATTCATAAAAGGATGTTTTAAAACTAGATCAACCATCTTTAGATGTGTACCAATTTTTTTTATTTGTATAAGGGTGCTTTTAAATTAGATTGACATGAACGATTTTGTTGAATTTTTTAGACTGAACTAGATTAGCCATTTCAGTAACATGGCCAATTCTTTTAGAATTGATAAAATAATCTAGATCAATTATTTCAGTAACATGGTGATATAAGAGCATCCTAGGTGCATTGTAAATCTTGCATCACCCTAAAATAGAGTCAACGAGTTGAGAAATAAACCAACTTTGGCTATGCTTAAATGCACAACACATAATTTTGGAATGTTGCTCTAGAATACGTGAGAGTCCACATGTGTAGAAGGAAAGGTCTAAGATTTTTGTAGGGAGTTGGAGAGTGATAAAGGATTACAAATTTTTTCCAAGGTAAGTAGTCTGTACATGGAGATGTAAAGCATATAAGGATGCACTAGGGATAAAATATAAAATGCGTAAGTAAAGGCTCACAAGACAACGCATGAAAGATTTTTTGATAAAGGTGTGTTACACATGAACAAGGAATATTTCAACCAAATCTAAGTTTTAACTTGAATGACTAAGGCATAAAAAGTTGAGCTTACGAAGGGAGCACATAAGAGTAGTGCATATTTATAGTCAAGGTGCGTGAAAATGTATGTAGAATGTAATCTCCCAACGAAGGAGTTCTAAGGTACCTAGTGTATGATAATGATGGCATGTGTAAATTTGGAGAGTCTAAGGCCCAAGGGCATATGCAAAACCATGTGCAAGACATTCAACACAAAACTAGAGGAAGTAAAAGACAAATGAAATAAAATTCAACTATGCAGACCTACACTTACTTATTCCTTAGGCTAGATTAGTACTATAAGTGATACAACAATAGAAGGGAAAATAAATAAGATCTATTGTGCATAGATATGTGATCTGACAATAGTCCAAATTACACAACTTGAGGTCTATAAAAGGATATGCTACTTTTAAGGTAGGTCTAAAAATTTGCGTAGAGCCTACAGATTCACTCAGAGCCCATTAAATGGAGTTGTTGGCCAATTTCATAAGAATTCAACAAAGTGACCAGAGCACAAACAACAACAAATAGGGGGTCTTGAACCAACATTTATAACACTAATAATTATTACTATTAGGGCAATAAGAGTTACGATTTGGGTCAAATTGAGCCCTATGAAAATAATTATTACTTTAGAGGAAGCTAATTGGGGCTAAATTGATTGATTTAGGGTGTAGGGTTTATAATTTAGGGTTTAGGGTTTAGTGTTTAGGGTATAGGGAATAAGGTTTAGGTTTTAGGGTATAGGGTTAAATCACAAAGGCAATTGGGGCCAATTTGAGCTCATTGAACCTATTTGTGACTATAAAATGTTATTTTGGACTTAATTAGCCCTAATGTCATCACATATTGAGCCAATTATCAATTGGGGTAATCAGTGATGTGATTTGAGCCAAATTAAGCCTTGTGAACCTAATTTTTACTCTAAAGGATGTTAATTTGGGTTAAATCAATTCGATTAGGGTTTATGATTTAGGGTTTAAGGTTCAATGTATAGGGTTTAAGGTATACGGTTTAGGATATAGGGTCTAATCACAATGACAAGTTATTTTTTAATCAGATATTAATTGACAGAGGTGGTTGATTAATCAAGAATAATTGATAAAGTAAAAAAAAACTTAAATTTATCAAAATCTAGTAGAATTATCCATGATCCATGGAATGAAAGAAGTGAGAGGTGTGTTTTCTCCATGGAATTGTTGTTATCAATGTATCCCAAAACTATAAATCATGTTGTGTATGATTTTGTGTATTAGATGGTTCCTATATGCATTAGGGGCTCACTGATATATTTCTCCCAAAGTGTATGCCTTAAGGGGTTAACACAAAATGGGTTGGGATCAACTTGTGGCACTTTGTGAGAGATG
The DNA here is from genome assembly GCA_037957365.1 of Torreya grandis. NCBI lineage: Eukaryota > Viridiplantae > Streptophyta > Pinopsida > Cupressales > Taxaceae > Torreya > Torreya grandis. Next base: position 10,556,851 of record JARHVA010000024.1, read on the forward strand.
TTCTCATAATATTATATCATACCTACATCCCTTTATGCAACCTTCATACCTCCTATGATGTCTCCTTGAAATATTGAAACCCTAAAATCCTAGAATTTGACTAAGTTTGAAATATGATAGGATCCTTCAAAACTTAGAATTTGCATTATGGATCCTAGAGGTGCGAAACCACTCTCAAACATCTTGAAAGTATATAAATATAATATAGCTTAAAGTATAAGGTAGATAAGGACATATTTTCTTAGACTTAAATGTTTATTTTAATTATATACTATGCATGCCAATGTAATAGTAAACTATTCTGCATACACATTTTTATAACAATAATACCACATATGTAGTTATAAAGACTAAAACCACATACATAGTTCTAAAGACAAAAACTGCATATGTAGTTTTAAATACTAAAACTGTGTACGTGGTCTTGGCTCAAATTGCCAAGCCTATGTGCCAAGATTGCATATACACTTTTTTTAAACCACGTATGCAAAAATGTTGAAATATGTTTAAACACAAAATGTGTCTTCTTTTGGCCCCCAAATCCATGCACTTACCCTATGGAAAAGATATTTATAAGAGAGGGGAATCTTCATTTATCCACAAAAAATAAAGATGGTACTTGTCACACCCTTGGTAATCCTCATTTATCACAATGATTATATATTAATTTTTTTATTTCACAGTATTATAATGCCAAAAAGGTGGATTTCAATTCTTTTATTAACACATTATCCTATCCTAGTGCCTCATAGCTCATAGACTTAATCAACAACCAAACAAAGGATTTATTGCTAAATAAATACGAATAAAAATCCTTCTCCTTTCCGCTAAAACATTATAGTTGTGAGTTCATTAATGTCTAACCAGACATAAGCCTACTCATCATAATAATGGCCCAAATAAGATATTCAAACCTAGTCAAAAAGGGATGCCACTTATACATTTGGAAAACCAAGGTGAAATAAATATTTTAGAAGTATGTGAGCATAAATTAGATTACCAAATATGCCTTTTCTAGTCAATCATTTTACCTCTTACACAAATTAATGACTACTCTCTAGTGCATAAACTAAACAAATAAAATAAATAGAATATTTATCATTGTAAGAAGGTATGTATGAATTTGTTTATATTTAATATCTCTCTAATGTGACTCTAGAGTTGTTGTATTAATCATAATTATACCCTCACTCATAGCTACACTTAGAACTAAGCATGAGTTTCAAAAGCAAAACCACTAATACAACTATGCAAAAGTATTCAACCATATAGCATTCCATGCACCAAAATCTTATTGAGGTGTTTTGACAAACAACTCATGTGAATCCAACCTTCCATATTCGCAAACATGTTAGCATGAAAGACTCCTAACTATTAAAGCATATGGAAGACAAATGTGAAGCATTTTTTCCAAATAGCAGCGTGTAGGTATATGGACAACATGTTGAAGGACAATACATAGGTATATGGTAATGCATACCCAAGGGGCATGACACATATTTTAGATTAGTTTGCAAATTTTATAACTAAACCTCAATTCATAATATGCAAATAATGGATCATTGAAGTAGTTTTCTTCCATGGATAAAACAAGTGCAAGCTCATACTCAGACACTTCAACTAACATCCGTAAAATAATGCTTAGTCATTGACCATACACAAGGAACTAAGGATCAAATTAATTGAAAATACAAAATCATGGTAGATCTACCAGCATTCATTTTAAGAATAACGATAAAATAATTCAAGAAATCACTTGCCTAATTTTCAAATCTATCAACTCCTTCACCTTCATGGGCTCTCCTTCACTACTTGCTCATTTGCTTCTTCTTTGGCTTTCTAATCCCACCTCATTCCTTAAACTCCCACATGAATATGACACATTTCCTCTTATACTAAATTTTTTCCCATGAACTCTCCCACTTGTTCATTCTTCTCTACTTGGTACCATTCTTTGGAGGGAAAAATGGTGAGTTGGCTTGACTAAGTAATAAGTTTAATAATAAAACAAAACAAGTATTATTATTATTTTTTCTCTGTTACATCTCAATTCTTTGTCAGGTAAACTTGTTAGATTATTCATGGATCTCTATAATTGATAAACTTATATTTGGCTATTTTTAACTAAGTTATGAGATATATGTTGAAATGGCGTAGTAGGATATTGGTTAGGTTACATGATCACCCTGCTATGAGTTAATTGTACGTAAATATTTACTTTATGATCATGTTAATTTGTCATTTTAGCTATATTTTATAATGAAGATATATCATGACCGTTATGGTATAACTACCTATTTTGTTATGAGTTGGATATAGGTGAACTCATCCCTCAGAGCTTGTCGGAAGGAGAGTATCATCGGAGAGGGTGACGTAGATCGAGATGTCGGAGGTCGACAAAGAGCTGACAAAAACCCTACACACACCACAATAGTCAACACATGTTAATTGAATGGTTAATAAAATGTGTTCGATGTTGTTTGCAGTGGATAGTCATTTATACTTGGTTTACTAACATAGTTTAATAGTTTTGTAAAATTATCTTGCGTATTAGTCCAGGGTTAAACTTGAGTGATTTTATCTTGTGTGATTGCAATCATGACCATTAATGTTTTAAAGATTAGTATAAATTGATTTAATTCAGATTTGATGATAAATTCATCATAACATAAGGAGTTGCTATTTGAATTAGTGAATTTACTAATCTTTATAATTAATGTTAAAATGTATAAACATAATTTTCAATTATGTTTTAACAAGAAAGAATAATAATAATAATAATAAAAATCAAAATCATCAATAAAAATAATTAAAAAAAAAAAAAAAAGCTAAAAGAAAGTTTCACCCTTTTAATCTCAAGGGAGATTATGAAAGGTAGGCACCATGAAAAAAAAGGAAGAATGACACAATAAGCAAAGGGAGGAGGAGAAAAAGAGAGCAGCGCCAAGGAAGCAAGAGAGGTCAATAGATTACACTCTTCCGGCCTTGGGTATACTGCCAGGGATGCATTTTAACCATGTTGAAAACATCTTTTTATTTTGTGCATGTTTTGCTTAAGAAACTAAAATTAATGATTTAAATTTGGTATTGGATAATTATATTTTCATAAATGAATAAATTCACTAGAAACGCGAATTGGATGACATATTGAAGCAAAACTGGTCTAGTACATCAACAAACCAAATATAAAATTTAGCTCTAAATTAATATTACGATTTGTAAATATGGTTATAATAGTATTGATATTAGTAACAACACGGCTTATACCCTGAGATTTAGACAATAAATCATTCTAACTTAATATAATAATACATGAAAATTACACAATCGTATGACTTATAACCCGAGAACGGTATAGTAATAATTATGCTAATAGATCTATTTAGTTCTCTTTTTTGGATTATCATCACGTTTCTGGTGTTAATCTTGTTTGAAGCCATAGTCATATATACAGATGCTATTCATAATATAATCCAAATATGCAGGACTGGAATTGAAATATATTAATTATAGTATGAATACAAAATATATATAAAAATGGATTTGGGAATATGTAACATGCTGAATTCCACAACGCAATATCCAAAGGAGTATCTTCTTACGCTGAGCGATTTATATTGTTGCTTACTCAATGATTTGGGAATGACAGTGATTTAATACAATACTACAGAGGGTTTGTTCTTCCAGCAGGTAGCAAGATTGTGCAAATGGATATGGGTATTAGATGGCTTCACAAATTCCCAGAATTATACAATAAAGTTGACTGTATATTTTATATCTGTAAATACCAAGAAAATTATGTGAATTATATATTAAGATGGACGAAAGTACCTTCATCTTGTGAGATCTCTTTTGAAGAGACTTGTTGAGTGATTTCGCCCTCCACATCATCATTGTTTTGTTATGTGTGTATGTGTATATATATATATAAATATATAAAGTATGCATTATCTTAGCATACACGTTGGAACTTGGGACTCGGTCCTGTGAGCTATGTTGGCATGGATATTCGCTATAATTCCACCTAATGACTTGAAATCCCACCGCTAGTTTTATTTAGCAACATTTATTGATAGATATTTCGCAGATTTATTTAAATATTCTTTGGCAAATATTCTTAACTCAAATAGATGCAAGTAAAAATGGTATAATTAAGTTATATCTTTCAAATTCAATATTTAAAATGGATTTTTCCATATTGGTCGGGATACTCAAACAAGCATTATTTTAGACGGGAGGAATAATGGCAACCTTTCAACAAGTATCATTATGATAAATAAATATAAAGGGTAGTTTCCTTAATATTTCAGCTGAGCATTCTTGTTTAGCGCTTCACCTTGATCTGCCTTTCCAATTAAAATAGCTTTTGCTTGGTGTAAGAAGCAAAATAACAAGCGTACCCTTTCCCATCTCAAAATCGATTTTATACGTTATAGTAATCATATGAATGCAATGTATAGCATATGAATGCTTTAGAAAAATATAGAAGCTTTTAATTATATTCATAAACCTTAAAGATTTCTTTGGGATGGAAGCCAAAACGAATTGACTTGTACTTAAGTGTATATATGTTGACAGTGTAACTACGAATAATAATATTCATTTGAACTTGAAGTCAAACTTGTAGCATCGTATAAAAATGAAATATATTGTTTGTATAGTGTTTAAACACATAAAGGAACTTTGAGAATGTTTTGTATGATGAAAATGTATTAAGGGAAAGATTATGGTACAACTCGATGCTTTGTAAATAGTCATGTTGGAAGCATGATTTTGTCTATTCAACGAGCGTTTGAGGGACCGAAACTATAACAATATTAAAACAATTTTTTAGAAAATAGAACGAGATGTGTAAATGAATGTTATAACGGGTTTATGAATTGTCTATTGCTCTGCAAATGATAGATTGGTTGTTAGTTATATATTGAGTAATTATGTGCAGTACATGATTATGAGAGTGTTTAGTTATAGCTAACATGTAATGGTGCATTGTGATCTGTGTTTATAAGTTTTTTTAATTTTATAAAAATACTAGTTTGTAGTTAAAACTTAGGATATACCCAGGTGATATAATTATATATTTATTTGATTGTTATTATATATGTGGGTCATTTGAATTCTCAAAAATATAAGTTTAGTTATGTATATTTATGTAGTCATGAACTATGATAGTATGAGATATCATAGAATACTACAATATAAATATATGATTGTACCTGGATGGTAAATAATGCAATTATTATGTCTAGACGTACATCTATGTTTGATTGATTTACTGTGTGCATACTGATTATTGCTCTGAATAACATATTTTGTAATAATTGGTAAGACTTTGTGTATGCGTGCATATAATCTTTAAGAGCGTAGCATATGCTAAAGATAAAATATTATGTGTTTTGAGGAAATTGTGACTTGTTATATCTAGTTGTTTGGATATACGCTATGGTTTTTATGTAGTTATGACTACTTTATTATGATTGATTTTGAAATATTAATAGTTATATCTCAAAACACTAGACTATAGTAATATAGGTTATCATAGGGTGTAATATGTTTAGAAACTAATTATGGTAGTGAAAATTTATAGTTAAATATGTATTTTATTCAAATGGTACAAATTGTAGTAATTATTTCTAGTATAGAATAGAAATAATGTAAGATTCATTCATATGTTTGACAGAATAAATGTATGTTTTAGTTACTCATATTTTTAATATGTTATATGATGTGTTGTAAGTAGGATGTAAATTAAATGAATCTTGTCATTGAATTGTATTTGACCAATCTACATCGTTGATACGAAGTAAAGAGTGAGATGTACTTCACTGGTTTATTGATATCACAATCTTAGATGAAGGCAATTCGATCAAGTGGTGTGTATGAAGTTGATTGATCTATAAATCATTATTATTTATTATTTATAAAAATTTAGGTCAAAATATATTTAGTGAGACATTATCATTTCATGAGTATGATTTACATGTTTGTGTGATATCTTGTAATAGAATAAATTTTTACGATACATTGCATGTTTAGTTTAGAAATCATACGACATATGTGTACTTGCTTGTCTCTCTCAATTCATATACTGTCGCTATCTATTCATCCATAAAGGGAGGGCCATTTTCTGATGAGATTAGTGCGAGAGATTGTTGATCTGTGATTGGTGTGAAAAAATATTTAGATGATGTTATCCCTCCCTATACTTTGACTATGTTTTAAACTCTTAGTAGAGACTAAGAATTATATCCACATCATGGTAGTGTTCTACAAAATATGTAAATCAAGTCAAATTTGTAGCATCGTATAAAAATGAAATGCATAGTCTGTGTAGTATTTAAACACATAAAGGAACCTTGAGAATGTCTTGTATGATGAAAATGTACTAAGAGACATTATGGTACAATTTGATGCTTCGTAAATAGTCATGTTGGAAGCATGATTTTGTCTAGTCAACAGGTATTTGAAAGATCAAAATTATAATAACATTAAAATAATCTTTTAAAAAATAGAATGAAATGTGTAAATGAATGTTATAACAGGTTTATGAATTCTTTATTTCTTTGTAAATGATTGATTAGTTGTTAGTTATATATTGAGTAATTATGTGCAGTACATGATTATGAGAATGTTTTATTATAGCTATCATGTAATGGTGCATCATGATGCATACTTATAAGTTATATTTTTTAAATGCTAATATGCAGTCAAAACTTAAGATATACTCAGGTAGTATAATTTCATATTTACTTGATTGTTACTAAGTATGTGGGTCATTTAAATTCTTAAAAATGTAAGTTTAGTTATGTGTATTTATGTAGTCATGAACTATGATAGCATAAGATATCATATAATACTATAGTATAAATGTATGATTGTACTCGGATGGTACATATCATTTTTATGTCTAGACTTATATCCATATTTAACTAATTTACTGTATGCTTGTTGGTTATTATTATGAATAACGTGTTTTGTAATAGTTGGTAAGAGTTTGTGTAAGCATGCATACAATCTTTAAGAGTAGCATATGCTAAAGATAAAATATTATGTGTTTCAAAGAAAATATGACTTGTTATATCTAGTTGCTTGGATATAAGCTTGTGTTTTCTATGTAGTTATGACTACTTTATTATGATTGATTTTAAAAAATTAATAGTTGTCTTAGAATACTAGACTATGGTAATATGGGTTATTATAGGGTGTAGTATATTTAAAAATTAATTATGGTAATAAAAATTTGTAGTTAAATATGTATTTTATCTAGGGGTATAAACTGTAATCAGTATTTTTAGTATGAAATATAAATAATGTAAGATTCATTTATATTTTTGATGAAATAAATGTATGTTTTGGTTACTCCTACGTTTAATATGTTATATGATGTGTTGTGAGTAGGATGTAAATTAATTGAATCTTGTGGTTGAATTGTATTTGACCAATCTAAATCATTGATACAAAGTAAAGAAACTTCACTGGTTTATTGGTATCACAATCTCAGATGAAAGTAGTCCGATCAAGTGGTGTGTATGAAGTTGATTGATCTATAGATCATTATTATTTATTATTTATAAAAATATGGTCAAAGTGTATTTAGTAAGAAATTGTCATTTCATGGGTATGATTTACATGTCTGTGTGATATTTTACAATAGAACAATTTTCTATGATACACTACATATTTAGTTTATAAATCATATAACACACAGGTACTTACTTATTTTTCTAAATTTCTATGTTGTCACTATCTATTCATCCATGAAGGGAGGGCCATTTCTTGATAGGATTAGTGCGTGAGATCATTGGTCTGTGATTGGTGTAGAAAAATGTTTAGATGATGTTATCCCTTCCTACAACGGCACTACTTATCGAGATGACACTTGAGATTGCCACAGATACTTGAGTTTGAAAACTATGCTCTAAGTGAGCCATGTATCTTATATGTACATTATATTGTATAGTGCTTATTATTGAATGTTGTTATGAAGAATTGTAATTACTATTTATTGTACATTGATAGCAGTCGCTGTAGACTTGTATCAATAATGACTAAGTTAATATAATTACTTTTTATAATTATATGATGTACTCTCATGATATTAGAGATCAATGGTATGTGATGTATTATATTTATTTCCATTATCACACCTTGAGTATTTATTATGGTCTTTGTAGATTCTCATGGTGTAATCTATTTTTGGTATATGTGTTTAAGAAAAAAATCACGTATTTCTAGTTAGACCTCAACGGAGTTGTTACATGCTCAATCATGTCTAATCTCCCACTAACCTATGATACAAATTAAAAATACATGTGGATCTCCTTTTTCTTCCACCCACGTGACCCAAGGCAATATGAAGGACCAAACCTTTGAAATTTATGTTTTCCTCATAATGGACTTCATAAATGCACCACATACTTCTCCACACTTAAACAAAAGCAAATAATATTCCTCATGAATGGATTAGTGTGACATTTTTGACTACTAACACTTAAATCATATTAAATTTCCTCATCACATGGCTTGAATAATCCTTATAGTCTACCCATGACACTTATTAGTACATAATGTGTAGGTACTATTGTAACTAATTTTGTAATTAATTTGTATTTGAGAACATGCACAATAGCACTTTCTACTTTTTTTTAGAGCGGTCAAAGTAATTTGTAAAATAAAAACTTCATAAAATGTTATTTCTCTAATTTTGTATTGGTTGGTGTAATTTAAAAAGATAATTTACTTAGGGAAATTAACTCTATTTGAATTTTAAAAAGAAGGAAAAATATTACATTGTCCAATCATTTTTCAGAATTAAAACTTATTCAAAGTTTTGAATCAGATTGAACATTGTACAATGATTTGATATTGAAAAGGCAGGAAATAATTTTTGACTCACACTTTATAGATGCTTTGTAATTTCCATGGTCAAATGGGAATAATTTGACATGCTATTCAATAACAAACCAAACCAAAACACAAATCAGACAAAAAATCATGGCTCTTCTTATAGACAACAAGGCAATCCTTGCCAAAAATGATGATTTTCATGTCTACAACCACAATATCATTTATGAGGCCTTGGTGATTCTTGAACAAAAGGCAATGTAGTTGGACATAATGTTTGGTGCTTTTGCCACCTCATTGGATAGTTAGTCATTTGGGTTTGTAATTATCATTCAAAATGCCATCAACTTCACTATTAGTGAATACATCTCCCTCTTCTAGATTCATAAACCCATCACCTTGGTAAATTCTCCATTCCCATCAGCAACCAAGAGCACCTTGTCACCCACATTAAGGTCTGAACATAAGAAAATAATTTTATTCAAGGTAATCTGTTACTGTAATAAACCACATATGAACTATGTTTGATTAACCTTTTTTTCTCTACGTAGAAGAATAACCTTAAGTTAAAGCATAATATTAATATATAAATAACCCACATATAAAATTCATTTATAATTAGAAGACCTATAACAAGAAACACACAAAATACAATGCAACAAGTATAACTAGCAGAAACTAAAAGCATCCCAAGTCAACAAATTAAAAAACTACCCGAATCTTCTTGTTTAGAAAGCCCAAAATTTAAACCTAGATGACGAGGAGGTTTAGCATTAAAATTTGTAAAAAATAATTAAACTTATATAACATTTATGGAAGCACAAAAATAATGGTGTTTAATGTTTACAATGCAATATATGATACACTCACCACCTTCACTCACATGTAGCCTCTTTGATATATGAAATGGAGGGCAATATGAAACTGCCATCTCATATCTAGTGTCTATTTAACCAAAAATACAAGTAATTTATACATATATAAGGATTTAAAACACATGATGCATGTGAGATCTATAATGACTGTACTCAATTTGGTGTTGTGAAACTTGGCAATGGGGAGAGACTCTTATTTTGAATACGCATTGACCTTCTCATAGCAGTTCAATTTGGATTAAACCTTATTTCCTTCCTTGAAATAATGTAGCAAAATAATTGAATTTGATCTAGGTGGATCCATATACCGTTTTATTTTTCAAAGTCTTCAAATTCAGTTCAAATCATTTGCACATTGTAGTACTCATAGAGAGCTTTCTAGCACTTTTCACGGTTCGAAAAATGGAGCCCAAATGCTCAAGATATAGTTAGTTGAAGAAATCATGTGACAGGGATGTCAAAAGTGACGTGGCATAGTTGAGGAATGCCAAGTGGACCAATATCCATTTGACACATGGAAAATAATTAGGGGGCAAAAAAAAATTTGTTAGGTGTTTTATTTTATGCGCATGATGTATGACATTTTCAAATCAAAATAGGTGCCAAACTTCCACGCCACAAAACATTAAGCGCATCCCTCATTCCTAGGCATTTGAATAGGCTAGGTGGCATGCAAAGTTGGTGCCCAAATATTTTTCATTTGAAAATGTCAACAAACTTTCCATTTAAAGCATTAAAACAACCACTCTCAACAAATGTGGGACTAAATCTTTGGTCAAAGCACACTCATAGAGGAAGGACGCCCTTGCCCACTTCCCTAGGCACCTAGAAAGGAGGAAGAGAGTTTGAAACTTGAGACTTGGTGCCTAAAAGGCTAAGGTCTTGACCACTTCAGCCACAGTGGCTGAAATGTTATAAAAGGGAGTAATTTTTACTTGTATTGACATGGAAATCTGACTGTGTAAAGAGAATTAAGAGGATTAGAGCCTTGTTTTTGCCTTGTACGGCCTTGGGCTTTTGTTTTCAGGTCTAAGAGAAATATTTGCAGGCAAATAAATATTAGAGAAGATGAAATTGAAGACTTGGAAAGGCTTTGGAAGCCATTTGTTGCACCAATTTAATAGAACGGTCCTCACTTTGAATGGACCCGGAGATATAGGCTATTGAAGTTGAACTCCGTTATCAATTTGCTGGTGTTATCTTTGATTTTCTTTGATTATTATTGCATTCTGATCTTCATTTTAATTCTGATTTTACTTTATGCAAAATTAAACACAAGAAATTGAAAATTTGAAAGATCTCTTAAACATGAACAAGTGATTTTCGAATGTACTACACTTGTATTTTCAGTTTATAGATCAGATTGAATCTTAAATTGTGATTTTGAGGACCTAAATTTTGTAGCCCTGCAAAGCCATTTCAAAAAATAAACCACATAGACTAACAAGAACCCCCTTCTTGTTGCAAACATTTCTTCAACTACCCTGTACAGGTAGGATCTTCTTAAAACAAATTTGTAAGAAAAAATGGCTTGCATCAACTGAAGAAACATAAAACAATTTACCTCTAGTCAAATGGAACATTCAGTAAATGATAACCTAAGTAAAAGTTGCAATCAATTCTGTAACATGACAAATCCAGATGAAGAACTGCATTCTGAGAGGCATGAGTTCTTTTGTGCTGCGCTGAGTTTTGGATCACCAAATGTTTTTGATTTGTATTTAAACTTGTATAAAACATCCTCTCTAAGCCAAATATCAATATCTTAAGCCTTTCATTGGTTTTGTAAGGAGGATTGAGTCAAGAAGACAAGCTTCTAAGTGAAAAGTGTCTTTATCAAGATTTAAGTGACAATCAATAAACAGTTGCAGACTTTCTTGAGAGAATTGGAGTAAAGAAGATCCATTTGTTATCACTTTTGTGGATTACAAGGATTGACCTCTTTCGAAAGAATCCTTCTGCACTTGAATTACTAATTTATTGTGATCCATGTGGCTTTTGAGATATAAGGACGTGCTGTGAGCTAATTCTGAGAGAATTTAATTACTTTGATCTACTCCCTGGGTTGTTTATCTCGCAAGGATTTAAAAATGTCCTTAAAGGATCTTTCTATGATATTAAGCTGGAATGAACGTGAGCATGGATTTGGGCTCCTCTGGCCTCGCGACTGTCCTAAAGTTTGAGTGTTTGTTTGACATGAGCACCCCAAGACAGTAATTGAGTACCAAAAGGGTCGAGCTCGAGATGAGAGGAGATACGAAGAAACTCAGCCAAAATATTCTTAGTTCTCTAATGAAATTTCATCACTTATTTTCCATACTATCTACGAAAGGTGGCTATGTGCATGAAAACAATGTTCTCCTATTTAACATGGCTAACAAGTTAAGGTAGACATAGCACCAGATTCACCCTCTCAGTCAACCGAGTAGTACCTTCTTTGGCCAAGAAGGATATGTTCATGAAAAATTGCGTTCAAGGGACTTTCTGCAAGTCGTCCCCTCAAACTAGCCAGAAGGTGATGGGGTTGTGTTTGGAAACAAAAAATTCTGGATGATCCACAACTGCTCTTCCATTTTGACCTGAAAATTAAACACATGATGCTCGACGAGGATGATGTGGGTGAAATGCTTGAGAGATTGATCGAGGCCTACACAAAAATTATACGTTCGTGTTGTAAAATTGTCGCTGAAAGTTAGCATTTTTGGACATATGTTGCATCTTTAGTGACTGGAATCGTGGGCATGTAGAGTATATTGTGGGAACAGAGCAACTTAAAGACACTCCAAGAGGCACCTTTGCTCACTACATTCCTCAAAATGCCGCTAAAAGAAATGTCCATCTGGGACCGAATTTCAGAATTAGAAGAAGAAAAGATCATTGTTCATGATGTTATTCGAGCAAAAGGGCTAAGCTTGTCCCAGTCCACAAGATTTATGGATGTTCAGTCCTTCACTGAAGCTATAGAAGACCCGGTATATTTTTACTTTTACTTATATATTATGTAGTCATGAAAAAATCAATCTATCTACTTTATTCTTTTGCAAATTTTTTACACCTCAATCTTTTTTTTTCAGAAGCAGCTGAGGGAAATCAAAGGGGTTTGGCTTGCCCATGACGAGTCTGATTACCTAGTTGAAGAAAGACACTTGAATTCAATGAGGAAATCCTTAAGAGTTCTCTCAATGGGATACTTCATGAAAGCCAGTGGACAAAGCCAGATGAAATTCGAAGAACTAAGATATCTGAGAATAGACCGTGCCATTCCTTTGTTGCCACTGAAATTAGAGGCGCTTGAGAGTTTGGCTGTGTACGAAGGCCCTATTAGCCATGCAGGTGTTTTAATCTTCTGTACAAGGCAAGTCCTCTATTTTCTGTATTCAAAATTTTGATTTTGATTTTAACAGTAATTTGACTGCATGAGATGACAGAGTCATATCTAATGAAATTGGAATATCCATGCAGTTGCCCCAGAAATTAAAAAGGATGAAAGCCGTGTTACAGTATGGTTCCAATACATGTAAAGAGCTGGAAGAGTCCCAGTCTATACCAGCAGTTCAAAATATCTGTTTAGAAGAATTAGATTTATCAGAGCTGAGGAGGATTGGTCTCAAGACTCTACCAGAGGGGAATCATCACTTAGCCAATTCATTGAAGACACTGATATTAGATGGGTGGCATGAAATTGAGGAGTTGTCCAAATATGTCTGTGAATTACCTTCCTTGAGTAAACTGAGCATTAGAGGATGGGTGGCTTTAAAGCGTGTGCCGGAATCATTTGGAAATCTCACCACTTTAACACACTTGGATTTGACGCTTTGTAGAAATGTGAAAAAATTACCTTGGAGTTTCTGTAAACTCAAATCTCTAAAATTCTTAGCGTTAAATGATTGTGGTAGTTTGGAAGAACTGCCTTTCAATTTTGGCGAGCTTTCAGCTTGGAAGTATTTAATTGTAGGTAGCTGTTTTGGGTTGAAAGAATTATCTTCCAGTTTTGGTCAACTCACCTCTGTACAGATGTTAGATTTAACAGAGTGCTTTGAGCTGAAAGAATTGCCTTTCAGCTTTGGGCAACTGAAAGCGCTAGAGCATTTACATTTAAGTTTCTGTATGGTATTAGATCATTTGCCAATCACGTTTGTTCAACTAAAAGCCCTAAAGAAGTTGAGTTTACGCGGGTGTATGGAAATTAAAGAAGTGGCTTTCTCGTTTGAGGAACTTACATCTTTGGAGCATCTAGATTTGAGAGGTTGTACAGAATTGAGTGTAGACCTCAGCCAAATACAGAATCGATTGATTATTGAACGCCGAGTAAAAATGCCCAGTGGCGAGTCACTGTTAATGGAGCATCACAGTTCTATATTTTTTGTAACTGTATTATTATATTAAATTAATGGAGAATCTCAAGTGTTCCCTGGTTTGCTTTAAACTGGGATTTACATTTTTTTTTAAAAATTTTATTTAAAGTCATGGATTTGTTAAATCGTTATAATCTGCGATTTTATTTCAAAATCTTTCACTTTAAAAAAAAAAAATCTAGTGGTCCAATTTTATGAATTGTGAAAGATTAAAATTTATAATGAATAAGCTTCTTGCCCATCATTTCTTTTGAATTTTATAGTTATATGCTTAATATTGGTGCTAAATTTTTTGTTGATATGTTAATAGTAATTAAACAATTTAGTCGAAGTTTAAGCTCTATTCTGAGGTTTGAGAATCTTTATTGGCTCTAATTTTAAAAAATTAAATGGTCTCTTTTGATCATCAATGTTGAGAAAGTTTGTAGCATTGACCAATGAACACAATTCGATTATTCAAGATATTGTAAGTTTACTTTTCTTTGAGAATATGTAATTTTCATATAACTATCATGAATCTAACTCTCTAGCGGATTTTTTGGCTAATTTTGGGACGCTTCACCTTCACTCAAATGAAGGTACTATGAAGGTCATCCTCCTTGAGTAAAACCTAAGGACCTTATTAATAAAGATTTGATTGTCTCCTAGTTTCCCAATAATGACTAGACCAAAGCACAAAGGAAGAAAACAAAGTTTATTGTTTCGGGTGGCCTTATCCCTGCAAATTCTCTATAGGGCTTTAAGGTTAACAATCAAGTTCCTTTGTTTCTCTTCTTTGTCTTTTTTGTAGGTTTTCTCCAAGCTTACAATTAGTGCTTGCTATAATAACCTCTTTTATCATAAGTATTTCATGGGGATCTTCTTAAAGGAAATGGCCCATGATTCAATATATATAGTTGGTATTGCTTTGCCTTAAAATTTTCTCTCGTTGCCCTGCAAGATTTATCCTTTATCTTACTATTCATTTGAAGGTGTCGTGTCATGGTTATCAGTTGCAGAAAACTCATAAAGATGGCAGTCCAATAGGAAAAAAATAGAACTTTCAACCATGAAGCACCCCTGTCATGCACTCTGGAATTATTCTATTTTGATATTTCAAAGCAGATACAAGGTAAGGTTCTATGTGCATTCCTTTTCACTTTGGATGACCTGGAACTTAGGATCCCAATGGTAGCCTCAATAGTGGAAGATCCATGAAGGATTCATGAAACTCTTGTTCTTTATCTAGGTTGGTTCAGAGAGCTATTCCAAATTTTATTCAAAGCACTAAGAGCTTCATGAGATCATATTGCACTTATAAATTTTGGAAGCCAACTTTTTTCACAAGTGAAACAACATTTTAAGTCTCTATGTTGTTTTATGAGACACCTAAATTCAAGTTGGAATGTACACTGGCAATAGACAAGAGGGAATGCACATCTCCATATGATAATTATCGTTGGTGTAAATATGGTGAATTGTATCTTAATGATCCACTTACTACTAAAAATTTGTCGGAGGCAACACATACAAATAATGTAGTAAATTATGAACAATATTCTAAAATATTTCAGGATGTACCACGTTCTGATTATTCTATGATTTCTAAAAGAAGACAATCAAACAAGTTGCAAGTTGGTGATTGATGTTTGTAGCTATTATTTATCAAATGAAGAAGAACTTCAGATTAAGATAGTTCATGGAACAAAACTTAGTGAAGGCAATGAATGTTCTGGCCATAAATTCATTTGTGGCATTATTGTCACTAGAAACTCTATTGCTAGTGGAGGCCTTACTAGTCCCCCTCCATTCCATGATATTTATTCCATTTAATATTTTGCATAAATTATATATGACCCTAAGAATTTAAATCCAAGAGCTCATACCAGTATAAATTTGGTCTCTAAAGTTGGGGTTAGATTGGTTACTTTTCTTGGTCATGTTTGTGGTAATAGGGAGAATATTTTCTTTGTGAAGATTGAAGATGCTATTGAGTCTATAATTTTAAATCTAAACTTCAACAAGCATTGCTCAGTTGGCAAAATCAAAACTCAAGTTGGAATGTAGACACTTATATGGATACCTTATATATATATATAAATAAAAATATGTATTTGTTCATTTTAGACACTTAAATTTAAGTTTTGTTGGTGTTAAATATTTTATTTGTGTATACAAAATGTCAAAAATTAACATAATATTATAATGTCATCTTAGCGTAGAGTACAATTATTATTTTATGGCTTCCGTTATATATAAATGATTTCGTTGTGGAAGGTGTTTCATATATGCATGCAAAAAATATATGTATGATAAATTGCCATCACTATTCATTTATACACAATGAAATATTTTTTAATCACAATTTAAAGAAATAAATAATTGAATATATTATACAAGTAATTTTTTTGAAAGCATGTGACATATTTCTTGTGCTTCTATGTCTTGCTCTATAATTATTTCAATAATAAAACTTATATATACACAATATGCATGATCCTTGAATTACTTATGAAAAACACCCTCCAAACTCGTATTGATCTAACCCTTTGAACTTCTTTCTGTTTTATAGACATTTTAAAAAAAATTTGGAAGGCAGGATAGGATAAGATGGCATTCTTTTCTTATTCAACACATGGAAAATGTGTTTTTTTTTGCTTAAGACACCATTTTTTCCCATTTCCACAACTTTAACATTTTATAAATTACCTTTTTTATAGAAAAATTCTCAGTTATATATTTGAGAAGGGAGAAATTTTCCATCCATTTGGCTCTGTACGGTCCTATTTAAACTTAACAAAATTCAATTTTGCTTTGATTTTAAAAACATGTATTATTATGAAAAATAAAAACATGTATTATTAAAAAAGTAGTGTTTTTATTTTATTTTAATATAATGTATGCCACCATATGCATGCGGGAGCTCCATCGTAGGGTCATGTTAAAAACAATGTAGGCACTTTGATTTGTAGAAGCAAATTGGGCACACCTTGATGTCATTCAACTTAACCATGTAACATATATTTTTGTGGTATGATTTGACTTAAGATATTCTCACTATTTTGGTCATAAGTAGGATAGATACATCTATACTTTTAAAAGAGGATATGATCATTACCCTATAGGATGTATGGCACATTTTCACAATTTTAATTAAGGAGATAATGTGACATTTGACATAAGTCGAGGGATGGAGGATACAATGGTTCACGAGTTAAGTTGTGGGAGGGCTTTAAAACTATGATTGAGAGGAGTTGAATTTAGGATGATTTTAGAGGGATAAATACCACACATTCTATATAAGTATACTATTGAGTTGCATCATGGTGATAGACACTAAAGGCATATCATTCTTTTAAGTATTATATCACATGTTATAGATAATATATAAGAGACATATAATATATTCATGGATTTTCTACTTTCTTACTCATTTGTATATAGATTGACATAGATACCTATACGAGCCACATAAGGATTATTAACATGGCATTATTATGATTTTGGCTCAATGAACACTTAGAAAAGAGTAAAGCATAAACTTGTAAATGATGTCTTATTTGGATTAGATACCATCAATTTATCATTTATGCACCCAAAAACTATTCCTATTTATTTATTACCTCGTGCTCTTTTTTTTAATTGCATCATTATCTTTCAACTATGGTTTTATGTTCTTTAATTTTATTTCATTCTTCTTAATTTCATATGATGGTTTTTTAAATATCATACACATTTTTATGTTCCTTTCTTTCTATTCTAACATGTTTTTTCTTTATGTTTTTTATTCTTCATGAAATTATTTATTTATGTTTCCTTTTCTAATGAGCACATTTTACTTTTTATTCAATTTTATTTATTATTTATTTTCTTAAAAATATTTATAATATTTTTTAAATGATGAAACTCCTCCCACTCTCCCTACCCTTCTTTTTTTTGGGTTCATAGTTTTCATATTATATTTTGAAAAAAAATAAAATAAAAATCAACATGAATTAAGTTCTATTTATTTACCTTTATGTTTTCATTTACACTTAATTTATATTTGATTATAGTTTTATTTATATATTTATCATTTTACATATACAAATATCATGAGATTCAACGATTTATGTCTTGTTATTCATTTATATTATGTTATGTTACCGAATGAAAAAAAATTCTAATATGATATGTTATAAGTTACTTTTTCTTTGACATTTATTCATTATGATTAATTTCTTATTTTTCATTGATTATATTTTACCCGTCTACTTGGCGATTTTAATAAAGGATACAAATTTCATACATAAATTCAGACAAATACTTAGTAAATCTTATAAACCAAAAATTTAAATGTATTAGATAACCTTAGGTACAATACAAAACATATTGGAATAAAAAATTATCTATTTACATCATGTCTTAGGTGTAGGTGAATGATACTCTTGCTTACCCTAGATAGAATTTGGGGAACACACCCTGTAGAAATGAGTGGGTGTCCTCATCTATGCTAGAGATCTAGATCTAGATCCCAAGGTGCGTAATCCATTATATATCATAATTACTATCATGGAATATTCATATTGTTGTTCTAAATATTGATAATCAACATATATGTTCTTTTGGAGCTCATAATTTTTGGGTGAGGGATCCTCACCTCATCTATGAGTTTTTCTCTCTCTCGTGGCAATTACTAGTGAGGTCGCTAGTGAGGTCTAGGTGCTGAGATATCTGTTGGTGTGCCTACACGATAATTTTTAATGAGAATATGTGACCTTTACATGTGCACGTGTGAGTTAAAGGTCGAGATAGTTAGGGTACAATGCCTCACCTTTGCTAAAAAAATAAGAAAATATTAATATATTAATTAGAAATATTAATGTTATTTATAAAAAAATAATTTATTAGCTTGAATTTTGCACCTCGATCTCCATATTTCTAATCCCTATCCCATGTTTTTTGTATTGGATAAACCTACGAGATTTTGTGTCTGCCCCTCTTGATTTTTCCTCTTTTACATCATCTACTCCAAAATATCCCATGTCTTTGATATATACTATATCATACTCATGGTACTTATTAAAGTCATCTAGGACCTCATTAACCTCTATCGAAAATATTGGTGTTGGGAAAGAATTATCCAAACATTCTCTCCATTATTTTTTCACTCCAATATCATCAACCCTAAGGATTAAATGAATCTCATCCTCCTCATCATCATATATACGCACATTCTCCTTAAAATTTTGTACCATTGTCTCTTTGTAGCTCTGGGGACATCTTTCTAACTTGATTAATATGACAATGTTTAGGGGCACATCCTTTATTATCTCAACTTTTCTTAGTACTCTTTCATATTAAAACTTTGCACAACACTATGCATATTAACATTGATACCATCTATTCCTCTCATTCCTCTACAACTACATGACAACCTCAATCCAACCCAGATGGTCCCAATTGACTTCTAGGTGATTCCCTCCTATTTGAGTGTCTATGAGATTTCATCACTCGAGGGCACTAAGTTCATGGCACCTCTTATGCCCTTCCATGTACCGTATATCTTCTAGTGGTATCTCCATAACCACTATGGAAATAGGTAGACCTATATATAGATGTTACCAACTGATCATAAACCTAATTACATAGTAGTGTCCCTAAAGATATTCCTCCCTTGCATGGCTTCTAAAAAAAAATAGTTTCCTATATAAGTGGGAATGCATGAAAAAAATCTATAAGTATACTACCTACCTCTCTTCCATTTTCTATACCATATGATAAAGATATCCCTCCCTCACATGGCTATAAAAAATACACATAGTTCCTTATATAAAAGGAAATGCATGCGAAAGCTCTATAAGTATACTACCTACCTCTCTTCCATTTTTTATACCATGTGATTATGCCAGAGGCATTCTATGTGAGAAAGAATGCAAATATTTGTCTCACATACACCCTAGAAACGTAAAGTTTTTATCACTGATTATTTGGTGACACGTGTTGGGGGGAGGCTTACACCTGCGTAGATGTTGGTAGGTCATTTGGATAGAAGGAACTATAGGGTAGGATTACAAGATGCATTAGTCCATGTGCTAGTCAAGAAAATATCTTATAAACAAACATATAGATAATAAAACATCAAGCCCACTCCCTTATGGGGTGTTGTAAATGAATTCCAAAAGCTATTTAAAGAATGAATACTACCAAACCTTCTAAATAACATCACTCCTTCCAAGTGCGGCCAATAAGCATGTTTTTCCCTAGATATGGTGCTCCAAGTCTATGTCAATGATGAGTAGCAAGCTTCCCCATCATTTCTTAATGCACTAATGGTTTAGACTCATGATTTTGATTGATTTGGAAAATAGGTAAAGCTTTGTGAAGACAATTCTACATTATAACATTACATAATTCAATATCTCTTAATCAGTGGTGAAACCCTATATTTATAGCTTTCTAAAAATGATGAGGATCAACTATGACTATCCATCTTGAGATCAATATGTGTGGCTAGAAAATTATTCAATTTTGGAGTGATAAGCCATAAATTTTTGGAAAAATAGGACATTAATGAGGCATGGGAAGGCTTAATTCTAATATTTATGCATTAATAGTTTATGGATGCCACCCCATTGATGATGTCATGGGATGATGCAAATTTGAGGAATGAATTTTCAATTAAAATATTTCCAATAAATTCCATGAATTTTTCACTTAAGCTCTTGATTTGATTTAATTTGCTTAAGTGGCTTTTCTTAAATTTCTATAATTCTTTGGAAATATGTTGCATGCTTAATCAACCTGGTCGAAAATGTTATTTTTTAAAGTCATAATTTTACTGGAGTATCATTAGAAGAAAGTGTCAGTTGCGTATAAAATAATGCCCCAGTTAGGGCATTATGGATGCAAAATAACACATGCACATGATGTGTGATGTCGAATTAGAAGAATTTAGTGGTTTAAAGTGTCATTTTACGTGATTGCAATTTGAATCGAAGTGATTTGAGAAAAGATAATAATCACATAAAATGCATTGCCCCATTTAGGGATACATAAGCCTAAATCAACACATTTACATGACAAGTTCAAACCATTTAATACATTTTAGTGATTTTGGACCAGATTGTGATTATCACAGAATGTTGCTTAGATTGACAATTTCAACACAATAGTGATAGGAATTGGATGTCTATATTTTGACCTTATTTGAGAAGGTATGGTGAGACATTCAATCGACATGACATATTTTCAAAGAATGAAAAGGTCATTATAATCAGAAGGAATAAATTTCATTCCCATTTTCTATTTTAAACTTTGCATGAATTACGAATAAATGGGTTTATGAAATGCCCCAAACGTCATTTGGGTGGACCATGATGCCCCATTGAGGATAAAACAAAAAATTTGAAAATATATGATGGGTGGGCCCTCGATCGAAAGAAATTATAATTTCATTAATTTCAGCAAAATTAGCTAAAAATAGATCAATCAAAAGAAAGCAGAAGGAAAACACATCAACAAGGCTAAAATAATATCCCAAGAGAGATATGCAACAAATATAGGCCTAGTGGGGTGAAAATTTTGAAAAATTTACTATGTTTTGACCCCTGGGGTTAAAAAGAAGTCATTTTGCACCCTAGCTTTAGTAAATTTGGATCTCTAGTATTTGTGGGTGAGTGCACTGACTAAGATGGCCAATATCACACATCACTGACATCTTGGGGAGCATATGAGAGAGTACGATCAATCATTAAGGAACATGGCATTGATAGGTATATTTTTGGGTTTTTGAATTTGTCATTTAATGTAAGAAGTGGTAGTTTGGGTGATCCTGTCATTTACCCAATTTAGAAAATGGTGAATTCACCTATGAAAATGTTGGGAATGATAGGAGATCATGATATCACTGACCCTTCAATAGGATTATAGGTCAAAATGGTGAGATCACCAAGACAATGATAATCTCACACTTTCAGGTAAATTTGACCCTGTTGAATGATGAGTTCACTAAAATTGATGAGATCACCCTACCAATTGGTGAGAATGACCTATAGATCGATGAGATCATAGAAAATAGTGGGCTCACCTTGCTAAATAATGTGAACATCCTCATAAACAATAATAACACCCTACTAAATGGTAGGATCACCAAAATAATGATGATAACTTAAGAACAAAGTTGAATGGGGCCCATAAGGGTGTAAACCAAGCCAAAAATTAGAAGAAGAGAGGTAGAGGCACATAGAGTTTTAGTGTAGGCATCAAAATTAGAAGAATATGATTTAGAAAGATAATTGATATGATCCCTACCTTTTGATTTGCAGGAGCGAGTAACACTTATCACATTATGATATTAGTGCTCCTGAGTTCTACGATAATAAGGGCTCATGACATATGACTTCATGGGTGTCTTGGTTAGAGTGGACCTGTATCACATGACATGCTTGCTAGTGATTTGTGGAGATAGAGCATACTTATCAGTGTGAGTAGAGAGATGGCACTTCAAGACTTCTACCTTTCATCTATCGACTAGGGATGTGATGGTGATACTGGGGGATGTGCACCAAATTTTATGGGTACCCATGCAAGGACCCAATATTCATTAGATGGGGTTAGGGAGATAAGCTATGCTAGATGACCTACATGGGGTGGTGGAGCAGGGGATTATGGATGATTATATTGATAAAGATATATTGAGGACTTGGCTTGGCCCCTAGAGGGAGGAACAAGATAGGAGAAAGTTCCCCTAGAGGTAGTGGTTTTGATAATTCTTATCAGCAGTCTTATGCTACTTGATAAGAGTGGGTAGTACTTTCACTTAGGGTTGATTTATGTAGTACAATAGATATTAAATCACCTAACATGATTCACCTGGGAACTTGTGATCCTAGCACAATTTTATAAGTATTTATATATGATTTCTTATAGGGGAGGATGCAACATAGGGCATAACACACTACTACAAGTATAAGTATGGGATCACATTGTGATCACATGACTAGTGCGGTTGAAGTATTAGAGGGGACCTAATGATATTGTGGCTTAGGCATGGTATTCGATAGGATAGAGGATACAAGGACACTTAGGAGATCTACCTTCTTATAGGCAAGCCATTGACGAGATGGAGGATGATGATTTTATATGGTATCATTATATAGGACCATGATTCACATGGGTGGAGGATGTGTTTGTGATCGGCTACATGATCACATCATATTACATCATAGTGTGACATGCTTATACTATGGAAAGATACATGATAGATCATGTCTAGCAATAATTTGACATGTAGTGGGACATCTCAGAGGGTCCACATTACTTAACTCATGTGAACAGGGAGATCAGGAAGTGGGGCCCACCAATTTCCAAGGCCCTCAAGTATAAAGAGATTCACAGAGAACCAAGCACTGATTGACAATCTCTAGAGGGAGATATCTGCATGATTTTTTGAGATAGCAGGGTTATAGATCAATGTGGCTAGTTTATAAACAAAGTTGGCTACTACACAGGGGGAGACCATAAGGATTTGGGGCTTGATTATAGCTAGAGATGCAAAGATTATAGGTCTTAAGGGATATGTAGCACAACTAGTAGGGGTTTAGGCCTGATTAGCCCCATGAGACATGGATTATGTGACCATGGTTTGTGAGTGGGACTTTGCTCAGATGGAGATGTAAAGGGTGACTTAGAAGAGAAATGAGGCACGTAACACTAAGGAAGATATATGAATAGGGTCAGCAAGAGCCTTGGTCAATGTGATTATGGCCAAGGATGATGCCTTCCATGCAAAGGATGATGTCCTACATGCCAAAGATGAGATAGCCTATTAGAGGTGGGATTATGAGGCAACAGTTCTTATGGATTAACAAGTGTCATCCTATAGGGAATACACAAGGTCACATTAGACTAGTTAGACTGCCAGGTCGAGGCATGGGACAAAGTTGGAATTGGTAGTGCTACAACTAGTTGCACAACATGTTTTCATGGGGCCTCCACCTACACATACATCAACAATTATTACATCTGGGATAGGTCAAGGTCTTCATTAGAGTCTTCCTAAGGATGAGTAGGATGAGAGCTGATTGCACTAGCTTGGCCTTTTTTTGTGTACTTATGAGATGTATAGATACTCTCGTAACATATATAAACACATTTGATATATATATATATATATATATATATATAAAATGTTAGGGGAAACATAAAACAATTATTCATGCATGTGTAATATAGGCATTACTCTTGGTGACATGGTGACCCCTAATCTAAGAAATAATGATATTTATCACAATAAGATAATAATAATGACACAAAATTTCCCCCAAGTGATAGGGAAATAATAAAATCAGAACAACAAAATGTGAAAAATAGAAGAAAAGGAAGGGGTGGTTGAGCTGACTCCAGATGCACAAGGCAAGTAGACACTACCTACATATTTATATGGATGCAAGATCCAACATGAACTTTAGGCCAAAATGTAGTTCTCCTAAGAAATGAGATAGAAGAAAATAGATGATTAAAAAACATGAGTTGTATTGTATACAAAAAAGGAAATGGGCTCACGAAATGATGAGTGCATTCAAAGGATTGCTCGTAAAATAACAAGTACGTGGGACTGAAATAAACAAAAAGTGCAAGACAATGTGTTTTTGTTCTTTTTGTTGATCATTTTATAATGTTTTTGTGTTTTTGGGATAATTAGTAGAAATGAAATGTTAACAAAAGGTCTTGGGAACTACCTAACTGAAAAAATGCACTTCTATAGGTAAGAGTCCAATTAACAGATAAACTAATTCCAATAAGGATCATAAATATAAATAATGGCATAAAAAACCACTTAGCTAAGGAGTTGCACATCCACAAGTAAGTAAAATAACTAAATAGACTGTAAAGGTGCTTGCAATCCTATTAAGGCAACAATGCCTACCAAACAACAACAAAATAATGATAGAACAATACGTAGTGTTGAATAAATCTAAATAACCATTCAATAGGAAAAAACCATGTGTTGATGTATCGTTATTCACTTGTCTATAAAAGGAAGCTATAAAATACTATTTAGGCTAGAATGTTTTATAGAATTGGTATTGAGTGTGTTTAAAATGCCTGAGTCATAATCAAGATCATAATTGGTTTAAGGAATAAAATTGTCCAAGTCACAATGGTCTAAGGTATGAAAATAATATTATTTGAAGTAGAACGGTCCACGGTAGAACGAGATAAAATAAATATGTTCCAAGATAAGACAGTCTAAGGTAGGTCAAGACATGATAAAAATGGTCCAAGATAGGAAACTCCATGATATAAAAGTGGGATAAAATGACTTCATCACAAGCTACTCACAAGTAAGGGGTCTTGTAGACAATAGTTCAAAAATGATATCAAGTG
The DNA here is from genome assembly GCA_037957365.1 of Torreya grandis. Taxonomy (NCBI): domain Eukaryota; kingdom Viridiplantae; phylum Streptophyta; class Pinopsida; order Cupressales; family Taxaceae; genus Torreya; species Torreya grandis. The sequence goes on from JARHVA010000024.1 coordinate 10,582,274, forward strand.
TAGAGCTACTTGAGGTGTACAATATTCCTGGGCTCTGAGAGTTATTCACCATTTGGAGTAGTCAATCGGTATGCCTGCATCCATAATTTGATATGATGACATATGGGCCCAATCAATTGATTTTGTTGAGGAACATGGCTTGTAGAAGGTGCATCACTAGGAGATATTCATGGCTCTTGGCCTTCTCTCAATGCTCACTTATTGGCCCTTGTATTGGATGCAATTGACATGCCTTGAATAAAAAAAAATCATCTTTTACTTAAAAATTCATCATTCTCACACTTGGGCTGCTACCTTCTCCATGACTATCCCTTTGGTTGAGGCATGCTTCTTCTACTATCATGTAGGGAGTAGCTTCATCTTGTGTAGTCAAAGCGTAGCTGGTTCCTCCATCATCATGTGTAAACTGGCTTTGAGGCTACCCCCATTGGTTCACATGATCTTCTCCTTACACTAGATTTGCATGAACTGGAACAACAACCTTTACAAGAGGAGTAGAATTTGGATTATATGCATTGGGTTGCCTATTATAACCTTGTTGATTTTTCCTCTCCCTTGAAAATTGTATTGGGATGGAACTCTATATCCTTGTTCTTTTAAATTTCTCATTGAAATCTCCTATAAATTCATTGGACCTCTTCTTATTACATTCAACTGATGTATTAGGGAAGCATGATCACTCTTATTATTTAATGTTGTCACCAATAGGTCTCCAAATCCATCCCAACTTGTAATGCATCCCCCCTCCAACATTCTATACTAGTCTAGTGCTTTGCCTTTTAAAGACATAGCAATCAACCTAATGGCTATGTTGGCCCTAGTAACATTATGGAAATTGCAGAAATTAGAGATGTCTCTAATATGTTTAGATAGGGTAATATGACCCTCCTCATTGGAACTAGGAAGATTTTTGGTAGAATTTGGAGGGATGGGGTCATATTCAAGAAGCTCTATTGGGTTTTGGGTATTAAAAATAGGGAAGGGTTGATGTCTATCTATCTGTCCCCTTTCCCCCATTTCTCTTCTTTCGCTTCGATCATCTATTTCTTTATCTTCTTCAACTTCCTCCTCTCCTTGAACTTCTTCAACATCTTCCTCTTCTTCCCCAAAACCTCCTTGCCAAGGATTTAATAGGGCTAAGAGGGGTTCAGGGTGTTGTTCTTCAAGAAGAGATTCAACTAAAGGGGCTTGGTTAGAAAATATTAAGGACCTTGTGAGGACTATGTAGGATAATATATAAAACTTGGTCTAGAAATAGGGATTCACACTCTTTTGGATTTGATAAATGCTAGGTTAGGGGTATTTTTACTAATTTAGGCTTGTCAAGACCAACATTCACCTTGAATTAGCACTAATACTAGTCCCACCAAGCATGCCATAACTGTTGCCTCTAAACCTTGCACCCTAGAAGAAGGTTGTTCAAGCCTCCTCTATATTTGGTCAATGTTGGGACATTTCCAAGCCTATGGGTGTGCCTACAAGTGGAAATGGACCTATAGGTTGAAAGGGATAGCTCCCTGTATTAGCTTTTTTATGCAATAAAATTGCTAAACTAGTTTGTATGAGTGAAAAGATTCATACTTTTGCATAAATGAAAAGCCCAGTCTAAAATGGTGATACACCAAGAATTAGCATCCACATGTATGCCCTATACTTATGCACAATAAAATAGAATATAGTCTATACCTCAAGCTCTAGAAGATTCCAACATAAGTATTTCAATTTAGAGACAAAATGAATGAGATCACACAAGGTAAATAACTAGAAAGACAACGTATATAGTATAGAAAAAGGTTACACATGTGCAAAATATCATATAGCTAGAATGCACTCTACATGACCTGCTGGATCAACTCTTTTCTCAAAAACATGAAGGATGGAGAAAAAAAGGATAAAACATCACTTGTTGTCACTCTGTGTCTCTTGCATGCCCAAGCAAATGCCTAGAACTTAGAAAGAAAATAGACTTACGCTTCTTTCCTCAAAGGCATCATCATGCTATCTGTGGATGATAAAATAAGAGCACAAGGGTCCTATTTATAGCAAAAGAGGGAGAGAAGAGAGAAATCTTTGGCACCAAAATAAAATCCTCTTAAATGATTTGCCATCACCATCCTAGTGAAAATGATTCCAGGTGTTGTCTCATTCAGTTGAAGTTTGTCCTTCTCTTTGATTCGCCCTCTTGAAATGACCATGATCACTATAAAACCAATGGTGAGATGACCCTCCATAAAAAATGGCTTGGATCACTGTTGCAAACCTTAAATTCTCTAAAATCTTTCACATTTTACACTGTAGACCCATTTGAGTTTTTTTAATGGCTTTACTTATAAAACCTATAAGTCAAGCATGTTGGGAAACCCAATTTGTACTATCCATGATCTTTTGGTTTTTTTGATTGCTTCTAATTATAAAAGTTTATAAGCAAATCTCTTTTCAAAACCCAATTTTGATTTTCTTAAGACCCTTTTAGGTTTTTTGAGTCCTTCTACTCCTTGCTTGCTCCTTCAGTTCTTTAAGGCTCCTTAGTTATAAAAGTCATAAGTTAAGCATGTGACAAATCTCGATTTGCACTATAGAGTCATTGGGGTTTTCCTAGTGACTTCACTTTTTTCTTGAAGACTTTGGGCATGAACTTGATTTCTTGTGGCACGTCACCATTTGCACCCCAATGACTAGTTCCTTACATTAAATTTGACGTCCTACAGCATGTCACCAATGTGAACCCAACGGCTAGTTGGTCACCCTAAATTTGACATCCTACAGTACATCATGAGAATCCATTTGGGTTGGGATTATTGCTTTAAGTAATTTTCCTAAAGTAATTCCTTCAGACAATTTGTTTGAAGGAATTCCTTTGAGAATTTTGGCTTCTAGGCAATGACTAGTTTCCTTCGAGAACTTTTCTCGAAGGATGCTTAGGAAAGTGTAATTCGAAAAAGTTTTGAGGGACACCCGGGTAAAGGCACAAGGTCCATTTAAATTTTTTTGAAGGGCATTTCCAAAGGAAATTTTCTAAAGGGCATTTCCTTGGACAAAGGGCCCTTCAGGAAAAATCCAAAAGGGTAACCTTAGAGAAAATGAGCAAGAGTACCCTTCAGAAAAAATTTGAAGGGACACTTGGGAAAAAAGTGCCCTTCAATTTTTTTTCAAAGGGTCACTTGGGAGGAAAGGACAAGATGAAGTGCCCTTCAAAAAAATTTTGAAGGGACACTTAGATGAAAAAGTACCCTTTAATTTTTTTTTGAAGGGTCACTTAGACAAAAAGTGCCCTTCAAAAAAGTCTGAAGGGACACTTGGGGGGAAGGCAAGGCAAGAAAGGCCCCTTAAAAAAGTTTTGAAGGGCACTTAGAATGGAATTTTCCCTTTGAAACTTTTTTCTAAGGGCACTTCGAGGCAAAACAAAGCAAGAAAGGCTAAGGCAAACAAGGCAAAGGGAAAAAATAAAGAATAAGGGAGAAGAGCCCCAACTAGAAGATGTTAAAGGGAAAAGACAAACAACTAAGGAAGTGAACAAACATACAAAATGAGCAAGGGAGAAACAAAAAGTTCCAAAGGGAAAACACAAACTAGTCATCTAGAAAATGGTCAACATTCTAGTGATTTTGAGGGGAGACATGCCTGCTATGTCATAAGTCTAGTCACCTAAATCCTTCGATTGGGCATGGAGTCACACAAGGCAAACAAGAGTTAAAATAACAAGCCATGGCCAAACACCCAAGCTGGAGAGACACACACACAACCAAAAAAAGGAAAGAAAACACTTGAAAGGGAAACATTATGCTCCAAAGCACTTAGGGAAAATAAACACAACAAAGGAAACACACCAAAATAAGGTATATACAAGACATGGCCAACAAGGGTCAAAAGCAAGGATTCAAATGAATTTCATTCACCAGAATAGATAACACTTCTCCATCCATTTTGGACAGCTGAAAGGAGTTTCTTTGCTTGCACTTGTTGATGATGTAAGGACCACTCCACAAAGTATCAAAATTTGTATGTTTGCCTAATTTTTCTCTATTTTCATCACATTTCAAGACCAAGTCACCTTCTTTGAACACTCTTGCCCTTGCCCTTTTGTCAAAGGATTTCTTCATGAGAACTTGATGGTGTTCAAAATCTTTGTGTCCATCATCTCTTGCCTCCTGCAGTTACATTAATTCTATCAATCTGACCTCCATGGGAGTGTTTTCAAGTAATTTTAGTTATTTTTCAAGTTCCAAGGTAGGGAGCTCTTGTGATATGGACAACCTAGCTTCTCTCCCATATACAAGTACAAAGGGAGAATTACCAATTTACTTCTTGGGAGTGATTATGTCTGCCCATACGACTATATTCAACTTGATATGTCATTCTCTTTGATGGGTTTCCAACATTTTCTTGATGATATTGATAAGGTTCTTGTTGGTAGACTCAACCAATCCATTACCTCGAGGGTAGTAGTTGGATGAGGTACTCAAACGAACTCCACTCTTTGCTTCCCAATCAAAAGTTTTAGCACTTAGGAAAGCAAGTGAATTATCTGAGATGATGACATGAAGAGGTTTAAACCTTTTTATAATGCTATCATAAAACTCCAAGATGGCATTTTCATTTTCTTCCTTTAAATTAACAGCCTCTACTCATCTTGTGAAGTGGTTTGTAGCATTCAATATCCATTTGTGTCTAACACTTGATGGAGGGTTGATCATGATAATGAAGTCAAGGTCTCATTGCATGAAAGCTTGGTCCACTTAGATAAGATTCAATGGAAGATCAGCAAGATTTTGTTTGCCAAAAAAGAAAACACATTGAGGACAAACCTTAGCCCAATGATAACAGTCCTTAAAAAGACTAGGCCAATAGTAACTAGCTCTCACTATTTTTGTAGTTGCTGTTCTAGGAGAGAAGTGACCACCATCTGCACCATTATGAAACTCTTCTAGTATCATATCAAATCGTTCATTGTTAATGCATCTTAGAAACACATTTATCACATCCTTATTAAAGAGAGTGCCATCCACAAGACAATAAGGAATAGCTTGCGGCCTAAAATACCTTCTTTGAGATTTGTTCAAGCCATTGGGATCCTCACCATTTTGAAGAAAACCAATGATGTCTTGTGTCCAAATTTGATTTTTCATTTGATCAGCTTTGGTCTTGAACTTGATTTACCAAGGCTTGCTCTTTTGGCTCTTGACAATCGGATGCTAAGTGCTCACATAAAACTTTTCCTCTTACCAAGCTGGTTATCTTGATGTCAATGTCATATTCCATCACTTTTATTATCCATCTGACTCTCTTCTCATTAAGATCCCTGCTTAGGAGAAACTCTTTGGTGTTAGGATGGGAGACCATGACGGTTAAAGCTTGTTTCTCAAAAAAATAATATCTCGCTTCATAGTCTTCTAAGCCTTGGCTGAAAAAAAATTGGTTGCTCAACATCTTCATCATTATTTTGCATAAGCATAGCTGAGATCGTGTCAAGGTTAGCAAAAGTATAAAGAATGAAATCTTTAGCAAAATTTAGATTTAAGAAAGTGGGAGATGTTGCAATTTCTTGCTTGATTTCCTCAAAGCTGCCTTTACCTTCCTTTGTCCAAGTAAAAACTTGGTTTTTTTTAGCATGGTTGTGATATGATTTACCAAAGTTACAAAGTTCAGGATAAACCTACTTATAAAGTTTATTTTTCCCAAGAAAATTTGCAGCCCTTTCTTGTGTTGAGGCAAAGACAAGCCTAGAATAGCTTCAATCCTTTCGGGGTCAATAGATAAGCCTTCTTTTGAAACAACATGACCCAAAATATTACCTTCATAGATAATGAAGGTGTAGTTCTTTGGATTGAGGGATATGCCATACTCTCTACACTTCTCAAACACTTGCCTTAGATGTCCCATATGATCAGCAAAATACTTTGGAAAAAATGATTATATCATCAAGGTAAACAAGCAAAAAATTATTGATCAAACCTTTGAAAGCCATGTCCATTTCCCTTTGAAATGTAGCTCTAGCATTGGATAAACCAAATGGCATCTTCTTGTAGGCAAAGGTCCCCCACTTGGTGGTGAAGGCTATCTTGAATTGATCCTCTTCATTTACCAATATTTGATTATAACCTGAATAACCATCAAGAAGTGAGAAACATTGAGAACTTGAAACAATTTGTAGAATTTGTTCCATGGAAGGGAGTGGATAATGATCCTTGAGAGACACTTTGTTTAGATCAAAAAAATCTATAACAATTCTAATTTCACCATTATTCTTTCAAACCGGCACAAGGTTAGCTACCCAAGTTGAGTGCTTGATAGGAAAGATAATCCTAGACTCAATCAATTTGGTTAGCTCTTTCTTTATGAGTTCTTCTACCTTGGGGTTGATAGGCCTTTATTTCATCTTATTGATTTAGCTTCATGATCCAACTCAATGGTATGATGAGCTAGAATTGGATCAAAGCCTTTCAAATCCTTATACTCCCAGGCAAAGATGTCATGAAACTCTTTACATAATGCAATAAAATCTTGCCTTTTCAGCTGGGAACAAACCTTGCCAATCTTCAAAAATTTGTCCTTGAAAATCAGAACTCTCTCATAGATATCTTCTTTTGTTGACATGCTCATTCTTTAGTTCTTGTTTTGATCATCCTCACTGAAGACACTCTCCAAGGTAATCAGCCCCTTGGGTATTTTATTTGTCTTCAACTCTATAATTTTCTCTTCATAATGATCGTGTAACTTCTTTTGATTTCTTGAAGAGAAGCCTGCCTCATTTTGGAAGAAGTGTGTAATGTGTTCATCACTTTCAAACACTTGCCATGACACTTCATTATCCAAGAGGAAGGTTTCATAATGATCTTGATATGAGATTGATCCTTTTCTTGTTCAACGTCAACAACTAAGTCAAAACATGCTCCTATTAAAACTAATCTATCAGAGTGCTTGTTCAAATCTCTTGGTATGGGCTAGGTTGAAGGCATCAAAATATTCAAGTAGATCCCATAACCTATGATTTTAGGAATTGATAAAGGGGTTATTGGCTATAGCTTGACTTCTCACTTATGAATTCCCAACTCACTATCTCCATAGACTTTTAAAAGCATGATTCCTCTCTTTTTTGCCCATTGGAGACCATGAACTAAGCCTTCATATTCTACCACATTGCAAGAGAATATAAAGTGAAACTTATAACAAGAGTAGTAACAATTATTTTATGGGGAAAACAACATGACACTAGCTCATGTGCCTACTTTGGTCCTTGAACCATCAAATAACATTTCCCCCATGCCATCAAGCTCATGATCTTCATTAGTGAGTGAAGGAATTGGGATGTTATCTTCATGCATGCAATAAACTCCCAAATTAGTTTCCTCAATGAAAGTGTAAGGATCAAGGCCATGTGTTTTAGTGATGTACTTGTCAATATAGAGGTTGAAAATACCTTCAAGAGGAGAAGATATTTCACTATTTAGGACTGTTTCTTCTTCTTTGTTGATTGGACAATTTTGATTTACTATTGTCTCCAAGTATAGCTCAATGTGGAACCTTGCCAAAGGATGAGTGCTTATGATTACCTTGGTTCCATACCTTTTCTTGAAAGATATAAATGACCACTTAGTATAAATGTATCCTCCTATCTTGGTTTTAAAGTCGCTAGATAAGCATATAGTAAAGTGTGTTGGAAGGTCCACTACCACAATATCTTGCATGATAGGGAAGCTTGAGAAGCCATGTAAAAACACTTTCAGAACTTTGACCAATACTATCATCTTGGTTGGATTTCCATCCAGCTACAACATGCCTTTACTATGTGGCTCATAGTTTAAACCCAGCTTATCAGCCACTACTTTAGGCATAACAATAGTGCTTGTTCCACTAGCCACAATATAATTATGGACCAACTTATCTCCGACAATGAGTGTGAGGTAGAAGGGTGAAGGATTTTTAACTTTAGTATAAGGCTCCAAAAGATGATTATGAGAATTTGTGAGAGCCATACTATGATGCTTTAAAGATTGAGGAGCCACATGCATGCTTTCTAAATGCTCTTGCAAAAGCCCCTTTTGACTAGGTATATGTAGAACCTTCCAAAGGGATATGTTTGTCTTAGTGTTATTTAATGAGTCCACAATAATTAGAGATGGAGTATTCACTTTTTGTTGCATTTTTGATGGTAATAAAGGAGTTGTAGCATGTTGTGTTACAATCTTGGCAGCTGCATTTACATTCTAATTTTTTTGAGGAACATGGCTTGTAGAAGGTACATCACTTTGATTGGTGCTTTGTGGCCTTTGATAGGCACCATTTGGAGATATTTATGGATCCTAGCCTTCTCCCAATGCTCTCTTCTTGGACCTTGTATTGGATGTAATTGACATTCCTTGAGTCAACACAAAATCATCTTGTACTTGAAAATTCATCATTCCCATACTTTGGTTGTTGCCTTCTCCATGATTATATCCCTTTGGCTAGGCCATGCTTCTTTGACTATCATGTAAGGAGTAGCTTCCTATTGTGTAGTCAAAGTGTAGCTGGTTCCTCCATCATCATGTGTAAACTGACCTTGAGGTTGGTCCCATTGGTCCACATGATCTTCTCCTTACACTAGATTTTCATGAACTAAAACAACAACCTTTACAGGAGGAGTGGAATTTGGATTATATGCATTGGGCTGCCTATTGTAACCTTGTTGATTTTTTCCTCTCTCTTGATAATTGTATTGGGGTGGATCTATATATCCTTGTTCTTTGAAATCTCTCATTGAAACCTCCTATGGATTCATTTGGACCTCTTCTTATTACATTCAGCTGAGTTATTAGGGAAGCATGATCACTCTTAGTTTCAAATATTTTCACCAATAAGTCTTCAAATCCATCCCAAATTGTAATGTAGCCCCCCTCCAATGTTATATACCAGTCAAGTGCTTTGCCTTTTAAGGACATAGCAAGAAGCCTAGTGGCTATGTTGGCCCTAGTAACATTATAGAAATTACAGAAATTAGAGATGTCTCTAATATGTTCAGATGGGGTAATAGGACCCTCCCCATTGAAACTAGAAAGATTTTTGATAGCATTTGGAGGGATAGAGTCATATGTAGGAAGCTCTATTGGGTTTTGGGTATTAAAATTAGGGAAAGGTTGACATCTATCTATCTCTCCCCTTTCCCCCATTTCTCTTCTTTCCCTTCGATCCTCTATTTATTCCTCTTCTTCAACTTCATCCTCTCCTTAAAATTCTTCAACCTCTTCCTCTTCTTCCCCAAAACCTCCTTACCAAGGATTTAATAGGGCTAGGAGGGGTTTAGGGTGTTGTTCTTCAGGAAGAGCTTCAGCTAAAGGGGCTTGGTCAAAAAATCTTAGGAACTTGTGAGGACCATGTAGGATAATATATAAAACTTGGTCTAGAACCAGGGATTTACACTCTTTTGGAGTCGCCAAATGTTGGGTTAAAGGTATTTATACTACTTTAGGCCTATCAAGACCAACATTCACCTTGACCTAACAATAATACTTGTCCCATTGGGTGTGCCAGAACTATTGTCTCCAAATCTTGCACCTTAGAAGAGGGTTGTTTAGGCCTCCTCTAGATTTGGGAAACTTTGGGACATTTTAAGGCCTATGGGTGTGCCTATAAGTGGAAATGAAACTATAGGTTGAAAGGGCTAGATCCCTGTATTATATTTTTTGTGAAATAAAACTACTGAATCAGTTTATATGAGTGAAAAGAGTTAGAAGTTTGGATAAATAAAAAGCCTAGTCTAAAATGGTGATACACCAAGAATTAGTATCCACATGTATGCCCTATACTTATGCACATTACAACAAAATATAGTCTTTACCTCAAGCTCTAGAAGATTCTAGCATAAGTATTTCAATGTAAATACAAAATGAGTGAGATCACACAAGGTAAATAACTGAAAAGACAACCTCTATAGTCTAGAAAAGGGTTACACATGTTTAGAATATCATATAGCTAAAATGCACTCTACATGATCTATTGGATCAAATCTTTGCTCATAAGCATGAAGGATAAAGAACATAAGGATAAAACATCACTTGATGTCACTTTGTGTCTCTTGCATACCCCGACAAATGTCGAGAACTTAGGAAGATAATAGACTTATGCTTCTTTTCTCTAAGGCAAGAAAATGGCAAAACATTCTAGCAAAGCTTTACCGTATTATTTGTGGCTAATAAAACAAGAGTCCAAGGGTCCTATTTATAGTAAATGAGGGAGAGAAGAGAGAGATATTGGGTGCCAAAATAGAAACCTCCAAAATAATTTTTCATCACCATCCTGGTGAAACTGATTCCAACTACTTTCTCATTCAGTTAGAGTTTGTCCTTCTCTTTAATTCACCCTCTTGAAATGACCAAGATCATTGTAGAACCAATGGTGATATGACCTTCCATAAGAAATGGCTCAAATCATTGTTGTGAACCTTAGATTCCCTAAAATCTTCCACATTTTACACTGTAGACCCATTCGGGTTCTATGAATGGAGTTACTTATAAAACCTATAAGTCAGGCATGTTGGGAAACCCAATTTTCACTATCCGTACTCTTTCAATTTTTTTGATTGCTTATAATTATAATAGTTTATAAACAAAGCTCTTTTAAAAACTTAATTTTCTTTGATTGAGATCCTTTTGGTTTTTCTGAGTCCTTCTACTCCTTGCTTGCTCTTTTAGGTTCTTTAAGGGTCCTTACTTATAAAAGTCATAAGTCAAGCATGTGATAAATCTTGATTTACACTGAAGAGTCATTTGGGTTTTCCCAAGGAATCCATTTGGGTTAGGATTATTATTTTAGGCAATTTTCATAATGTAATTCCTTCAAACAATTTTTATAAAGGAATTCTTTTGGGAACTTTGGCTTATGGGCAACGACTAGTTTCCTTTGAGAACTTTTCTCGAAGGACACTTGGGAAAGTGTCCTTCAAAAAAGTTTTGAAGGACACCCGGTAAAGGCACAAGGTCCCTGAACGGCATTTACAAAGGAAATGGCCCTTTGGAATTTTTTTGAAGGGCACTTCCATGGATAAAGGGCCCTTTAGGAAAAATCCAGAAGGGTAACCTTGGAGAAAATGAGCAAGAGTGCCCTTCAAAACAAATCCAAAGGGACACTTGGGAAAAATGTGCCCTTCAAATTTTTTTCAAAGGGTCACTCGAGAGGAAAGGACAAGGTGAAGTGCCCTTCAAAAAAATTATGAAGGGACACTTAGATGAAAAATTACCCTTCAGAACTTTTTCGAAGGGTCACTTGGACAAAAAGTGCCCTTTGAAAAAGTCCAAAGGGACACTTGGGGGGAAGGAAAGGCAAGAAAGGCCCTTCAAAAAAGTTTTAAAGGGCACTTAGAAGGGAAGTGGCCCTTTGAAACTCTTTTTGAAGGGCACTTCGGGGCAAAACAAAGCAAGAAAGGCTAAGGAAATCAAGGCAAAAGGAAAAAACAAAGAACAAAGGAGAAGAGCCCAAACTAGGAGAGGTCAAAGGGAAAAGACAAACAACTAAGCAAGTGACCAAAAATAGAAAATGAGCAAGGGAGAAATGAAAATAGCCAAAGGGAAAACACAAATTGGTATGCAAAAAATGGTCAACACTTACCCTTCTTCGTGCGTTCAACATTAGTGTTCTTCTTATTCTCTTTTAAGAACAAATCACCAATTTCAAACTTGATAGGGAGAATGCACTTGTTATAGCTTCTATGCAATATGTCTTGATATGTTTGTAAGTTTTCTAGGGCAATCAAATGCTTGCCATCAAGAACTTATAGCTCTTGTAATCTTAAAACTCTATAATCTTCATCATCTTCAATATTCTTCAAGGATACTTGTAGTGAAGGCAACTTGATCTCAATCTAGATAATAGCTTATGTGCCATAAACAAGGAAGTGGGAAATGGCTCATGTGGGAGTTAGATGATTAGTGCAATAAGCCCAAAGGGCAAGAAAAAATTTTAAGTGTCAATTACAACCAATGTCATTGATAATCTTATTTAGGATTTCTATAATGGTTTTGTTCAACACCTCAGCTTAACCATCACCTTGCAAGTTAAATGGTGTGGATTTCTTGTGCTTGATTTTAAATTTTTCACAAAGAGATTTAACATCACAATTTATAAATGATCCACCATTATTGGATATAATACAGGCTAGGATACCAAATCGACAGATAATATGGTAATGTATGAACTTGGCAATCTACTTCTCAGCGACATAAGTGTGAGGAATGGCCTCAATCCATTTAATAAAATACTCGGTAGCAGTGAAAATATGTTTATGGCCATCATAATATGTTGGGTTGATTTTCCTAATGAGATTGAGGCCCCATGTAGAAAATGACCATGGTGTAGTAATCGGTTGTAGTGGCAAGGAAGGTTCATGTATCAAATTACCATGTTATTAGCAAGAAAGACACTTTCTGACATAATTAAAAGCATCTATTTCCATCTTGGGCCAATAGTAACCTATTCTAAGGAGCGTTTTGACTCAGTATGGGCCCCACACATTCCTTCATGAACCTCCTTAAGCACTAACTTGGATTATTTCAAGATAAACAATGAAGAAGCATTTCATCATAACCTTTAAGATAAAGCATGTTTCCAAGAAGGGTATAACAAGCTATGCTTTGAAGGAAAATATTCTATCAGATAATGGAAAGGTCAGGTGGAAAAACTTGGTCATGGAAATAATTATAAATGTCTTGAAACTAAAGCAGGGCAGGTTGGGGATTGGGACCAACAATAGTGCATACCCTCTCTGAATTTGGCAAGATATGAGCAAGTTATAAAAGATTTTCAATGAGAAACTGATACTCTTTAGCACTACTAGCAATTTGTATCATGGACCTGATTGTCGCCATTGCATCGACAAATCTATTATTGGCCCTTGGTACTCATTCAAATAGTAGGGATTTGAAGTGGGGCTTGAGATTATCCATAAATGCTTTTAGGGTATAATCTTGTCATCTCTAGTTTGATATGGTATGTAGTTTGATATATAATCAATTGCGAATCCCCATAGACCATTAAGTGATGGATATCCCACTGCACTATAAAATGAAGCATTCTAATAAGGGCTTCATATTCAAACATATTATTGGTACAATGGAAATTAATATGAAACACCTTGGAAATAAAATTCCCTTATATCATAATCGATAAAATAGTGGCTCCAAATCCATGGGATGTAAAGGATCCATCAAAGTATAATTTACATTATTTAGATTCATGAAATTCTTCTTCTATTATCATAATAGGATCATCTGGAAAATTAAATATGAGTGGTTGAGTGTCTATAATAGGGTCTTCTAGAAATTGATATGTAATAACTTGCCCCTTGATAGATTTTTGATTATGGTACTCAACATCAAATTCACTTAAGAGCATGAACCATTTGGCCATACAGCCTATGAGAGTTGTTTTGGATAATAAATATTTGAGGGAGTCCACTTTAGCAATAAGAATAGTTTTGTTATTTAGTGAATCGTGTCACAACTTTTGGAAGGTGAACACCATTACTAAACATGACTTCTCAATAGGCTTATAATTATGCTCATAAGCCACAAGTGTGCATCTTAAATAGTAAATTTCATGTTCCTTTCCTTGATCATCATGTTGGGCCAAGAGTGCCCCTAGTGCATGTTCAGTTGCTAAATTTTAAAGGAGTAATGGTTGTCCAGGTGTTGGCAGTCTCAAAATTGGTGGGTTATTCAAATATGTTTTGAGTTTAACAAATGCTAATTGACACTCTTTATTCCACTAAATTTGACCCCTTTCTTCAAGAGGTATGTAAATGGGTAGAACGTATCTGCCAATTGTGAAATGAACCAACGAATAGACTGGATATTTCATTGTAGGCTACAGAGTTGTTTGAGGTTAGAAGGTGGAGGCATTTCCATATTGGCCTTGACTTTAGCAGGATCCACTTCAATCCCTCTTTGTGACACAATGAATCCTATAAATTTCCCCAAAGTGAGACCAAAGACACACTTCTTAAGATTCAAATGAACTGTATACTCATGAAGTCTCTCAAAGATTCTTCATGGAATAAGAGGATGTCCAATACATGCTCTTGATTTATCTAGAATGTTGTCAACATTGTCCTCAACAATATCATGCATCATATCATGGAATATGATAGCCATAACATGCTGATAGATGGCCCCAACATTCTTTAAGCCAAATAGCATAACTTGATAACAAAATGTTCCCCATAAAGTGGTGAATACAGTTTTGTGCTAGTCTTCTAGAGGATCTTGGTCTAATTATATCCTAAGAATCCATCTGAGGGACAATATCTCATACCCAATATTAGAATCGAAAACCATATCAATATTGGGTAGAGGAAAATCTTCTTTGGGACATGCCTTATTTATATCTCTAAAATCAATACAAATGCGTATACACTATGGCTTTTTGTTTATTGGGACTATAATTAATATCCATTTAGAATAGTGTAGTGATCGGATGAAGCTTGCACTTAATAATTTATCCTATTCTGATTTTACCAAAAGAGCGATGTATGGATTCATCTTTCTTAATTTTTATATGACTATCTTAGCATCTAGATGGAAAATAAGTCCATGCATAACCAAATCATGGTCTAGGCATGGTATGTCAGAATAAGCCCATGCAAAGATATCAATGAAACCCCTTAGGATGGTGATAATGTGGTCACATTCTTCATCAGTGAAAGAGGCTCCAAGATAAACAATTTTTGGATTATCATATGTCCTGAGGTTCACTTTAGTAGTGTTTTCTACAAGGAGTGCAGAACCATCTTCTAGATTAGTAGGTAATGTTTGATCTTGATCCTCTTCTTCTGCTTTAGCTTTTAGATGTTTGTCCCAAAGCTATGGATAATGAGATGAATTTGAATCTGCTAATTCAAGTAGTGGCCAACTATCAAATATTTTTGAAAATTTGAGAGTAAGATGTTCAAAGACTTTTTATTGTTTGAATGTGAAATTAATACTAGCTATGGAGCTAGGACTTGATGGACCTTATGCATCCTTTTGGAGATGAGAAAATTGAGAGAGCCTGAAACATGTTTTCACTCAAGGGCTTAGCTTTTTATTTACTATTTACCTAATCAACAAGTGCCTCAAAGAGGTTTTCACCTAAAGATCTCAATGTTTTATCTTTTCATGACTAAGAAAGTTTGCCTACTCTCCAAAGTAGGTAGAAGGGTCCAAAGAGAAGTCAAAGTCTTGATGATGATCACCAATTGCCAATCCATCTCTGAGGCCCAGGTACTTGGTAATAGATTTGTCATTCTAGAATTCATCAAGGGGTATGATAGAATTTTGTTGGTCCTAATCAATGAGTTTGGGATGGCAAAGGCAAAGGGGGAAATGGGATGTAATAGTCATAATGGAGTTTAAGTCAAACAGGTATGTGTCAAAAAACTCATCATAAATACTATAATGGGACACTACATCACTACCAAGAGTCTTGTTGTTAGTCAATTTAGAAGATTCACTATCAAAAAACATGAAGTTACCCCCAAGAGGTATAAAATTGAGACCTTGACTCATGTTAGGCCTACCTGCTAATATTGGTTCTAAGATTCCTTGCTCTTGAGGCCCAAGGCCTTTTTCTTGTATAAAAAAATTTATTCATAATTTTATTATGGATAGGGTATTTAGTGTTTTTAAAACAATCAATAATGCCATCATAATATAACTAGTCTCCTTCAATAAAATCATCTTGATCTTGATTTGGTGAAGTAGCAAGTACAAATAACATTGGTGGTTTTTGTGTATTCTTCTTCTTTTGCCAAATCATGTTGGGCCTATAAGGCTTTGGGAAGGTTTGGGTTTGATGAAATATTTAGGAGAATTGGGCAACCTAGCAATATGGAAGGCATCTTTTAGATGGTATGAGGAAATTCTTGCATCCTCAATAGTGACTTGTTATGCAAGGGTTGCAGGAAATGGATCAACCAAAGTGGAATCAAGGTCACTTAGGTTGATATAATTGGATTTGAGTGGATGTAAAAATATTTATTTGATCTTCTTTGTGACAAATTTAGAATAAGGGCAATGGTTATAATTACAAAATTCAGCTTCTAGGTGTTTACAATATTGATAAGGTTGAAGATCAGTAGGAATGTTGACTTTGATCCCATCATGGGAGAACTTGAGACACTATTCCAAAGTGGATGGGATGGATTTTACTTCATGGATCCAACGATGACCAATAAATATGTTGTAGGAAAATTTAATATCCATAATATGGCATAGAGTATGATGGGACACATACCTAACAATGATCAACAAACACATAGTTTTAGAAGATTCCCTTTCAACATTGTTGTATGCCTTGATCATGATTATTTTCGACTAAATTTCCTTTTCAGTATAACCCAATCATAGTACTAACTTGACTGACACTATGTTTAGCCCTAAACCATTATCTATAAGAACTTGCTTGTTTTTATGATTTTTAATAATGACCTTAATATACAAGGGGTTGTTATGGAAAGGACCAAGAGTAGACATATCTCTATGATCAAATGTAACTTATTAGAAAGGAGATAAATGTCTTACAAGTGTTTGGAATTGTTCAAGGTTAATGTTTTGGGGAACAATGGACTATTGAAATAAATTGTTCAAAATAGTTCTATGGACTTTAGACTTGCATAAAAGATCTAAAATAAAAATTTGCACAGGGGTTTTACTTAGTTGGTCTAAGGTACTATATGAATTTTCAATAGTGGTATGAGAAGGTTTAGCCTTGATTAGTATTGCTTTTAACTTTGGGTTCAAAGGGATAATGTTCATGTTGGTTCTAGGATTAGAGGAGGGTAAAGGGCCCTGAAAGGTAACTCGTGAGTGTCTAGTTATGATTACATAATTTTGAGTTGCAAGGAGACATTATAATTAAAAGATGAAGGTAAAGGACCTTAGATGGTGACTCGTAAGTATCTATTTGCATTTACACAATCTATAATTGGTAAGGAGCCATTATAATCAAAATAAGGGGGTCCAGAGATAGTAACCTACATAAATCAAGGCACAATATAATTGCTTAAACCTGATGTAGTATTACTTAAAGAGGAGGGTGTTGACTCTATAATGGGGTTTCCAGTGCTTTGACAAGCATAAGACAGTTCACAATTTTTTATGGTGATGGTGGTAACATGATTGGTGGTAAAAATTATGGCGGCATGGACGGGCTGGGCGGGCTGGGCGGCAAACAAAATTTGAAAGCAACGGGCGGCAAGCAGGAGTTTCCAGAATTTGAAAGCGATGGGCAGTAAGCAAAAGGCGCCCTTTTAGACTTGGAAACCAATGGTACGCAGGTATTTGGCAAACTAGTAGTGGAAAACCAGGCTGGAGGAACAGATCCTGGAGGATCAGGAGGAGGAATTGAAAAGAATGTAGGGTCTGATAAAAATAATGGTAAACCTTCAAGCGAATCTGCCCCTTTTTGGGGGATCTGTGCATCCCAATGGGATCCTCTTCTTGCTGTGGGGGGGTAGGAGCCTGAAAAGGAGAAAGAAAAGGTTGATTTTAATAAGGAAAATTCCCCAGAAGTGCTGAAGGCAGAGCATTCAGAATAGAGGAAGTGGTCATCTCTATTCAGAAAGAAACCCAATGGAAAATCTCATTTCCCACCGGTGAATGCTAAGTCTTGCTGGGAAAAAGGTGAGTTTCAAATTTTTATTCCAGATCCTCTAATAGATTTTACTATGTCTTCTATGGATTTCACTCTAGTGGGTAAATTCCTAGGAGCAAGACCAGATCCTGAATCTCTTATTAAAATGGTTAAAAGGAAATGGGTTATTAGAGGAGAGGTAGATATGGCTCCTATGTTGAATGGTTTATTCTTGTTTACATTCAATTGTAAGGAAGACATGAATATGGTTCTGTGTGGAAGACCGTGGTCTTTCGGTAAATGCTCTCTCACTGTTAAAATTTGGGAGCCTAATATGGATCTCTCAGATTCATTTTTCTTATCCACTCCCATCTAGATAAGACTTCCTGGCCTCCCGTTAGAATTTTGGCATGAGGACATTTTTAAAGGAATTGCCAGTTCTCTTGGGGAATTTGTGGCAGTGGATAATACAACAGCTACCAGATCCAAACTTTAGAGTACTAGAATTTATGTTAAAATGGTAGATTTGAATCATCTTCCAAAAAAAGTGGATCTAATATCAAAGTTTGGTAAGAAAACACAAAGGATATTTTATGAAAACTTGCCCAACTCTTGTTATGCTTGTAAGAAACAGGGGCATCTGGTCAGAAACTGCCCTTACAAAAGTAAAAATCACTCTAGTAGTGTTCTGGAAGGGAGTAAGACCAAGATGCAGCAAAGGAAAGTTTGGAAACCCAAAGCAGATTATCGACAAGAACAATAGAATAATGAAGATGTTACAGGTCTACAAGCTGAGGTGGAAAAAGAACCTTCTTCTCAAGATCCTAATGTCAAACATACTGAAGTGGATAAAGAGCTTCCTCTTGAGGAAGAATATTCGGTGAAAGAAGGTTATGGGCTGCAACCAGAATCCATAAAACTTGTACAAAGAATAGAAGACTTGATAGATCTATCAAACCAAATTGTTTCATACCAAAGGATAGAAGATCGATGGAGAGATGTTGTTGATAAAACTATGCTAGAGGGAGGTGAATTCTTGGCTGAAGATGGAAAAAATTTAGAGGAAGGAGACCTTCTTTTTTCTCAGTCTAAGGAGATTCTAGATGATAATGAATCCCCTGTGAAAGAGCCTCCTGTGAATGATAACGAAGAAAACTCAAAGCAAATTCCAAACCAAAGAAAAAGGGCTGAAAAGAAGACCAATACCAAGGGGGTAGAAACAAGAAGCAGCAAAAAAGATCAACATACTAAGGCGAAACATGTTGCTTCTAATCTAGTTAAATATGGAAAAAGAGATGAACAACATTTTAAGGTTAAACCGGATGTTGGTTTGCCTGACAAACCAGGAAGAAGATCCATTAGGAAAACTAGAGAGCTAGAAAGTAGGCAGAATATTGCTGATGGCAGGCAAGCAACTATTCTAGATTTTACCCCTAAAAGATAGATATTTGAACTTTATTTGGGACTTTAGGGGGATGATTACAAACTAGTTTCTGAGGTTGTATTTGTATAACCTATTCTTGCTGCTACTTCTTAGTAGGTTTAAGGATTGCTTATCCTGATGCACGGTAATGCTTTATCTTTTTTAACTATTAAAGGGTTTCAGGGTCCCTTCAAAACCTATTTTTACCTTAATCTAAAACATGATTTTTATAAATTCATCTTATGGTGTTATTGTAATCATAAGGCATGTTGTTGTAACCTAGGTTGTTAGCATGGGTATTATAATCATTATTATGATTATGCTGATTATGAATCTGGCCTTGTGCTTGTTGATGTTGGTTGTGACCTTGATTTTGATTGTTTCTTATTATATGATGATTGTGTTTAGGAAATGGGTCTTTGTAAATGCCCATATCTTGATTAGTGTTTTGCACTGCATGTTTTACTTCAATTTCAATGTTTCTGATCAAATATTTAATGAGATGTCTCAATTGAACACATCGATAAACACCATGGCCAATAAATGGATGGAAGTTACAAAAATCATTTTCTTGATACCAATAGGGTTTAGGTTGATCTTCATGGAATGGTCTTGGTATAGGCCACACAATTAGATTAGTTGCTATGAGCTCTTAAAACATAGCCTCAACAAGCTCTCCCAGTTTGCTAAATACTCTATATTTATTGAATGCCCTTCATGAAGGATCCATTTGTAAATTAGTTGGTGGATTAGGTGGGGCTAATTGCACATTTAGAGCTAGTAGAGCATGCACTATTTGTATGTGCTTAGGTTCAGTCACCCCATTCCCCACCATGTTCTTGTTCTTGTTAAACCCTTTAAGTTTCTCTACTACAATAACATGAATAGGTGATTGGGTCTAATTAGATGTTTGACCTTGTGAATAAATCTTAATAAGGCCCTTAATGATAAGTGCCTTCTCAATCTAGACACCATTGTTTATGATTTCTTCAAATCTATTTGCACAAACGGTTCATAGATTATGAGCCACCTCAAGACATAGGTTCTATGAAAAAATATCATCCAACTCTTTATCTAGAAAATTATGTTGAAAGCATCCAGCTAATGTTCTCCATCACTATATATATGATGAAAAGATTTCTCCATCTCGTTGTTTAGATTTTCATAAGTCGACCACAGTCAGTTCATGTTCAATGTTTTAAGAGAAATGATTGACAATTTTTTTAGATAAATCATTCCAATCTGCCACCTATCCCTTAGGTAAATTGAGGAGGTATTCCAAAGCTTGTCCATCCAAACTACGTGGAAATAAGTGAAGTAAATAAATACTGCTATAAGCTACCTCTTTGCACAATATAAAAAATGCCTAAATATGTTCTCAAGGATCACCCTTCCCTTTATGTTTTTCAAATTTGGGTGCCTCAAAATGAGGTGGAAATGGGACTTGGATAATATTTAAGTCAAACAGATATGGACATATCTCATTGAACTTATATTTATTAACTCAGTTTCCTATCTCCAACCTTGACACAATTTATTTCATCAAATTCCACTCCTACATGATTGGTGCATTTGTAAGTGGAATATAATTCTATTGGGGTGGTATGTGCCCTAGTTGCATTATTTTGTTATGTATATAAACCCTATGATCTGCAACCTTATTTTGGTTTACTCCTTGAGTCAAGTAGGTTAGCCATTGATTCTTAGGTTGATAAATGTTCCTGACATTTACTACAATGAATTGTAAGTATACTATTGGTTTTGAGGTGTTTGTGGTTGGTTCATCAAAGGATACGTTGCTTAAGAGGAACTTGCCAAAGTGTCTTGAATAATACTCTCAATTTGTGTTAAGTTTTTTGTCTCTTGGTTTTGTGAAGGGACAAGAGCCTCTTGGTGATTAGAAAATGTACGATCTGTGTCTGGCAAAGCATGTTATGAAGTATCCTTGGGTTTGTTTCGTCTAGATGAGATGACAAAATCTATTGTATACATGTCCTCAATGAGGGTATGTTGTGTTTGTTCTATCACATTCTTCTATCCTTTAGGAGCATTTTTGTTTATCGAAGTTGCAGCCAAAGAGTCAGTTAAGTATGCGATAAGCTAGTCTACGTATTGTTGACTTTTTTTGTGATCTTAGTAGCAAGATCTTAATTTTTGGGCATAGAATCTATGAATGCTTCATTTCCTTTGATAGAAGAAGCAATGTTGGATTTTACAATATAAGTGAGAGAGTGATTTCATTGTTGCTCTTCTACCCTAACTAACATGTGCAATTATTCCATAGGGAAATATGGTGGCAACCTAACATCGATTCTATCAATTTTATGAGGGATTAATCTTTGTCTTATAAGGGTTAATGTCATAATAGTATTCTTCAAACCTTACTGTTGTAGGGATATCTTCAAACACAATGGAGTTATCCTGTCCATCATAAAATGCTCTTCTTTGTAACTAGGGCCTTAAGAGACCCCACTATGAGTATACATTTGCATCATGACTGGAAGGTTATTTTCCTCATTTTGATAAGATGTGAAATGTTTTTTGAAAACTTTAAAATGTGTGTTTAGGATTTATTCAAACAAATGATAAAGTATGATGAGACTATAATAAAATAAGTGGCTAGTACCACACAATTATAAGAAATGGTTATAAATTTACTCAACTTTGGTGGGTTGAAATCATCAAATTAGAAAAGGGTAAGATAACTTTACAACCTAAAGTGTAGAATAACACAATAAACTTAGGTCAAAGATACATCAATACTATAAAATTTGGATACAACTACGATGAGTTATGACTAGAAAATTAGGTCTTTATGGTTAATAAGATAACAATACAAACAAAGAAACTCAAAATGTAAATTAACACAAAAAATCCCAAGTATAAAGCTAAAACTAAATGTGTAGAACAACATGCCATATGGTAATAAGATCTAGAATGGTCTAAGAACTTAGAGTGTGAGTGAACACAAGATAATCTAAGTCCACAATGAGAATAAAACTATGATGAGTCTAGGTAATGGATTTTAATCCAAATGGGAAATCGTACCCATGTTTACTCAAACCAAGTGTGATTAGTAAACTGATAACACCTTGGCTTAGAACTTAGAAAGCTGAGATTTCAAATTTAGATAAAAATGAAGGAATTTAAGATTTTGCAAAGTGGGAAAATGGTCTAGACTCAAATGGATAGAATAATAACATTGCTAAAAAAATAGAAACATAATGTTTTTGAAATGAAGATTTGAACAAGGCAATAAATGATTTTGATTTGGTTAGAATAACACCTCCTTGTTCAAATAAAATGTTGTATGGCAAAGTGTTTAGTTTTACAATATTTTTTGGTTTTCAAATAGATTATATACTAAAAAATACCAAGCAAGTAGAGGATAAAATGACAAAGCACCTAAGTGTAACGTCCAAAGTCCTAAAACTGACAAGGTTTCATGATACTATCAAATTTCATCTATATATGTGCTCTTGAGAGCATTTTAATTATTAATCCAAAAATAAAAGTGCATGAAAAGTAGGGTTTTAACACCCCCTCTTCTCTCAAGATTTTGCATAGTGACATGGAACTTCAGGCTACTCGCCCTGCATCAACAGTATGCCCACAATAAGTGGAGTTGTTTTAAACTAAATTTTTGTTCATCTAAATGGTCTCAAGTGTGGATAAAACATGATATTATCACGTCAATTGGATCTACATAAACCATATTATTGTGAAAATGTTTTATACTTTTCAGAACCACTACATCCATTGCTTGCTTAGTATAGTGCGATGTTCAGGTTGATCATAGGTTCCAAGGGTAGCAATCATTAATGAAGGTATTAATCACTCAAACTACCTCTTTAGTAATTCACCAGCTCAATTTATATACCCCACTATGGATCAGGGGTGAAATGATGCTAGGAGATGAATTCCCATGTCAATGTTTCCCTAGAGAATCCATGAGGAGGCTATGAACTCTCACTCACAAGCCAAAATGCATAAAAATAAAGATAAGTGAAAAGAATTTATGGTCATTTTAAGATCACCCAAACCATACAGATTTGAGGAGGGCCCTATCAAATTTATTTTCACACATTTGGACAAGACACAAATTCAAATAATGAGCACTTCTGGTCACCCAAGTTCCCTAAAGGGGACGGGGGGAGAGCATATGTGCAACACTTGTTTTGCTAGGAAAACAAATAATTTAAATAAAAAATTAAGAAAATAGAACTCTTAAGAGTGTTTAGGTAATGTGAGAGTTTATTTTAAGGCACCACAATGAAGTATGAATGATTTTTGCCTTTGATTTAATTATTGAAATGGAGACTAAGTGACTTAAATCCTGTAACAAAAGTGTTAGAAGTCTGAAATCAAGGTGTGAATTATTAGTAAAAACTTCTAGATTTTTATTTTTAGTCTCTATTTTCTTGTGCAGGTTGATCTCACTATTCCACAAGGTAATCTCACCATTTACTAGAGCATTACTACCATTTCATAGGGAAATCCCCTTGAAAGATATAACAAAGATAATATGGGTTTGCAATCTCACCATTTGACAGGGCGGATATTGATTAGCAAGGTGAACTCACCAAAGCATAGGGCAATCCCATCAAAATGATAAAAATTGATTAAAAGAAAATAATAGTTACTTGTCAATATCTGGTCTAGAGTGATCTCACCATTTCACAGGATGATCTCGCCAATCCACAGAGTGATCTCACTGATTTACAGTACATTCCCACCATTCCATAGAGCAATCCCACTGATTTGTAGAGAGATATCACCAATCTTGTAAAACATATAGGCATATAAAAAGTGTATAAAACTGATCTCACCATTCATGATAGGTTAATCTCATCGATATTCAGGTTGATCCTGCCGACTTCCATAACGATCCTGTCATTTCATAGGTTGATCTCATTGTTTGTCTCAGAAGCCATGGAAACATAAAATGAGAGAAAAATAGGTGCAAAACAGCCTCTAAAGAGAGTCTGAATGCAAAATTATAAGGTGTAAAGAATCGTATGAGATGCAGGTCCCACCGAGTGTGCTAAAATGTAGAGTTAGATTATAAGATACATTAATCCATGCATTAGTCATGAAAATATCTTATAAACAAGCATATAGATAATAAAACATCAAACCCACTCCCTCATGGAGTGTTCAAAATGAATTCTAAGAGCTATTTAAAGAAGGAATACTACCAAACATTCTAAATAGCATCCCTCCTTCCAAATGTGGCCAAGAAGCATGTTTTTTCCTGGATTTTGTGCTCCAAGTCTATGTCAATGATGAGTAGCAAGCTTATCTATCATTTATTAATGCACCAATGGCTTAGGCTCATGATTTTGATCAATTTGTGCAAATAGGTAAAGCTTTGTGAAGATAATTCTGCATTATAATGTCACACAATTTAAGCTCTTTTAATCAGTAGTGAAGCCCTATATTTATAGCTTTCTAAATATGGTGAGGATCAACGATGACCATCCATCTTGAGATCAAGATGTGTGTCCAAAAAATTATTTAATTTTGGAGGGACAAGCCATAAATATTTGGAGAAATGGGGCATTAATGAGGCATGGGAAGGATTAATTTTGATATTTATGCCATTAATGGTTTATAGATGACACCCCATTAATGATGTCATGGGATGACGCTGATTTGAGGAATGAATTTCCAATTAATAGATTTTCAATAACTTCCTTGAATTTTTCACTTAGGCTCTTGATTTGATTTAATTTGCTTAAGTGGCTTTTCTTAATTTTCTCTAATTCTTTGAAAATCTATTGCACGCTTAATCAACCTAGTCAGAAATGTCATTTTATGAAATCATAATTTGACTAAAGTATAATTAGAAGAAGGTGTTAGTTATGTATGGAATAATGCCCTTGTTAGGGCATTATGGATACGAAATAACACATGCACATGATGTGTGTTATCAAATTAGATGAATTCAGTGGTCTAGAGTGTCATTTTGTGTGATCATAATTTGACTCAAATTAATTTGAGAAAAGATAATAATCACATAAAATGTATTGCCCCATTCATGGATACATTAGCCTAAATTAGCACATGTATGTGACAAGTTCAAACCATTTAATGTGTTTTAGTGATTTTGGTCCAATTTATGCGTTATCACAAAATGTTGTTTAGATTGACAATTTCAACATAATAGTCATAGGAATTGGATGTCTAAAGGGACAATACTATCAATCGTGCTTAAGATAGAGTAA